>JASVEL010001671.1:0-381421 GCA_032618575.1 Nicotiana noctiflora
GGCCTTCCCCGGATGATATAATATAGTAATGTCATAATCCTTCAGCAACTCAAGCCATCTCCGCTGTCTCAAATTAAGGTCTTTCTGTTTGAACAAGTGCTGGAGACTACGATGGTCGGTATACACCTCACAAGACACACCATACAAATAGTGCCTCCAAATCTTCAATGCATGAACAATGGCGGCTAGCTCCAAGTCATGAACAGGATAGTTCTTCTCATGTGGCTTCAATTGCCGAGAAGCATAAGCAATTACCTTACCTTCCTGCATCAACACACAACGTATCCCCACTCTCAAGGCATCACAATAAACGGTATATGAACCCGAAGCTGATGGCAATACTAACACTGGAGCTGTGGTCAAAGCTATCTTGAGCTTCTGAAAGCTCTCTTCGCACTCATCCGACCACACGAATGGTGCACCCTTCAGGGTTAATTTAGTCAATAAAGAAGCAATGGATGAAAATCCCTGAACAAACCGGCGATAATATCCCGCCAAGCCAAGAAAACTCCTAATCTCTATAGCTGAGGTCGGTCTAGGCCAACTTCTGCACCGCCTCTATCTTTTTCTGATCAACCTGAATACCATCACGAGACACCACATGTCCCCGAAATGCTACGGACTCGAGCCAAAACTCGCACTTGGAGAATTTAGCATATAGCTTCTCCTCCTTCAATCTCTGCAACACAATACTCAAATGCTGAGCATGCTCCTCCTGACTACGGGAGTAGACTAGAATGTCATCAATGAACACAATCACAAATGAATCCAAATAAGGCTTGAACACACTGTTCATCAGATGCATAAATGCTGCTGGGGCGTTGGTCAGCCCAAACGACATAACAAGAAACTCATAATGACCATATCGGGTCCTGAATGTAGTCTTCATAATATCCGAGTCCCTGATCTTCAGTTGATGATAGCCTGAACGAAGATCGATCTTAGAAAACACCCTCGCACCTTGTAACTGATCAAACAAATCATCTATGCACGGTAGAGGGTACTTGTTCTTCACTGTCACTTTGTTCAATTGCCTATAATCAATACACATTCGCATGGAACCATCTTTCTTTTTAACAAATAATACCGGCGCACCCCACGGGAACACACTAGGACGGATGAAACCCTTATCCAGAAGTTCTTGAAGCTGTTCTTTCAATTCTTTCAACTCGGCCGGTGCCATCCGATAAGGAGGAATGGATATGGGCTGAGTGCCCGGCACCAAGTCAATGCCAAAATCAATATCCCTATCCGGTGGCATGCCCGGCAGGTCTGAGGGGAATACATCTGGGAAGTCCCTCACAACAGGTACAGAATCAATGCTAGGAGACTCGGCTCCCACATCTCTCACAAAAGCTAAGTACGATAAACACCCTTTTTCAACCATCTTCTGAGCTTTTAAGAACGAAATAACACGGCTAGGGACGAAATCAGTCGAACCCCGCCACTCGATCTGAGAAATACCAGGAATGGCCAACGTAATTGTCTTAGCATGACAGTCCAATATAGCATGGTACGGAGACAACCAGTCCATACCCAATATAACATTAAAGTCCACCATCCCCAACAATAACAAATCTGCCTGGGTCTCCAGACCCCCAATAGATATAACACAGGATCTATAGACATGATCCACAATAATCGTATCACCCACGGGGGTGGATACATGAACAGGTAAATCAAGACTACCACGAGTCGCACCCAAATGACGTGCAAAATAAGAGGACACGTAAGAATATGTGGACCTTGGATCAAATAGAACAGAGGCATCTCTGTGACAGACAGAAATGATACCTGTAATCACCGCATCGGAGGCAATTGCATCACGCCTGTCAGGGAGTGCATAGAATCATGCGTGGCTTCCACCAGATCTCTCCTCGCCCCTGGGGCGACCACGAGAAGGCTGACCTCCACCTCTACTAGACCGAGATGGTGCTGAAAATAAGGGCTGATCCCTCTGCTGAGTCCTGTCCCTACGGAGTCAAGGGCACTGTCTCCTCATGTGGCCAAACTCACCATACTCATAACATGCACCTGGTGCTGGAGAAGGGGACTGAAGGGAACCCCTCGCCGCAGAAGAACCCTGGGCTGAAGAAGTAGGTGCTGCACTCTAGGCTGGGAGGGCACTAAGTGATGACTGACCCTGCTGAAACCCCCGTCGACCACGACTATAAGAACCTCCGCTCTGCTCAGGGCGGCCTGAATGAGAAGGTCTAGATGAGCGACCTCTGCTCTGCTGGAAATGCCCTCTAGATGGAGCACCACTGAAATTGCCTGAACCACGAGGCCTCTTGGCCTCCCGCTCCTCTCTCTCTCGGCGACGATCCGCCTCAATGGAGCGTGCCATATCAACAACCTGCTCAAACGATGATGACAAAACTCTCTCTCTGGTCATAAGAATGCGGATAGAGTAATTGAGGCCATCAATGAACCTCCTGATCCTCTCCCTATCATTAGGGATCATCCATGTGGCATGCCTAGCCAACCGTGTGAATCCGAGCTCATACTGGGTCACAGACATGTCGCCCTGAACCAACCACTCGAACTAGCAACGTAGCTCCTCGCGACGAGACTGTGGTACATATTTCTCTAGAAAGAGAGTAGAGAACTGCTGCCATGTGAGAGGTGCTGCTCCTGCAGGCCTACGCCTCTCAAACTCTTCCCACCAATCGAATGCGGGACCAGTGAACTGAAAGGTAGTAAATGAAACTCCGCTGGACTCAAGAATACCAGTCGTCCGCAACATCCTCTGACACTTGTCCAAGAAACCCTGGGCATCCTCGCCCTCAACGCCACTGAAATGGGGTGGCTGAAGTCTACCAAATCTCTCAAGACGACGCTGCTCGTCATCGGGCATAACCTGAACCATATGCTTTGGAGCTGGAGCTGGTGCAGCTGGAGGAATAACCGGTGCAACCACCTGAGCGGGGACCGCCTCTGGCGTCTGAAGTCCCTGAACAACCGGGTCAGGTGTGCGAGCTGCAGGGGTCTGCTGAACACCCCCTGACTGAGATGTCGCTACAGTAGCGGTAGCTGAAACTACCTGAGCCAAACCAGAACACACTGATAATATCTGAGCAAGAGTCTCCTGAAGACCAGGAATAGTAATAGATACAGTCTGGCCCTGAACTGGGGCTGCTGGAGCATCAACCACTGGGGGCTGCTCCTGAACTGGTACAACAGGCGGGTCTGCTGGCACTGCCTCAGCCGCCCTACCTCTACCTCTACCACGACCGCGCCCACGGCCTCTAACAGGTGGCAATGGTGGTCGTCCACCTCGTCCTGATGCTCGCGTTCTCGCCATCTGCGAGAGAATAGAATATAGAAGTTCAGTTCTCAGAACAACAAGATCGCACGACAGAGTTCAAGAAAAGTGAAGTTTTCCTAAAGGTTCGCAGCCTCCCGAGGATAAGTACAGGCGTCCCCGTACCGATCCACAAGACTCTACTAACCGGCTCAAGACTCATGAGGCCTAGTAAACCTAGGCTTTGATACCAACTTGTCACGACCCCAAATCCGGTCGTGATGGCGCCCAACACATTGCTAAGCCAGCCTGACCAATCAATAACCATAACGGAGCTAGAAGCTCTCTTTAGCCCATTTAGGCATATCAAATCACGAAGAAATAGCGATACATATAACGAAAACGGGGAACCAAGTCCCATAATACATCAATTCCCATAGACCGAAGGGTCAAGAGTCATGAGCCTCTACTTAACATGAGTGTATAAGGTTTACAAGATACCAAGTGTGGAAAGAAAAGTTAATACAAAATCAAGAGACAGTGAGAAGGAATATCGGGTCCTGCGGACTCTGCACCTACCTCGAATATCCACAAATGTCGCCTCGCACAGCCTACCGGATCACCGCCGAGAGGTACCCGGATCTGCCTCTGCGGCGAGGGAGTAAAATGAGTACTGCCGACTCGGTGGTAATAAACAAGGGTAAGACAGCGCGAGATAAGAAATCCGCAATAAAGCACTATGTAAAGTTGTAGTCAAATACCCTGTCACAAAATCAATATCAACCGTACCTGTACCATCAAGTACCAGCAAAACAGAACAGTATAACGACTAGCAGATGTAGCTAAATGCAATGCAATGCATGATATGACCGCTACGACGCGTAGCCCGATCCAATTTGGGTACCCGTGCTCACCGTGGGGGTTCAGACTCCGGAGGGGCTCCTACAGCCCAAGCACAATATCACTGCGGTGTGTAGTCTGATTCGATATATATACTGCCGCGGCGCGCAGCCCGATCCACTACCAGTCAGCTAATATGCAAATACAGCCTCGCAGGCTCAAAAATAGTTTTGAAAACCTTTTTATCATTTTTTAGTTGGAAAACAGTAATACCAAGTTCCAGAGATTGGAAATAGCATGATAACAGAAATAGCTACGGACTGGTAGTAACTAACATGTCAATATGATAAGACAATGATAACGATCCTCGCGGGATCCAATAACCTGGCTCACGGCCCACAAGTATACTCAACCACCCAAAAAGGGGGTTCAACGGCTCAAGAGTAGCCAATATCACAGTATAATATGCAACCATCCGAGAAGGAGGTTCGACGGCTCATGAATAGCCTAATATCATAACACAATATCAGCAAGTCGGACTAAGCCATAGTCCCCAATCACAATCGACCCCGCACTCACATGAGAGTACGTGTCTCGCTGCTATACAGCGTCACAAAGTGGTATACCGGGGTTTCGAACCCGCTGGTCATCACCCACATCTATTACTCACCTCAATACGGCGCGATGACTACTCCGCAATGCCCTTGCCACGAGAATCAAGCTCCGCACGCGTAGAATCTGATCAAATACGGTAGAAATACAACAAATTAGGCCAATGGGAAGACACCCAATCAATACAACTCAATTTACATCAAAATTTCCAAAGTTGTCAAAACCCGACTTTCGGTACGCTTGTCGAAAAATTACAAAAGTCACATATTCGGTACCCTCATCTCGATACGAGTCTAGGCATATAAAACTTACCAAAATCGGACTCGCGACATATTCGCGATTCGTGAACTAGGGTCGTGACACGTTCATTTTCGTAAAAAATAATTAAAAAGCAGTAAATAATTATGAAACTGCATTATAGGTTTGAGTGTGTATAAAAATTATATTTTGAGCCAAATATGATAATTTAAGAGACCCACGGGATCCGGGGGTGCCTAACACCTTCCCTTGGGTCAACAGAACAGAAATTTTGGTTTGCAGACTCCAATTGGTAAGTCGAATAATCTTCCTCGATTTGGGAGATAAACTGGTGACTCAGGACACCAAAAGCTAATCCTTCCCCGAGTGGAGACTCTAAAAAAGAAATAAATAATCTCATTTCGAATAATGTCACTTTAATTGGAAAAACTCCCTTTTATATATTTTTACCATTCGGGGTAGGGTATGTAAAAAAAAAAGGTGTGACAATGATGATGATGATTGTGGTGGTGGTGATGATTGTATTGTAATCCCTTTTTTATGTTCCAATGCTATATTTTTTGTTTACTTCAGCCCATAGTGGTGAAGTTTTTTAGGTTAATTTTGTATAACTTCATCCCAGATAGCTGAAGTTTTGCTTGTAATATGTGTGTTGTTCTGGCCTCTTTTTATATCAATGTAATTGTCACCCTCTTTGTTGATATTCTTTCTATACTTCTTAGTTTCTTAGAGATTCTACAGCTTTTATTTGTACATGCATTTCTTTTTATGTGTTATACACATATGTTTATGTGTGCGAGTGTTTGTATGTGTGTGTCTGTTTGTTTAAGGATTTGTATTTCGCATACTATAACCTGATATTTTTTCTCGCAGAAGTCATTGCGTACTTTTTTAATATGCAACCAAACCTGTAAGTCTGCGCAACAAAAATGAGTGATTTGTACTTTAGCAATACATTAAATTATCCAAGACATTATTATATTATTCCTATGAAGAAAATCACATTTCAATTATGTCAAGTAATAAAGAAAGTCTAAATTCAGACCAATGATTATTGAAGCTTGCAGTATTTTTCAATGTGTTTCCTAGAATATGGATAAGGTGCTGGAGAAGACAAGCAAGTTGTTCTGTTATGCGCAACTTCTTTACATCGAGTGCATTTGGTAGACTTGAATGTTATTGTTGATTCAGTCGTAGGTATATGCATCTTCTTTTGTCTTCTTCCTTGTTAAATCTCTACATCAGGAGGTTTTGTGATCTCAGATTATACATTTTGTGGTATTTCCCATAATTTTTTATCTCCCACGGTATTCACATGCCTTCATAGGTTTTCAATCATGTTTCCCTTGAATACCAATTTGAGAAGTAATAAGATTTGTGCAAATATCTCTTATTAATAGCAGCAATTGCATGTGGATAGGGCAATTCATCAAGTTGGAATTCCAGGCAGTCACAAGTTCTCTTCTTTAAGTCCACAATGAATGCGATTCCTTCACTATTTATTCTAAACAACATTGAATCAAGGTTGAACACCTAACAAGGAATAAAAAAATTAAGACAAGCTATATTAGTGAATTTTTGCTTCAAAAAGAAAAAGTATGAAATTTTTAAATGTAAGCAGTAAATCAGTGCAACAGATATAAAAAGCTGAAGTTAACAAATATACTCATAAACATTTTGCAAGCCAAGTCCATCTTCTTAGTCATCTCTTCTTATGCCAATATTGATACTCTGTAAAATATTTCATTTGCCTTTTCTCTCCGTTCGTAAAACCACTCTCCCAACTTTTCTTGGATGAAATCTAACATTCTTAAAATAGGCATTTCTCTCCTTTTTAGTAAAATGAAATTCATTGATTCTACCATATTTATTGTTAGCATATCATAACATCGCCATGGGAACCACGATCGAGCCCATCTCTCGAGAGGCTCTTCCATTATATAATTGTATGTTTTCTTGTCAATACTTATGAGTAGGGATATTAACAATGAGCATGTGATTTTTGCCTCACGAGAACTACTCCAAAAGAATTCAATAATAATAATAATAATAGTAATAATAATAATAATAATAATAATAATAATAATAATAATAATAATAATAACAATAATCATAATAATAATAAAAAAATTTACGTTGTGTACAATTTTAAGAGTGTTCGTAGCATGATTGTTAATTATTTGTATCTGTCTATGCGTGTTTGTTTTCATTTTAATTAAGGGGAAATTTTAAAAATATAAAAGGGGAATTATTACGATCAAAAGTCTTCTCTCTTTTCTTAAACTCCGTGCCCAGTCAAATGGGTTCACATAAATTGAAACGGAGGGAGTAATTTTTCTTAATAATTTCGGGAGTCATTTAAAAAATAAGAAGAAGGAAAGTATTGAATAAAAAATAAAAGTAAAAGTAGGTGGAATTCTCTTTTAAAAAGTAAAAGAATGTAGAAAATTAAAAGTAAAAATAAAGTTTTGTGGAAATATAAAAAATAAATAAAATAAAATAAAAAAGTAAAAGAAAGTTGGAATTAAAAAATAAATATAAAGTTATCAGAAATTTAAAAAATTCAAGTAAAATAAAGTAGTATTTTTAAAAGAAAAAAAAAAGAAAGTGGATTGTTTTTTTTTTTAGAAAAGTAAAAAAAAAAAGTGAGATTCCCTTTTTAAAAAAGTTCATAAGTGGGATTTTAGATAAGATAAAATAATTAAAGTTAGAATTTTAAAAATAAAAGTAAATAAAAGTGGGATTTATTTTTATAAAAAAATAAAAAAAAATTTAAGTGGGTTTTCTTTTAATTAAAAAATAATAAAATATTTTTAAAAACAAATCTGAAAAATTTCGAAAATTTTTGCTATAAATAGAATAGAAAATTTAGGAAGAAGGAGTGGAAAAAAGAGAGGAAAAATAGGAGGAGAAGAAAAATAAGGGAAAAAGAGAGTAGTATACACTCGATATACACTCTGGATACAGAAGTATACACAGAAGAAAATTTAATATTTGAGCGTTTCTTTTGTGAATTGAAGAGAGTTCAAAGCTAGAAAGAGAAAACAAAGAGAAATTCCAGAATATATTTTTCTTCTCTATGTTCACTGGATTTTCTCCGTATTGCTGGGATTTCTAGATTGAGGTGTTGAAGTTAATGTTGGTTGTTACTGTTGTTGTTGTTGTTGTTGTTGTATTTTTACCGCCCTATTGATTTCTCATCTTCCCCTTCTTTTCAATACCAGGTACACATTCTAAAAATCATGTGTTGATGTAAGCTCGAATTGGAAGTCGAACGTTTTGAAATGTAATAGAAAAGCAAGTTGTTGATTAATATTTATTGTTATTTTCCGTTTTATTAGTTTTGTCAAATTGTAGTTAGTTCTATAATTTGAAGAATAAATTTATCATTTAGTTGGCTTGTGAGGGAACACCTTTTGTACTAATATAGAGTAGCATTTTAAGCACGTAATTAATTAGGACTTTTTCTTTTCTTTTAGAGGCAAACTAAATAGAAAAAATATAATCACTTTAGGATTATCCTTTTAAATAAAAAATGCTACGAGTCTCGCAAAAATAAAAGAAATTGTGGGGCCCTTCAATAACAATGTTAACTTTTTCTAAAAAAAATAACCAAACGTGATAAATGATTTAAAATTGCATTATAGTATTGAACATGTTTTAAAATCACATATTTAGCCATTACAATAATTTAAGCGACCGTGCTAGAACCACAGGATCCGGGGGTGCCTAACACCTTCCCTAGGGTCAACAAAATTCCTTACTTAGAATTTCTGGTTCGTAGACTTCATTTGGAAAGTCAAATATTTTCCCCGAATTGGGATTCAAGATAAACCGGTGACTTGGGACACCAAAAGTCAAACATTTCCCAATTGGCGATTCTGAAATAAGTAAATAATCTCAATTTGAAAATTGTCACTTAAATTGGAAAAACTCCTTATGCATCATCTTTCGGGGTAAGTGTGTAAAAAGGAGGTATGACAGCTGTGACGACTCTACTGGTAAAGGTAAACCCAAAACCACTCGTTCTGGATTTAAGAATTTGAGCTTTGAATTGTGAGCACGTGATTATTGCACTAGGCAATAAAATTCTAAAATTAAAAATAAAATAATATTTTTGAATGCAATTGCATGTATTGTTTGAAATTAGATACATTTTGTGTGTTTGAATAAATAGAAATTAGAAAATCAAAGAATAGGAGAAATACACGTATTTTGAATTAATTAGTTTTAAAAAAAGAAAATTAACAAAAATAGCATTAATAGCTGAAAATATAGAAAAATAGCAGAAAAATACCAAAATATGCCTAGAAATTAGTGAAGATAGGACATTAAGTAATTTAAATAATACAAAAAGAAAAAAAAATGAAAATACAAAAAAGAAATTATCACAGAATAATTAAAATGCTAAGAAAATACAAAAATACAATAAGATTGGGCCAATTGAAGTCTGAAATGTTGGCCCAATGAGAGCCGGTCCAGTTCAGTGGGTAACGCTAATCTTAGCCGTCCGTTTGACAAATCCAACGGCTGAGAAAATTAGCTGAATATTATTTAGTTGATTAATCTCTGAGATCAACTCTCAGCCGTACAAAGCCTATGATCTAACAGTTGATGGCATTAGTCTCAATTAAGTCGAGACGTCGCCGTTTTGCAATAATCAATTCTGGCCATTGATCATCAGTGATCCAATGGCCAGGAGATCATCGATCACCCCGAGTATATAAGGCCTTGGTCTCTGTTGAGACCGGCCATTCCTCATTATCCCCAAACCCTAGCCACCTATCCCCTCCCCCATCATCTTCTTCATCTTCATCACCAGCCGCCGGCCATGGAGACTGTCGTCTCCTATGGCAGTCTCCGGCCACCCCTTTCTTCCTATTCTTCTCTCATCATCTTCCTCACCACAAACTGATTCACGTCCAAGCAATGGTCATAGTCAATATAACTTGGTCTAATAAGTCCAATATCGATCCCACAGAGAATTAACCTACCAATTGCAACTACCACAACTCCAAAAGCACTTTCGAATCAAGTTCCCAAACTTTAAATATATATTTGTGTGATTCTCAACTTTCTACTTTGCAATAATTAAGAATGCTTGAAAGAAAGAACTGAATGTAGAGTAAAAAGAATATTATGAGAAGGACTAAAGTATTGATTTCCCCTATTGATGGAATTCCTTATCGTTATGCTCATACAAATTGTTAATATATTCTATCAATCATGAATGCTATGTGTATCGTAACTCTCTCCCGAGCAATTACAATAATTTACTAGTGCACTCTCCCGAGCTACCGTAGCTAGCTTTAATTTGAATAGTTCACTTAAGATTGCACCCAAGACTTCGTTATTCCTAACCCCGTCTTTACGCCTAAAGTTATAGATTCCTCCAATAACCTAGGTGTGATGTTGTTCAACAATATACCTAAATATGCACCCTTTTCCAAGTTATGCACACTAAATAGGCACCGCTAATTGGGAACTCTACCAATTAACTACAATAAGAATGAAGTTGAACAAATAGAAATCTAAGTCACAATTTGTAATCACATAAACGATAAGTTCATCACGCAATAGGTTCCATCAAAACCTTTGAATAGAATTTAGCTACTCATGCTTGAAGAAACAAGAATAACAATTGAAATCGTTAAAAAATACTTGATATAAAATAAAAGAAGGAGTTTGAGAGGAATCTCTCTTACTAAAAATCTTGCCAAAGTAATGAAATAAAGATAACATGCCTCTATGGGGCAAACTAGGACTTTAAATAGAGGTTTTTAGGGCTAAGAACTAAGTTTGAGTACAATTATGATTACTGTTGCGGCGCCTTCCGCGGTTCGTTCACGGCCGCGAGCAGACCGCGAACAGGCAAACTTCAAAGGGCTTCGTTATTCGCGGTTCATCCGCGGCCGCGAGTGAACTGCGAATGAACAGTCTGTCTGATTCTTCTCTGCTTCTTCAGGCTCTCTTCACTTTATCTCTTCTTTTGGCCTTTTCATCAACCTAGGATTCCAAAATAGCTCTTTTTAGCATCCAATGTATCACATGTACCAATAAAACACAAACGAACACTAATCAAAGCATTTTGTCCTCATAAACAACATTAATTCCATAACAAAGTGTGATTATTTAGGGTATAATTATAGTCAAATTCACCTATTATCAATACCCCACACTTAAACCTTTGCTCGTCCTTGAGAAATCTTTAAACACACTTTTAGGCCAAATTAACAAAAATTTGTCTCTCCCAAAATATATCACAAAAGCTATTATACATGTACAACCTAAGATATGCACAATCTTTACTTAACCGCAAATTCTCTTGCCCGCACATTATTACTTACTCTACTTATTACCAAAAACTTGCAAATTCACCTTCTTCCTTTTGAATTACATGCCCTCACACAATTTATTGAGAGAAATTCCCACACATTAACCATTCAAATACATGGAACTTATAAATATTGAAAAAAATTCACTCACTCTCAACAATGAACATTCGTATGAATACAGATACACCATAGGCTTGCCCCTAGTGTAATACTCCAATAATTGAGTTATTCAATCATAGATCAAGAGGTCTTTAAGGGTTGTAATGTAGGCTATGGGACGGTAGGATACTTTTGGTTATAGTGACTAGCCTCCCTAAGCACTTTTCTTTTCTTTTTCACAACTTTCCCTTTTTGTTTACTTCCTTATGTCTCCCATAAACATACCTTCACCCTCCTTCACTTTTACCCCCACTTTTCTTTTATTGATGTAGCTGGCCTTTCTAAAATTTTATTCAATATAGCTCTTTTTCTCAGAATATTTTTTTGTTCATTGCTTTGCAATACATTTACATTATTTTGGCCAGCTCACTATTTTCTACCATTCATTCTTGATTTTCCCTTTTCAATTTCCCTTCACCCCACACTTAAACTTTTGCATATTCATTACAATACAGATGCTTCTAGGAGGTAAAGTAGAACAAATATAATAATTTGAAGAACATTCAAGGGTTATCAAAGAATAGGCTTTAAGCTCAAAGGGGTTAACTAAGATATAATGTATGGGTGAATTCATGTTTATTGGTATATGGGGTTGCACAAAGAAATGCCTCTATCTTTTCTACAACCAAACAACTTCTATTTCGCTTTGCAAACACACAGGGCAAGTTCTAGGCATCATGTACAACATACAATGTAAGTAAAAACCTCACACACACATGGCATGCAACTCATTTGGAATTCAGTTTATCTACAAAGTCTTATCGATGTTCAAGCAAGCATTAATGTGCAATTTAAGGCATATTGAGATTATACAATCAAGCTTAGAAGTTACATTCTCAAGTTCAATTTACGCTATTGCTAATGTGCATATTCGGGGTTACATGTTGCCCTTTGTCCTCTAATCCTAAGAAAAGGGAAATCTACCTAACCCGGTTCAATAAAAACCCCTGGAAAAGAACCGTGGTCAAAAGAAAAACCAAGGGGGAGATGATACACTACCTAGAAAAAGAAAATAAAAGATAGAAAAATTCCTACGTGGACTACTTCCCTCAAGAGTACTTGTCCTAAATAGTCCGTCATCAGGAAGAGTCCTCTACTCATACTTTTGGATTTTTAAAATTTTATGATTTTTTTTTGTGTTTTTATTATTTTATATTACTTACTACACTAATATATACATTATGTACAAGATAAGTCACCTACCCCACACTTAAAAATATGTCATGTCCCCGTGACATAAATAAAAATTAAAGCACAAGAGGGGCAAGAAAACTTACCTGAGACTCACTCGGAGTCGGAGACGGTGAATGGGTCGACATGGCATGCTCGTCCAAGTGCTCTGAACCATGCCATAAACATGTTTTCTGATCGGGCTTGCCTAGTGGACATGGCATCTAGCCGTGTGTGTAAGCCATCAACGGAGGTGCGCAGATGAGCAACCTCCTCCTCCATGGACCTTAGCATAGGTCGTGTGGACTCGGACCTAGACATGCTTGCTCCATGAGGAGCAGGCCTGGAAGGTCCGGCTGAATCCGTGGAGTGCCTGGCCCGGGCAACCAGTACAGGATCGTCCTCCTCATCCAAGTCAATAGGGGTTGTGTCTCGTCCAACCCGGATAGTAGCAGCTCTAAATAGAGCTTTCGGTAGTAGCTCACCGTCAACATTAGTAATGATTGAGGAGACACAACATAGTGACAAGAGATGGGTAATAAAAACCCTTGGCAGTGAGGGATCCCCTCAATACCATCTCATCAGAAATAACTCGGGCAATATCAACATCCCGATGTGTTACAAAACACCAAGTCAAAACAGCCCTATTAAAGTTAACATCCGTGGTGTTACTTGAGGGCAAGATATGGTTGCAAATTATGGAAAGCCAACATTTGGCAATGTGTGTAAAACAATTAGAGTGCAGAGTTTGATTTCTAATCCACACTAGGATGTCATATAGACATAAGGCCTCTATTAGTGTGTCCCATGTGACACCAGGACTATCATGGTAGTAGTCAACATCACTAGTGTGCAATGGCAGGACGAAGTACCTGCCGAATAGTAGGAATATGAGCATTGACCCGCTTACCTCTGACGAAAACTTCTCTGACCATAGCATAAAGGGCATTGGCGTAGAATTCCCGGACAAGCATCTTGTTCACATTAGGAGGTGAGTCAAAGAGGAACTCCATCTCGCGCCTCTGAATCTCATCATAAATTTCCGGCTTCTCCGAGCAGATAGCTATCCTGTCAACTTATACCTCTTGGAGCCACTTCTTGTTTGCTTTAATGTGAAATGCATTCTCGGCTTCTTCACTAGCAAACCTAGACTCGTTATAAGTCGGTTGCCTAGATGAGCTAGCACCATGTCAGGCTCTCTTTGGGGCCATGATCCTGCACAAATAAGATAGCCAAAATAAATTTGTAAACCGTTAGTCATTGGAAGGCTACTCAGACTTCGCCATCCTTGAGAACTCACAATTGACCATTCTTTTGTGCAAATCCCTCATACTCCTATATTTAGATTCTTTATCTAACCATTTAACACATGCCTATTCGAGCACCCCACACTTAGTTATTTGAACACTTTTAATATTACCCAATTGACTTAGTCCATCCCCAATAAATTACACCATTACCAATTCAAGAGTTGGGCAATATTTCTCCTAAAACTACTTTAATACATTATGACCAAGTATAATTTGCCCAACTTGGCTTACCAATCAACATACATGGTGTACATACTATTTAGGTCTCCAAATCATGAAATTAGCATCAACAATACAATTGAAAACCCACAAACCAATTCTTTACCAAACTTCAACTATATGACAAGGTTCCTTAGTAAAAATTCATGGAAACATGTATTGTGCACAAAAGAAGCCAAATCATATTCAAGAGATATCTTAAACTAACAATATCTAATTACTTCTACAAAATAAATAATCAAGAACTAAGAATAAAAACAAAATAAAAGAGAAGAGAAGTAGAGAAACTTACAAGTAATACAATGAAGAAGTAATGGAGGAATAATGGGGTGAATTGGAGAAGAGGGTTTTGAGATTTTGTAGAGAGAAGGAGGGGATTTTGAGTTAGAGAGAGAGAGAAGTTGGGAGAGTGGGGGGGGGGGGGGGAGGGGGCTGAGTGTTTGTGAGGAAGAGGGGGAGGGATTTTAGGGTTTTAATGAAGGGAGGGAAAAGAAAATAAAAAAAAATTGTTATATTAGCCGACCGCAGAACTGACCGCGACTGTTCACGGTTCTTTCGCGGCCGCGGATGGACCGCGAACAGTCGAGATTCAGAGAGGTCATTTTTTCGCGGTTGGTTTGCGGCCACGAATGGACCGCGAACAGAGAAAGTTCATAGAGGGCCGCGGATGGACCGCGGACAGTGTCCCTCTCTGAATTATTTTTCTCGACTATTCAGCAAAAAATTTGTTTTTTCTTATTTTACTTTATTACTTACTACTAAGATAAAATTACTTACAACATGTTCGTGGGTTGCCTCCCACGTAGCGCCGGATTTAACATCGCGGCACGACTCAACTTAGCGCATTTTACGGCTCACTAGACCTTTGAGGTTCATCCAACCGCAATTCTACCTTGTCCTCCATGTCATCTAGGCCTATGTATTATTTCAACCGCTGTCTGTTTACCTTAAATGTACGTGATCCATCCATAGCTTGAATTTCCACAGCTCCTGACTCAAATGCCTCAATTACCTTGAAGGGTCCTGACCACCTTGATTTCAATTTACCTGGGAACAGTCGTAATCTTGAATTGTATAGTAGTACTGTGTCCCCGTTTTTGAAGTTCCGCTCAACGATATTTTGATCATGAATCCGCTTCATCCTCTATTTATACAATCTTGTACTTTCAAATGCCAGATACCGAAATTATTCTAACTCATGCAACCCAGTTAACCTTGCTTTACCTGCTTCATCCAAGTTGAGATTCAATTATTTCAGTGCCCACCAAGCTTTATGCTCTAATTCAACCGGTAAGTGACAAGCTTTTCCGAACACCAATTTGTATGGAGACATGCCAATGGGTGTTTTGAATGTTGTTCTATACGCCCATAGTGTGTCATCAAGCTTCCTGGACCAGTCAGTTCTTGTGGCGTTCACCGTTTTAGTCAGTACACTTTTTATCTCCCTGTTGGAGACCTCAACTTGTCCGCTAGTTTGCGGGTGATATGGAGTGGACACATGGTGTTTAACATCATACTTGGCCAATAATTTCTAAAAATCTCGGTTGCAAAAGTGTGTGCCCCCGTCACTAATGATAGCCCTTGGAGTCCCGAACCGGGTGAAAATATTCTTCTTCAAAAATCCCACTACTACCTTAGCATCATTGGTGGGTAATGCTGCAACTTCCACCCATTTGGACAAGTAGTCAACTGTAACAAGTATGTACTTATTGCCGTATGAGCTAATAAAGGGCCCCATGAAATCTATTCCCCAGACATCGAACACTTCCACTTGCTGGATTGGATTCATTGGCATTTCATGACACCGGGAGATGTTCCCGGTGCGTTGAAATTTGTTGCAACCTTTCACCCACAAGTGCGCATCCTTAAACACCGTCGGCCAATAGAAACCGACCTCAAGTATTTTGGAAGCTGTACGTATTCCTCCAAAGTGACTGCCATATGCTGAAGCGTGACATGCCTGCAAAACAGAAGATTGTTCTATCTCGAGGACGCATCTCCGGATCATGTTATCAAGACATATCCTAAACAAATATGGTTCATACCAATAATAACACTGACTTTCACGAAAAAATCTTTTCCTCTGGACCGATGAGAGGTCATGAGGAACAATGCCACTGGCTAGGTAATTAGCATAGTCAGCATACCATGGTGTTTCAAGGAGAGTGGTGGTGAGAAACTGCTCATCTGGAAAGGTTTCCAGAATTTCCCCACTCTCTTTGACAAGTTCAGCTCCTTCAAGTCTTGACAAGTGGTCAGCGACTTGATTTTTAGTACCTTTTCTATCCCTAATTTCGAGGTCGAACTCTTGGAGAAGCAACACCCAACGAATTAGGCGTGGCTTAGAGTCCTTTTTATCAATTAAATATCTTAAAGCTGCATGGTCCGTGTATGCGATTACCTTTGATCCTATGAGATAGGACCGGAATTTGTCGAATGCAAACACGACCGCCAGCATCTCCTTTTCCGTCACTGTGTAGTTTAGTTGTGCTCCACTCAGAGTTCTACTTGCATAGTATATTGGATGCATCAGCTTATCTTTCCTTTGGCCCAACACCGCCCCCACTGCATAATCACTTGCATCACATATTAACTCAAAATGTTGCTCCCAGTCTGGGGCAATGATGATGGGTGCTGTGACTAGCCTCTTCTTCAGTTCCTCAAAAGCAATCCTTCATTCGTTAGAAAAAACAAAAGGGTGATCTTTTTCAAGTAACTTACAGAGAGGGTTTGATATTTTGGAGAAGTCTTTGATGAACCTCCGATAAAAACCGGCGTGTCCAAGAAAGCTTCTTATGGCCTTGACGGATGTTGGTGGAGGCAACTTTGCAATGACATCAACTTTAGCACGGTCTACCTCAATTACTTTGCTTGAAACCCGGTGCCCCAATACTATACCTTCTTGTACCATAAATGGCACTTCTCCCAGTTTAGCACTAAATTTGTTTCCATGCACCTTTGTAGCACTCTAGTCAGATTGGCAAGGCATTCATCGAATGAATTCCCTACCACTGAGAAATCATCCATGAACACCTCCATATTGTCTTCCACCATGTCGGTGAAAATAGCCATCATGCACCTTTGGAATGTGGCAGGTGCATTGCATAGTCCGAATGGCATCCTCCTGAAGGCGAAGACGCCATATGGGCATGTGAAGGAGGTCTTATCTCTATCTTTGGGGGCTATGGAGATTTGATTGTACCCAGAGTATCCATCAAGAAAGCAAAAGTGGGACCTCCCTGCCAAACTGTGAAGCATTTGACCAATGAAGGGAAGTGGGAAGTGATCTTTGCGGGTGGCTAGATTCAACTTCCTGTAGTCCATGCATATTCTCCATCCGGTGACGGTTCTTGTTGAAATCAGTTCATTGTTGTCGTTTTTCACTACCGTCATGCCTTTTTTCTTTGGCACACATTGGACCAGGCTAACCCAGCTGTTGTCTGAGATTGGGAAGATGATTCCCGCATCTAGCCACTTTATTACTTCCTTCTTCACCACTTCCTTCATGTTGGGGTTCAGCCTTCTTTGATGTTCCCTGGAAGGTTTGTGTCCATCTTCCAGGAGAATTTTATGCATACAATAGGTTGGGCTAATCCCCTTTATGTCTGCCATGGTCCACCCGATGGCAGTCTTGCATTCCTTGAGTACCTGTATAAGCTTTTGGGCCTGCACATCTAACAAACTAGATGAGATAATAATAGGTAACGTGGAGTTAGGACCTATATACTCATACCTGAGATGTGATGGAAGTGGTTTAAGTTCAAGCTTCGGTGGCTCTTCTATGGATGGCTTTGCTGGTGGGCTTTCTCTTTTTCTCTAAGTGTAGAGGTTCGAACTCGAGCTCTCTCTGCCAGAATCCCTTGCCTTCCAGAGATAGTACCCATTCGGCTAAACTTTCCACGTTTACCTCTTCCATGTTCATCAGGCATGCTTGACGTGGATCTTCAATAGTCAACTCTGCATCGTCGGTCTCCACTATCACATCAATCGCATCAATGAGAGAGCAATTTGCGAACTCACTAGGGCGCCTCATGGATTTTTGCACATTGAAGATGATCTTCTCATCATTCAACCGCATCTTGAGTTCCCTAGTTTCACAATCAATTATGACTCTCCCGCTGGCTAGGAATGGTCTTCCAAGGATTATGGGAATTTCTTCGTCGACCTTGCAATCAAGAATAACAAAATCGGCGGGAAACACGAACTTCCCAACCTGGATTAGTACATCATCTATAATACCAAATGGACGCTTAACCGTCCTATCAGCAAGCTGTAAAAGCATAGAGGTGGGTCTGGCTCTCCCAATACCTAACCTCTTATAAATAACTAAGAGCATGAGATTAATGCTTGCCCCCAAATCACATAAGGCCTTAGTAAAGGCATAATTCCATATAGTGCATGGGATGGTGAAACTACATGGATCAGATAGCTTCTCAGCAATGGGTTTAGAGACCACAACACTACAGGTCTAGGTGAGTGTAACTGTGGCCAAGTCTTGGAAATCAAATTTCAGCGACATCAAATCCTTGATCATCTTAGCATAACCAGGCATTTCTTTTAAAGCTTCAATTAATGGAATGTTTACCTGGATTTGCTTGAGCATTTCGAAGAACTTTTTGTATTGCTCCTCTTTCTGGTGTTTGGCCAACCTTTGGGGGAATGGTGGTGGAGGCCTCTTCTTCCCGGTGACTTGGGATTTTTCTTTTTCTATTACTTTCTCATCAATCTGCTGCTCTACCTGTTCAGCTACTTTCTCCGTTCCCTATTTTGCTTCATTATTTTCTGCAACTGCCTGGACTGTGACTTATGTCAACCCTGTGGACTCATCAAGTTCAATGGGCAATGGAGTAGGTGTCTCAGCCTGTCTGTCAATTTTCTCACTTTCATTCTCAGCATCAAGATCTCTACCGCTTCTCAGAGTCACTGCCATCATCTGCTTTGGGACTTGGTCCTTTGGGTTTGTTTGTGTATCTGCAGGCAATGTCCCTCGAGGACGATTATTGAGAGACATAGCAATTTGACCCACCTGTACTTCAATATTCTTGATGGCGGCATCATGTGCATCTATCCTCTCATTTGTCTTAGCTTTTGACCCAATTACCTGCTGCATCATAGCTTCCAACCTTGCAAACCCATCGTCATGTCTGCCCCCATGTGGTGGTGGAGGTGGATGATATCCCTGCTGCTGATTGCCGAAATTCCGAGGTCTAGGATATGGAGCCATGTTGTGTGGTGGCCTCATACCTGCTGCATTAAATTGTGGCTGGGGAGGTCTGTACTACATTGGAGCCTGTTGGCCCCAGTTTTGATTACCTTGTCCCTGCCCTCCATAGTTAGCCACATAGTTCATATCCTCATGCTGATGATGATGTTCTTGGTCTGCAGCCCATGGATTACCTATTGGTTGGCTAATGCATGATGTGCATAAACCACCATTGGTAGTATCTACAATGTGCACCTGCTGCTTGACTCCTGATTCTTCCACCTTCTTTGTTAGGATGCTCATTTGTGTCAATAGAGTTGCCATGTTCTCCTCCAGAGTGTTGGATGGATCCAGAGGTACAGAGTGTACCACTGGTGTAATAGGAGCATTCATGGACGTCCACCTGGAATTTTGAGCCATCTTGTCTAGCAAATTTTGGCCCTCTCTCCAAGTCTTGCTCAGAAAAGCCCCACCTGCTGAAGCGTCTACAATGTTCTTCATGCTGTCTGAAAGCCCCATGTAGAATCTTTGGCCCAACATCTGCTCGGGAATCCCATGATGAGGACACATAACAAGCATACCCTTGAATCTGCCCCAAGTTTCATGTAATGTTTCCATTGGTTTCTGCTTGAAACTCACGATCTCATCAATTTGTTGAGCTGTCTTTGTTAGGTGGATGAAACTTGTTGTGGAATTGCTTGACTAACTCATCCCAAGTTGCAATGGAGTTTATTGGGAGTGAGTTTAGCCATATATGTGCTGCTCTTGTAACTGAGAACGGAAAGAGTAGTAATCTGATAGCTTCCGGAGTTACATTCGGTTGCCTTTGTGTTTTGCATATTGATAGAAAGTTCTTGAGGTGCTGCTGTGGATATTCAACCTGAGACCCAGAGAATAATCCCTTATTTTGCAACAAGTGAAGCATGTTGTTGGTAATCTGGATTGGCTCAGCTTGAATTGCTGGCACAACGATGGCAGTTGCCAAATTATCCGCTGTGGGTTGTGCCCATTCGAACAGTGCACCTTCATGTGCCTCCTGTGCCTCTTGCATATTTAGCCCGGCTTGCTGGTTTTGATTGTTTATGTCACCCATGTTGAAGTCTAGTTTGATTGGTTTTTGAGATTGTTGAATTTGTTTGATGGCTTTGTTATGCGCCCGGAAGGTTTGCTCGGGGTCTGAGAGTCCTTCAATTTGTTCTCCAGTCCTTGCAGATTTTCTAGGCATGCACCTGAATACCCAAATCAACAAACGTCAAAATATTTAATGTAGAGTGTAGAAAGAACCTGAATACACAAGAATCTTGAAGTTCTGTCAATGGAAATTGATAATTCCGTTAATTCCCCGGCAACGGCGCCAAAATGGATTCACGTCCAAGCAACGGTCGTAGTCAATATAACTTGGTCTAATAAGTCCAAGATCGACCCCACAGAGAATTAACCTACCAATTGCAACTACCACAACTCCAAAAGTACTTCCGAATCAAGTTCCCAAACTTTTAATATATATTTGTGTGATTTTCGACTATCTACTTTGCAATAATTAAGAATGCTTGAAAGAAAGAATTGAACGTAGAGTAAAAAGAATATTATGAGAAGGACTAAAGTATCGATTTCCCCTATTGATGGAATTCCTTATCGTTATGCTCATACAAATTGTTAATATATTCTATCAATCATGAACGCTATGTGTATCGTACCCTCTCCCGAGCAATTACAATAATTTACTAGTGCACTCTCCCGAGCTACCCTAGCTAGCTTTAATTTGAATAGTTCACTTAAGATTGCACCCAAGACATCGTTATTCCTAACCCCGTCTTTACGCCTAAAGTTATAGATTCCTCCAATAACCTAGGTGTGATGTTGTTCAACAATATACCTAAATATGCACTCTTTTCCAAGTTATGCACACTAAATAGGCACCGCTAATTGGGAGCTCTACCAATTAACTACAATAAGAATGAAGTTGAACAAATAGAAATCTAAGTCACAATTTGTAATCACATAAACGATAAGTTCATCACTCAATAGGTTCCATCAAAACCTTAGAATAGAATTTAGCTACTCATGCTTGAAGAAACAAGAATAATAATTGAAATCATAAAGAAATACTTGATATAAAATAAAAGAAAGAGTTTGAGAGGAATCTCTCTTACTAAAAATCTTGCCAAAGTAATGAAATAAAGATAACATGCCTCTATGGGGCAAACTAGGACTTTAAATCAAGTTTTTTAGGGCTAAGACCTAAGTTTAAGTACAATTAGGATTACTGTTACGGCACCTTCCGCGGTTAGTTCGCAGCCGCGAGCGGACCGCGAACAGGCAAACTTCAGAGGGCTTCATTATTCGCGGTTCATCCACGGCCGCGAGTGAACCGCGGATGAACAGTCCCTCTGATTCTTCTCTGCTTCTTCAGGCTCTCTTCACTTTATCTCTTCTTTTGGCCGTTTCATCAACCTAGGACTCCAAAATAGCTCTTTTTAGCATCCGATGTATCACATGTACATATAAAACACAAACGAACACTAATCAAAGCATTTTGTCCTCATAAATAATATTAATTCCATAACAAAGTGTGATTATTTAGGGTATAATTATAGTCAAATTCACCTATTATCACAAACCATAACCAAAAACCCCTGAAACCCCAAGAACCCCTCCCTTTCTTGAAACTCCTGTCATCGGAGTTCATCTCCGGTGACCCAAACAATGAGAACCCACCCCAAACTAACACCAAAGAACCCTTTTGACCTGATCTATCACCCCATACCCCTAGTTTCCCTCGAATCTTCCTCCATCTCCTCGAATATTTGAAAGAAAGTCGCCGGAACCCTAACTGCGGCAACTCAAACAAACCACCACCCAAAAATCCCACCTTTCCCTCTCTAAATACCCACCCCTAACCAGAAAACCCCAAAGGACTTCATCTTGAAGTCTAACAAGAAAATCAGAAAAGAAAATAAAGAAAAAAAGAAAAGAAAGACTGAAAAGAAAAGAAGGAAAAGAGAAGGGAAATAGGAAGCTCAGGGGATAGGCCCTGCAAGCTAAGTTTCCCCTCCCTCTTTATTTGCTATTTTTCTTCTTGTTTTTGTTATTGTTTCTTGTTATTTCTCCTATGTGTTTAACATGCTTCTCCTAACAAATATAGTCGAATAAACTAGGTTTTTCTTTTTTAATTTGCGGAAAGTTCTTGTCTGTCTTCCTGTTTAAAGATCTGTTCTTCTTTATCTATTTCTTGCATGTTTTAGACTAGAGTTGGTCCTTGGGAAATCTCGATTAGTTGTTCTGATTCTTATTCTTACCACTTGTATGTATAGATTAGGGATTTTTCTTTGTTTGTTTTCCATGTCTTTTTTGTTCTTCTTCTTTATCTGTTTCTTGCATGTTTTAGATTAGGGTTTAGATTTGGAAAATCTAGTTTAGTTGTTCTAATTCTTATCATCTTTTGTCTACTCTGTTAGAACTATTTTATGTTAGTTTGTTTGTTCTTTGATTTGGGTAGACCATATATTCTTCCTTTACTGCTTTATGAGTTTGTACTCATGTGTGTTTATGACTAGAAGATTCTTAAGTATGATTTGGGGATTTTTCAGTGATTCACTTAGCTTAAAAAGTTTTAACTAAGCCGGCTTAATGATAATTGACACTTTTTCATGAAAATTAAGTTTGTAAGTCTAAATTGATTGAGATTCAACAATACTCAAACTTCTCTCTGAGTTCCGATTAATTGATGAACAAATTTGATTCGCTTGGCTATGTGTGCAATTTGCTGTTGAAATGGCTAAGTTTGTATTGATTTTATGTTAGTATGAACATTGTTAATGCCTATCAGGCTTAGGAAGTTTGGTTATAGCTGCAGTAGTACTAGGCTTCACAAGTGGTTAATTCTGAAAACATATAGTAAGATAGGGTTAAAATTGAAAATCACAAAAATAGGCTATAAGTTTAATAAGTGACCAAGAGTGGTCAATTTTGCAATTGACCTACTCTGCTAGGTCTTTCACACACTGGCCCACCCTTAAATGGGCTAGTTGTGTAATAATTGGTTTAAGTTTGAAAGTTCAGACTTACCAAGGCTTAAGTTGAGCCTCGAATCACAGGTGGCTAGGCCTGCAAAGGTTTTAGCCAAACCTGTGTTCAGTAATGGGCTTCAATTGCAAATGCCAAGTCTAAACTTGAGACTAACTAAGCTTTAAATAGTTTAAATATAACAATAATGCAGGCTAGTCCTGTCATTAGCTTATAAAGGAAATAAAGTCTTTAATTAACAGAAAATGAAGCAAAAATGGTTAAAATGGAAATAGTTCTTCAGGTTAAATTTGGCCAGTCCTTAAATACTAATGCAAGGACTGGCTCTTAGTTAAATAAGTTGAAAATGCTGAAAACCTAACCTAGGTAGGTCGGGTAATTTAGCTATGTCCTTAAGGGCATAAAGGGAACTTAAAATGGTAAAATGATAGATTAAATAAAGCATATAGGGACATAGGAGACATTTGTGCTCCTGATTTCTACAACTTTGCAGAGATTTAAGGGTATAATAGTCTCACTAAAAAGGGAAATCAGTAAAAATCAATAACAAGTAGGGACACTTTGGTAAAAGCTTAAAAATATAATAAAAAAGAACCTTCCAGCACATGCTGGAAGGGATCTTGTAACTGAATTGGGGTGTAAAGTGTAGACTTAGTAAGTTTTAAGGGGAGGGAAATGGGATTAATCCCTATTCTTTCCCCCAAGAAATCTGCCAATCTATACCTATAAATACCCCCTAAAAAGACTAATTAAGGGTTGGTTTTTCACATAGAAAAATCCAGAGTACAATACACTAGCAATAGCAAATAGTTTTCTGCAATTTTCGAGTGAAAATCACTGTTTAAGTTGTGTGTTTGTGGGGGTTTTCTGCTCGACTTCTTCTGGGATTTCATATCTGCTGTTTGTTGTGTTGTTCTCCTCGTTTGAGATTCAATTTTACACTGTTGCTCTTGCCTTGTTGAGTCTGTTGTTGTTGCTTGCTCCTGTCGATTTTTTGTTTGCTGAATCAGGTACACTCTATGTCTGCAGCAATGTAATACTGAAGTTCTAATGAAATGAAGTTCAAGTTCAAACTCATCGATGATATTTTGTATTTTGTCTTATTTTTAATTAGTAGTTTTGTGTAGTCTAGATCTGTAATTTTTAGAATGTAGTATGGTATGTATGAGTAGAAAACCAAACAAAAACAATGCAATAGATAGAATGATAGTAGTAGTGTAGCCGTAGATAGTATATCACCTAGTTAAGGTAGGTAAAACTCTTAAAACAAGCTAATTAACTATAGTCTAGATTGTTAATAACTCTCACAGCAGTAACATAAAAACACTCACATAGTTAATTAGATTTGTGAATCGGTATATAGATGCAAACAAGTTCAAAAAGAGAAAAACCGTTAGATCAAGTTAGAATTCACTCGCGACTGGGTTAGTAACACTGTATGAGCTAAAGTCGTAGTAAAAATCAGTAGTGTAATTATGCATATGTCTTTGAATCACTTAGCTTTAGATAATTACGTTATTACAGTTAAGTAATTGAATTGTTTAATAATGCTTTACACAGTTAAACCGTTTCCTCTTAATTTCTTAGTTAAGCAATTTCAACATTAGTATATGTCACTTAGCAGAAAACAAAAAGGGTAAAAGGTAGTTGGCTCATTATATACACTAGCTGGTTGTCACTTAGAATTGACATTGATCCTCTTGTATAGTAATCCTCTCTTGTAATAAATAAAGGATAATTTGACTTCTTTCTTAATTCTGTATGTTTGTTTTACTATGAGTTTTCATTTTTACTTCTGTTATTGTGATTTCAATACGGTTTGGTCCTAGTAAGCAACGAAGGCCTGAACTATAGTATGAAGTGAAATGGGCTATTAAACAGAAGCCTGAAGACAGCCTGGGTGGTTAAGACCCGGGCAAATCCAGTACCTATTTAAGCATGGGTGCAGAGGCCCAAGCCTAATAAAGGCAATGACAGTGGCCTGGGTCCAAATTCTGAAATGATAGTGAGTTATAAATAATTAAGGAAAAAACAAAAATGGAATAACATAGTATGTACATAATAGGATTGAACTATAAAATTTAAACGGGATGAGCCTCACACGAACACCAAATAGTGCCCCCTCCACACTTTAGTGATAAAGTAAAAAATATAAATAGAATCGGAAAAGCTAATAGTAAATTTCATAGCTTCTCCCAAAAGACTTAAAAGCTACTAGACATTATTAGGCACGATTTAATATATTTTCCTCAAATACGAGTGTGCACTTGGTGCGACTCAAATACCAAATCCTGGAAAAGCTGAAATGTACTAAGGGTCACAGGCATACTGGTTGCGGTGTGACTCGAGGTGCGTTTTCGCAATGTCACAATTCTTTAAAAATATTAAAAATAAAAACACATACATATTGTGTAAAATTTATAACAAGTCAAATAAGATTGAGAATGACGGTTGAGCGACCGTGCTAAAACAACGGAATCCGGGAGTGCCTAACACCTTCTCCCTGGTTAACAGAGTTCCTTATCCAAGTCTTTGTTTCGCGGACTGTAATAACAAAGTCAACATCCTCGGATTCGGGATTAACCGGTCACTTGGGACACCATTATCTTCCCAAGTGGTGACTCTGAAAATTAAGTAAAAATCCCGAACCGATTGTCCTTTATGTGGAAAAACTCCTTCCTCTTTGTTGTTATATCCTTCTTGGGTATTTGAACACTGAGGTATACCCTACGTATCTTTCCAAATGGATCGGAACGAAGTCCCTGGGGTAGTAAAAAGGGATGTGTGACAGTTCTGGTGACTCTGTTGGGGAATACCAACCCAGAACTTCGGTTTTAGGGTTTACGAACTCGAGCTCCTTAAAATCATCATCCTCGATATCATTTGACTTTGTTATATGCTTTAAACAACATGCTATGTGTTTTACCGCTTTGATATTATATGGATTGTACATAAACTGTGTCGAAAACCCCTCTCTTCTTCACCCTTGGGGATGTGCTTACTGGTTGAGAATCCCATTTCTGTTAAGTTACACCTGAACTAAGAAACAGAGGCCAGATAAGTTACGAAGCCGATTGTCTCCGCGAGTCACCGGTACATAGCCCCCTCCTCGATTTGAGTTGTCCGCTCGGGTACACGGTCTAGAACTCTATGAAACTATAAGATGTTGAACATAGGTCTAGAGCGATTATTTGTATCATAGCTGACTTAGGGGACTCAACACAGGGGTTGGGTCTGTCTTGGACAGGTGCCCCGGTAATTAAAGACCGAGCATATTATGTGTTGCATTTTTATTATCCTTGATCGTTATGCGGACCGGCAAAATTCCCGAGGATAAAAAAGAGTGTTCAATAAAAAGAGAGAAATACGAACTAGTGAAAAAGTGCAGTCAGAAAATATGAAAATTCGAAAAAAAATGGCTTTGTTGTTGAAATAATTGGTCAACTAATCTGACCGAACTACGCAGGTTCGATTCTCGCCATTAGGCGGGATACGTAGGCAACCCTTGAACGGGTCCAACCACCTTTTTAGAAAAAGACTAAAAATATTCTCGTTTCAAATAATCGAAGTGATCGCTATTTTTGAAAATGGTCGAATGTTCCGAAAGGACGCCGGAAGGCTGTTTTGGCAAAAATGGCCACTTCGAGAGTCATGTCTCTTTCTTTTTCAAATTCAAAAATGAAAATTTGCCTTGAAAAATATTTTTCTCTTTTCTAAAATAAAATAGCCCTAATAAATGTGTAGGATGAGCACAATACAGAATGAACCTTTCACTTTAATGAATAAATTCCCTTTGGAGCTAAGACTATGGTGGAACGACATGGGAATAGAAGGTCAAAACTGGGTCAAAGGCTACTTAAAGGATCTCACGGGCTTATTGGACATAATTCCCCGAGGTGACATAATCCGAGCACTGGTCACATATTGGGATCCTGCGCACAACGTACTATATCTTTCGGACTTTGAACTCACTCCCACTCTGGAGGAAATTGCTTTATATATAGGGAAGAATGAGGTCCCCTTAAAAGAAAAATACCCGGTGGCCCCGAGGGCACTAACGGTGCATCGTTTCTTGGACTCTTTGAAAATTGCTAGAAACGTCCACAACGAGGATTTAGCCAATAGGTTTTGCTCCCTAAATTTCATTTATAGCAGATATGGGCATGTCTAGGGTTTCAATGACTCCACAAACAAGCTTTGTAGCAAGTCCAACAGAGCAAAATGGGAGGAGCATCGACGTTTTGCTTTCTTAGTGGCGTTTCTCGGGATCATCAAATTTTCGAGAAAAGACGGGCACATTGATATAAAGATTTCCGGGGTAGCAAGCACTTTGGTTTTACAAGATAATTGTACTTTGGCTCCAATGATTTTAGCAGACATCTACCATGCCTTGACTACATGTAAAGTAGGGTCCAACTTCTTTGAGGGATGTAACTTGATTTTGCAAATCTGGTTGATAGAACATCTATGACATCATCCTTCATTCTCAAGATATGGGCCGACTGAAAGAACGTGCCTCGAAGAAATGTACACGAGAACAAAAGAAGTTAAGTTGTCGGAGGGAGTTAAGGATTGGATTTCATATCTTCGATCGTTGACTGATGGCCAGATCGATTGGGCATACGGATGGTTGCCCCTCGACGAGGTGATTTACATGTCGACAGAAGGGTCACACTTTTTTATCATGGGTTTGAAAAGTATCCAGCCTTATGCCCCGTACAGGGCCCTGCGACAGCTTGGAAGATGTCAAGTTATACCAAAGGATGGGGACCTCAGTTCACAAGTATTAGAGATTAGTCCGGATGGGCAATTCCCGGAAGCAAAGGTCCAACAGATTTGGAATGAATGTCAGAATTTGAAAGTAGAGACTTGTGTGGAGAATAGAGCTCGAGGAGAAGTGTCATTAGGATATTCCGCATGGTATCGACGGGGTATTGAGCATGACAAGCCATCAAAAAGACCTCACTTGCAAGATTTGGCGGAGCAATCTAAGGAAAATAGGAATTGGGCGGCCAAAGAGAGCGAGTATAAGGCCAAGATCAGCTTGCTAGAAAATAGTTGAGAGATCTCCAGTTTGAGAGCGGTTTGCAGGCAGCATTCGATGAAGGAGAGAAGAAGCAGCTGAAAAAAGAGAATGAAATTCTGAAGGCTCAAGTTGCTAAAGTGAAAATTTCATCCGAGATCCCTATTCGCTTAGCCCGAGATGAGAAATTGATTGAAAATCTTTGGCGCAAAGTGAATGACTACCGCTTCGACTTATACAAAGCAGAAAAGGAGTTAGTCAAGGCTCGGAAACAACTGGCCAAAGATGCTGAGGATAGAGCTAAGTTGGTTCAGCAACTGCAGGATAAAAATGAGTTTGAGGTAGCTTGTCTGAGAAAGAAGATTGTTACAGCCACGGTCAAAAGTAACAAGATCATCAATAAACTCAAAGAAGAAAGAGAACATTGTTACACGACTATGGCTCGGCTAGAGTTTGAGCTACAACAAATGCAAAAGGAGAACCAACACACCTTAGATGCTCGCGCCGAACAGATTAGCCGATTGCTTCAAGAGAAAGGGGTTATTCGAGAGAGAATTGTTTATATTGCTCAGTATATCACCCGAAAGAGCCAGCTATGTGAAGACATGTCCGAGTAACATTTGTGTCAGCTGTGAAATTCTTTGTGCAGCAAGTCATGTCCGACCTAGATAGGCTCCAAAGTGGATTAGCATATAGACCCGCGGCAAGACCGAACGATGTCTCACGGGCACTAGGAGCATTAATGTATTCATAGGGCATGCATTCTGGATTCATATTTCTTTGCATTAGTAGCACAACACCAACTTTTAAACCGATGTTTTTGAAATATCAATGAGAAACCAAGAGTTGTTGCTAATCCTTCTTGCTTTATGTCAATTTTTTCACGATAGGCAAATAAATAGGAACGTAAATTAATAAAGAAAATAAGAAAGAAAAAAGAAAGAGAGAAAAGGAAAAAGAAAAAGAAAAAAAAGGAGAAAGAGAAAAAAAAAGAAAAAAAAGAGAAAAGAAAAAAAGAAGCAAGAAAGAAAAAGAAAAAAAGGGGGAAAGAAAAAGAGAATGAGGAGGTTGGTTCAAAATGGAACAAATGCCGGGATGATGCATGGCGATCAAAGGCAAAAATTGTGATTATTGCATCTTATCCTTTCATGTGCTAACTATTAACGGGTGTTGTTGTTTATGAGAATGGCAACTGGTATTATGGCTAATCATCCCTACAACACACGATCTAAGATAATGACAAAGGCCGTATCTCAAGAAATTGAACCAACTGTCATGGACCCTGTCCAAGAGGAGGAAGTTGTGGACGTGGCAGGAATGAAAGAAGAAATGTACAAGCTTAAGTAGCAGATGGCTGAGATGTACCAGGCTTGGTCTAGGGGTCAACCCTTACCTACTTATCCCGCTAACCCAGCATATGTCCCTCCAGCCAATCCCAACCCCGAGCCACCCACTATGAACTCATCCTCTACATATCCAGACTATCACCACTACTATGCCTCCACCTCTCAGGTACCACCACCACTGTCAAAACAGATGACATCCCAGCCACCACAGGTCGCCCGATATATGTAGCACCTCCACCTGCCGCCCTGCATAAGTCATCCAGTGAGCCATTGTTCCATGTACAAGATGCCCACTAGTACCTGCCTGAACCAACATTTCGGCAGCATGAATCTTATACCCCGTTGATGGAGGCGTCCGAAGAAAAACCTGGCAGGAACTTAGAGCAGGAGGAGATGGCCTGAAAGATAAGGAGCTTGGAGCAGTCCTTCCATAACATACAAGGGCTAGGGGGACAAGTGAGTGTAGCGTACAAGGACCTATGTCTGTTCCCAGAGGTACAGCTCCCGTCGGATTCAAATTGCCTAAGTTTGGCATGTACAGTGGACACGGAGATCCGATAGCCCATCTTAGAGTATACTACAGCAAGATGCGTGGCACAGGGGGAAGAGATGAGCTTCTGATGGCGTACTTTAGCCAAAGTTTGAGTGGTTCTGCACTGGAATGGTACACGCATCAAGATCATACCAGATGGTTCATCTCGGATGATCTCGCAAAATCATTTGCCAACCATTTCCAGTACAACTTGGAAATCATACCGGATAGGTTGTCACTTACTAAGATGGAAGAGAAACCTGGTGAAAGCTTTCGAGACTACGGCTTTAGATGGAGAGAACAAGCGGCGATGGTAGATCCGCCGATGAAAGAAAGTGAAATGGTATACTGTTCTTTGCAGGCCTTGGAGCCTACTTGCTATGGACATTTGGTGTCAGGTATCGGCAAGAATTTTAATGAAGTCGTAAAATGGGGAGTTTTGTGGAAGAAGGATTGAAAACTAACAAGATTATGAGCTTTTCTGCGATCAAGGCCACAAATCAGGCCATACAGACAGGGAATGGAGGATCCATCGGGAAGAAGAAGAAAGAAGAGGTGTCGGTCGTGGAGAGTAAACCCTAGAATCGTAGCCAGTACCATCACCCGCCTCGTCCATACCAGCCGTACCTGCCAACACCCTACAACCCACCTCCACCATACTATCCACCCACTACCCCATATTACCATAACCCACAAGCCCAAACTTATCCACCACCACCTCAGGTATGGCGAGCCCAGGTCCCGCAAAATGTTTTTCACACACAAAACACCTACCCCTCTTCTAGAACTTATAAAAACCCGAACAGACCCAACTTCAGGCCCGATCCGGTGATGAGGAACAGAAACCAGACGAAGAAAACATTCACCCCATTGAGGGAATCCTACACCAGCCTCTATCACCGACTGAAGGAATTGGGGATGTTAAATCCAATCGAACCAAAGCTTCCAAACCCACCTCCCAGGAATATTGATAAGTCGGTCAAGTGCGATTATTGCTCTAGGGCACCGGGGCACGACACTAAAAAATGTTGGCACTTGAAGACTGCTATTCAAGAGCTCATTCATAGTCGAAGGATTGAGGTACAGGCTCCAGAGACTCCGAACATTACTCAGAATCTACTGCCGACTCATCATGAGACACACATGACAGAGTTGGCACAAGAGGAGAGCAGCAGGAACCCGTCCCAGTCAGTCATGATGATAAAAGCCAACAGCAAAGCAGAAAAATAAATTGAGAAAGGTAAACCAATAGCTGAAATACCAGCGAAAAAGCAACCAGCGGTTGAGACTTTGAAAGTTGTGGTGCCAGGGTTGAAACCATTGTTGACAGTGAAAGGTGCATGCATGGAACCAGTAATTATAAGTGGTGCAGATGTTGGTGATAGATACTAAAGCTGTACCTTGGAACTACAACAAGGTGGCAGTAGTGTACAAAGAAAAAGAAGTGACTGGAGAGATCAACGAGACACACGGTCTAACTCGTTCCGGGCGGTGTTTTGCCCCGAAAGAGTTAAGAAAAATAAAGGTGGTGAAGGAGAGTCATATGAAAAAGCCGGTCTCTGAAGAAGAAGCATAAGAATTTCTGAAGAAGATAAAATCTCAAGACTACTCGATAATAGAACAACTGAGAAAGACGCCTGCACAAATCTCTTTGCTCCCATTGTTGATTCACTCGGAGGAACATAAAAAAGCCTTGTTGAAGATATTGAATGAGGCACATGTCCCCGAAAAGATCTCAGTCTGTCATCTTGAGAAGATTACTAACAAGATTTTTAAGTCCAACAAGGTTACATTCTCAGACAATGAATTACCCATTGAGGGGACTGAACATAACAAGGCACTCTATCTTACTGTGAAAAGCGAGGAATCAGTGGTCATTCGGGTGTTGATAGACAACGGTTCGAGTGCAAACATTTGTCCACTTTCGACTCTTGGAAAGCTGAATATCAATCCTGATAGAATCCGGCGGAATAGTGTGAATGTGCGAGGGTTTGACGGAGGAAGCAAAAATACTTTGGGGGATATCATTTTGGAGGTCACCATTGGGCCAGTAGACTTTACGATGGAATTTCAGGTGTTAGACATCACTGTGTCCTACAATCTATTGCTGGGTCGACCATGGATCCACGCAGCTAAAGTCGTGCCATCATTCTTGCACAAAATGGTTAAGTTTGAATGGGAGCATCAAGAAATCACAGTGCACGGAGAAGGAGACACCTGCAATGCCATAATGCCCTTCGAGGAGACGGATGGAGACAAGGGTCTCTGGGTGTACCAGGTGACAGACACTGTAACATTAAACAAAATTGTCGAAGGAGAGAAATTGCCAATCCCTACAGTGGCACCTGCCGCTGTGATGGTAGCCAGAGCGATGATCAAAAATGGATTTACACCGGGGAAAGGGCTAGGAATAGCCTGGCAAGGAATAACTCAACCAGTCCATCTACCAGTAAACAATGACACCTTCGGCTTGGGATTCAAACCCACCCACGTCGACATCCAGAAAGCCAAAAGAACCAAAAAGAAAAATTGGACCCTTCCTAAACCTGTCCCAAAACTGTCCGACACCTTTGCCAAGCCTGGTACAAAACGACATCTGACATTTGCTGCATCTAGGTATGCTGAGACTAGACCTGATGAGGAGCTCCTGATGAGGAGCTCCTGATGAGGTTTGAAATGTTATTTGGGGACGTGAACATGGTAGAGATGGGCGAGGGTACCAGCAAGATAGACATTCAGTTCGTGGGGTCTGGTGTTGCGCTCAACAACTTGGAAGCCACTCCTTTCCCAATCAAGAAGGAGTCTTGGTAGTTAGCTTTTGAAATACATCATCATTTCCCAAAAAGCAATTTTACTTTTGTAGTCCCCACCCCATTGAAATCAAATGTACCCAAACTTTGATCATCCTTTGAAATATCAATGAAATGCAGTTTCTTCTTCTTTCTTCATTTTGCCTTGTTTTTTTTTGTACAGTTCAATATGTGCTGATTCTGATGATATGCCATGCATGAAGAATTCCCGACCCAGTTCTGAAAATCAAATTATTATACAAAAAATTGAGAATGATAGTGAGATATGATATAAGGATGAGGAAATACTGGAGGAAATAAGTAAAGACTTTAATCAATATGAGGAAAAACCCAAGCCGAACTTGAGTGAGACAGAATCTATCAATTTGGGGAGTGAGGATAATGTCCGGGAGACGAAAATCAGTGTACATTTAGAAGCCTCCCTCATGGAAGAATTAATAAAGTTGCTGCAAGAATTCAAGGACATCTTTGCTTGGTCCTATGATGACATGCCCGGACTTAGTACTGATTTGGGGGAACACAAGTTGCCTATGTATCCTGAATGCCGGCCGGTGAAGCAAAAGTTGAGAAAGTTCAAAACGGACATCAGCGTGAAGATAAAAGAAGAGGTGAATAAGCAGTTTGAGGCAAAGGTCATACGAGTTACTAAGTATCCCACCTGGTTAGCAAATGTTGTGCCAGTCCCAAAGAAAGATGGAAAAACCAGGGTGTGTGTGGATTACAGAGACCTCAACAAAGCCAGTAAAGGATGATTTCCCATTTCCAAACATCCACATATTAATAGACAATTGCGCCAAGCATGAGATTGGTTCTTTTGTAGATAGCTATGCGGGTTATCACCAGATCCTAATGGACGAAGAAGATGCGGAGAAAACTGCTTTCATCATACCTTGGGGAACATATTGCTATAGAGTGATGCTGTTTGGGTTATAGAATACCGGAGCTACTTATATGAGGGCAATGAACACAATGTTCCATGACATGATGCATCGAGAAATCGAAGTGTATGTGGACGACGTCATCATAAAGTCCAAGAAGCAACATGATCATGTGAGGGATTTGAGGAAGTTTTTCCAAAGACTCCGAAGGTACAATCTTAAACTCAATCCTGCAAAATGCAATTTTGGAGTACCTTCAGGGAAGCTATTGGGATTTATAGTGAGTCGGTGAGGCATTGAACTAGATCCGTCAAAGATCAAAGCCATCCAGAGTTTACCTCCGCCGAAGAACAAGAATGAAGTAATAAGCTTACTAGGAAGGTTGAATTATATTAGCCGGTTCATCGCTGAGTTGACATCAACATATGAGCTGATCTTCAAGTTGTTAAATAAAGATGCAGCAGTGAAATGGACCGATGAATGCCAGGAAACCTTCGACAAAATCAAGGAATATTTGGCAAATCCTCCAGTGCTAGTTTCTCCAGTGCTGGAAAGGCCTTTGATCTTATACCCAACAGTGCTTGACAATTCTTTTGGTTGTGTGCTGGGACAGCACGATGAGAAAGGTAAGAAAGAGCAGGCTATATATTACCTTAGTAAGAAATTCACATCTTACAAGGTAAAATATACTCAGTTAGAGGGAACATGCTATGCATTGACCTAGGTGGCTCGAAACCGAAGCACTATCTGTCAGCATATACCACGTACCTGAATTCACGGTTGGATCCTCTGAAGTATATATTCCAGAAGCCCATGCCTACAGGAAGACTTGCTAAATGGCAGATTCTGCTCACAGAATTTGACATCAATTGTGCAACTCGTACGGCAATGAAGGCGCAAGCAGTTGCAGATCACTTGGTAGAGAATCCAGTGGATGATGAGTATGAGCCACTAAAGACATATTTTCCGGATGAGGAGACAATGAATGTCGAAGAAATAGAACAGAGTGAAAATCCAAGATGGAAGATGTACTTCCATGGAGCCGTCAACAGTAAGGGAGTTGGTATCGGAGCAGTGCTTACTTCAGAAACGAGTCAACACTATCCCGTTACCGCTCAGCTTCGATTTTTCTGTACCAACAATATGGCCGAATATGAGGCTTGTATATTGGGATTGAGGATGGCAATAGACATGGGTGTTCAAGAGATTTTGGTCATGGGTGACTTGGATCTTTTGATACATCAAATTCAGGGAGAATGGGAAACAATGGACCTGAAATTGATACCTTATCGATATTGGTTGCATGAGTTGTCCCAAAGATTCCAGTCCATAGAGTTCAAACATATCCCAATAATGCACAACGAAGTTGCTGATGCTCTGGCCACACTATCCTCTATGTTACATCATCTGGACAAAGCCTATATAGATCCACTTCAGATCCAGGTATATGATCAGAATGCTTACTGTTTTGCTGTGGAAGGAGAATTGGATGGAGAACCGCGGTATCACGACATCAAGGAGTGCCTGAAGGCAAGAAAATACTCGGAGCAAGCCACCGGAGATCAGAAGAGAGCTGTAAGACGCTTAGCGAATGGCTTTTTCCTCAGTGGAGGAATCATATATAAAAGAACACCAGACCTGGGATTGTTGAGGTGTGTGGATGCACAACAAGCTGATAAGATTATGACTGAGGTGCACGCTGGAGCCTGCGGACCCCATATGAGCGGGTATATCTTAGCAAAGAAGATTTCGAGAGCCGGGTACTATTGGCTCACCATGGAGCGGAATTGTATCAGGTATGTGAGGAAATGCCACCAATGCCAAGTACATGGAGATCTAATCCATTCCCCGCCTTATGAGTTGCATACGATGTCTGCACAATGGCCGTTTGTTGCATGGGGCATGGATGTTATTGGACCAATAGAGCATGCAGCTTCCAATGGGCATAGATTCATTTTGGTCGCGATTGACTACTTCACTAAATGGGTTGAGGCAAAGACATTCAAAGCGGTGACGAAGAAAGCTGTGGTGGATTTTGTGCATGAAAATATTATATGCTAGTTTGGAATTCCCAAGGTAATCATCACAGATAATGGGGCCAATTTGAATAGTCACCTCATGGCAAACGCTTGCCAGAGGTTTAAGATCATACAAAGTAACTCTACCCTGTACAGGCCAAAGGCAAATGGGGCAGTGGAAGATAAAAACAAGAACATAAAGAAGATCCTTAGGAAAATGGTGGAGGAGTCCAGACAATGGCACGAGAAATTACCTTTCGCTCTTATGGGTTATCGCACAACAGTGTGCACTTCTATCGGAGCCACACCCTATTCATTGGTGTATGGGACAGAGGCTGTTATACTCGCAGAAATAGAGATACCGTCATTACGAATCATAGCTGAAGCTGGAATAGATGACGAAAAATAGGTAAAAGCCCGGCTGGAACAATTAAGTCTGATTGACGAGAAAAGGTCGGTGGCAGTTTGCCACGGGCAATTGTATTAACAAAGAATGGCCAGTGCATATAATAAGAAGGTGCGCCCTCAAAAGTTTGAAGTTGGACAACTTATATTGAGGCGTATCTTACCACATTAGGCTGAGGCAAAGGGCAAATTCGCGCCAAACTGGTAGGGACCATTTATGGTATCACGGGTGTTGTCTAATGGGGCATTATATTTGACAGACATTAAAGGGAAGTGCGTAGAGACTGCTGTCAATTCAAATGCAGTCAAAAGATACTATGTATGATTCCTTTTTCAATTGTATGATTGTATTCTATTGTGATTTTGGAATTGAAATGATGAAGGCATTTTATTCTCTATCCAAACACTTTATCCATTGACATCCCCTTTGAACCGTGTTTGACATATTCTTTCATACCCCTCTCTCGGAATTGTTTATGACGCAAAAAGAAAATAGCAAATATAGAAAAATGATAAAAAAAGGAAAGAAAATGAAAAAAAAAAAAGAAAAAGCAAATGCAAACACAAGAAAAAGACAAAGAAATCGGGAAAAAAGTGAAAAGAAATTCATAAATTGATGGCGTATAATGAACTACGTCTGACTTGATCCCGAAAGGGTACGTAGGCAGGCTCACTGAGGTTCAGTCACAATAAAGGAATATCCAAAAATTCCCCAAATATTGAAACTGGGGCAAAAGTTATTTTTTATAATTTCGAGAGTTGTAAATATTTTAAAACCCTCGTAAATTTTGAGCCTTTTTACCTTTCTTTCTTAACCCATCCAAAAGCCACATTACATTCCAAAAAAAGACCTTCTGATCAATTCCAAGAAAGTAACAAATGCAATGAAATAAAGGAAGAACGAAACATTGGACAACATCAGTGGTACAGAAAAAAAAACAAAAGACAAAAGAAAAAATGGAAAATAAAAAAATGAGAGAGTCTCAATGGTGAAAACCTTAACCGGCACCGTGAGGCGACCGTGAGGTTGTGAGAATAAAATGAGAGAGTCTTGTCAGTGAAAACCTTTAACGTCACTGCGGGGCGATTGTGAGGCTGAGAGAGAATAAATGAGAGAGTCTTATTGGTGAAAACCTTTTAAGGCACCATAAGGCGATCGTAAGGATTATTATGGGAAAAGAGAAAAGGCAACAAGAAATAAGATCGGTTGGGTCGAAAGCAATTTGGAGTCAGAATAATGGGTTGAACGAATGGGTCGGAGTTTAAATACATGGCATGGTCAACGGAATCAGCCGACATACCCAGATAAGTTCTATCACTTCTCCAAAACACCCTTACCCTTTTTAGATTCATCTTTTCTGCATTTCATTGTTTGTCTTTTGGAAGCTAACTACCAGCTCCTGATGATAAGAGCTGAAATAACATTGGATCAAAAAAAGAAAGAAAAGGAAAAGTTGAAAAGAAATAAAGGAGTTTGGCAAACAGAGCCAAAAGAAAAGAAAACAAAAACTGAAAAAAAAATAAAATACAAAAAGAGCTTGCGTAAGGTAGTCAACTGAAAGACCACACCATGGGAGAAAAGCAACAAAAGGGGAAGCAATAAGAGGCAGGGACGACAGATGCCAGTTGCCATCAGCTTATATCTAATAAGTTTTGTTTTGTGATTTAGACAGGAACAAATCCTCTCCAATCACTTTAAAGTGAATGTGATCAATGCGGAAAGATAGAAAAACATTAAAAAAGAAAGTTTGTTAATAAATGGAGGAATTCATGGGTGAAAGTCATTCAATCAACAAAATACCAAAAACAAAAGGAAGGTATCATCTTTTAAATTCATGCCCCGGTTATCAAACTGAGGGAATATTTTTCTACATCTGCATTTCATGCATCAGGCCCCTACCTGGATAACAAGGGAATACTTTTTCTGGGTCTGCATTTCTTGCATCAGGCGCCCACCTGGAAAACAAGGGAACACTTTTTCTGCGTCTGCATTTCATGCATCAGGCGCCCACCTGGATAACAAGGGAATATTTTCTGCATCTGCATTTCATGCATCAGGCGCCCACCTGAATAACAAGGGAATACTTTTCTACATTCGCATTTTCATGCATCAGGCGCCCACCTGGATAACAAGGGAATATGTTTTGCATTCGCATTTTCATGCATCAGGCGCCCACCTGGATAACAAGGGAATACATTTCTGCAATTTTAATTTCTGTTCAGGCGCCCACCTGTATAATAAAAGAATATATTTCTACAATTTTAATGTCTGTTCAGGCGCCCACCTGGATAACAAGGGAATACATTTATGCAATTTTAATTTCTGTTCAGGCGCCCACCTGTATAACAAGGGAATACATTTCTGCAATTTTAATTTATGTTCAGGCGCCCACCTGTATAACAAGGGAATACATTCCTACAATTTTAATTTCTGCAACTTTACTTTGTGTTAGCTAACATGAGTAACACCGTGACATGAAAAGCCCATACTAGGCAGAAGGAAAAGTTTGTTGTTTTGTTTTGTTTTTAGTAAGTATCAGTTTGAAGGCAAGAAGTATCATAAAAAATAAAAAAATAAAAAAAGAGGGGGAAGCAAGTAAAAGAAAACCAACAAAAAAAAATTCAAGCATCACAGAAAATCAAGGAAAAAGAGACAAGGAAAAGTAAAAAGACAAGAAGCTATATAGGAACAATTGTAACTCGTAGAGTTATAGCTTAGAATAGCTTTTTCATTTTTCATTTTTAATCCCCGGTGGAATAAGGAGTAAGTCAGCAAATCTCAACAGTTTCAATGTAACAGTAAGTCTGGTGGTTTCTATCTGCCAGACCTTCCCGAACTATACTGACCTGATTCCTGTTTTAGCCCAGGATATGTAGGCAACCTCTAAAGCAGGGTGCGGTCAAAAGGTTTTTCAAAAATGTTTCTTACGAAATATGCCAGTGGGCAAAAATCTCTCATTTATGCTCATTTGTCTTTGCACTGAAACTCTTCGTGTTCCCGAGCAAAGAGGGGCAGCTGTAAGCACGTGATTTTTGCACTAGGCAATAAAATTCCAAAATTAAAAATAAAATAATATTTTTGAATGCAATTGCATGTATTGTTTGAAATTAGATACATTTTGTGTGTTTGAATAATTAGAAATTAGAAAATCAAAGAATAGGAGAAATACACGTATTTTGAATTAATTAGTTTTTAAAAAAAAGAAAATCAACAAAAATAGCATTAATAGTGGAAAATATAGAAAAATAGCAGAAAATTACCAAAAAATGCCAGGAAATTAGTGAAGACAAGAAATTAAGTAATTTAAATAATACAAAAAGAAAAAAATGAAAATACAAAAAGATATTATTACAAAATAATTAAAATACTAAGAAACTACAAAAATACAATAAGATTGGGCCAATTGAAGTCTGAAATGTCGGCCAAATGCATTTGGCCCAAAGAGAGCCGGTCCAGTTCACTGGGTAACGCTAATCTCAGCCGTCCGTTTGACAAATCCAATGATTGAGAAAATTAGCTGAATATTAATTAGTTGATTAAACTCTGAGGTCAAATCGCAGCCGTAGAAAGCCTATGATCTAACGGTTGAAGGCATTAGTCTCATTTAAGTCGAGACGTCGCCGTTTTGCAATTATCAATCCTGGCCATTGATCATCAGTGATCCAATGGCCAGGAGATCATCGATCACCCCAAGTATATAAGGCATTGCTCTCTGTTGAGACCGGCCATTCCTCATTATCCCCAAACCCTAGCAGCCTATCCCCTCCCCCATCGTCTTCTTCATCTTCATCACCAGCCGCCGGCCATGGAGACTGTCGTCTCCTATGGCAGTCTCCGGCCACCCCTTTCTTCCTATTCTTCTCTCATCATCTTCCTCACCACAAACCATAACCAAAAACCCCTGAAACCCCAAAAACCCATCCTTTTCTTGAAACTCCTGTCATCGGAGTTCATCTCCGGTGACCCAAACAACGAGAACCCACCTCAAACTAACACCACAGAACCCTTTTGACCTGATCTATCACCCCATACCCCTGGTTTCCTTCGAATCTTCCTCCATCTCCTTGAATATTTGAAAGAAATTCGCCGGAACCCTAACTCCGACGACTCAAACAAACCACCACCCAAAAATCCCACCTTTCCCTCTCTAAATACCCACCCTTAACCAGAAAACCCCAAAAGAATTCATCTTGAAGTCTAACAAGAAAATCAGAAAAGAAAATGAAGAAAAAAAGAAAAGAAGACTGAATAGAAAAGAAGGAAAAGAGAAGGGAAATAGGAAGCTCAGGGGACAAGCCCTGCAAGCTAAGTTTCCCCTCCCTCTTTATTTGCTATTTTTCTTCTTGTTTTTGTTATTGTTTCTTGTTATTACTCCTATGTGTTTAACATGCTTTTCATGACAAATATAGTCGAATAAACTAGGTTTTTCTTCTTTTATCTGTGGAAAGTTCTTGTCTGTCTTCCTGTTTAAAGATTTGTTCTTCTTCTTTATCTATTTCTTGCATGTTTTTTACTAGGGTTGGTCCTTGGGAAATCTCGATTAGTTGTTCTGATTCTTATTCTTACCACTTGTATGTATAGATTAGGGATTTTTCTTTGTTTGTTTTCCATGTCTTTTCTATTCTTCTTCTTTATTTGTTTCTTGCATGTTTTAGATTAGGGTTTAGATTTGGAAAATCTAGTTTAGTTGTTCTGATTCTTATCATCTTTTGTCTACTGTATTAGAACTATTTTATGTTAGTTTGTTTGTTCTTTGATCTGGGTAGACCATATATTATTCCATTACTGCTTTATGAGTTTGTACTCATGTGTGTTTATGACTAGAACATTCTTAAGTATGATTTGGGGATTTGTCAGTGATTCACTTAGCGTAAAAAGTTTTAACTAAGCCGGCTTAACCATAATTGACACTTTGTCATGAAAATTAAGTTTGTAAGTCTAAATTGATTGAGATTCAACAATAATCAAACTTCTCTCTGAGTTCCGATTAATTGATGAACAAATTTGATTCCCTTGGGTATGTGTGCAATTTGCTGTTGAAATGGCTAAGTTTGTATTGATTTATGTTAGTATGAACATTGTTAATGTCTATTAGGCTTAGGAAGTTTGGTAATAGCTGCAGTAGTACTAGGCTTCACAAGTGGTTAATTCTGAAAACATATAGTAAGATAAGGTTAAAATTGAAAATCACAAAAATAGGCTATAAGTTTAATAAGTGACCAAGAGTGGTCAATTTTGCAATTGACCTACTCTGCTAGGTCTTTCACACACTGGCCTACCCTTAAATGGGCTAGTTGTATAATAATTGGTTTAAGTTTGAAAGTTCAGACTTACCAAGGCTTAAGTTGAGCCCCGAATCACAGGTGGCTAGGCCTGTAAAGGTTTTAGTCAAACATGTGTTCAGTAATGGGCTTCAATTGCAAAAGCCAAGTCTAAACTTGAGACTGGCTAAGTTTTAAATAGTTTAAAAATAACAATAAAGCATGCTAGTCCTGTAATTAGCTTAAAATGAAATAAAGTCTTTAATTAACAGAAAATGAAGCAAAAATGGTTAAAATTGAAATAGTTCTTCAAGTTAAATTTGGCCAGTCCTTAAATACTAATGCAAGGACTGGACCTTAGTTAAATAAGTTAAAAATGCTGAAAACCTGACCTAGGTAGGTCGGGTAATTCAGCTATGTCCTTAAGGGCATAAAGGGAACTTAAAATGGTAAAATGGTAGATTAAATAAAGCATATAGGGACATAGGAGTCATGTGTGCTCCTGATTTCTGCAATTTTGCAGAGATTTAAGGGTATAATGGTCTCACTAAAAAGGAAAATCAGTAAAAATCAATAACAAGTAGGGACACTTTGGTAAAAGCTTAAAAATAGAATTAAAAAGAACCTTCCAGCACATGCTGGAAGGGATCTTGTAACTGAATTGGGGTGTAAAGTGTAGACTTAGTAAGTTTTAAGGGGGGGGGGGGGGAATGGGATTAATCCCTATTCTTTCCCCCCAAGAAATCTGCCAATCTAGACGTATAAATACCCCATAAAAAGACTGATTAAGGGATGGTTTTCACATAGAAAAATTCAGAGTACAATACACTAGCAATAGCAAATAGTTTTCTGCAATTTTCGAGTGAGAATCACTGTTTAAGTTGTGTGTTTGTGGGGGTTTTCTGCTAGACTTCTTCTGGGATTTCATATATGCTGTTTGCTGTGTTGTTCTGCTCGTTTGAGATTCAATCCTACACTGTTGCTCTTGCCTTGTTGAGTCTGCTGCTGTTGCTTGCTCCTGTCTCCCTAGAACTCATCGATTTCTTCTTTGCTGAATCAGGTACACTCTATGTCTGCAGCAATGTAATACTGAAGTTCTAATGAAATGAAGTTCAAGTTCAAACTCATCGATGATATTTTGTATTTTGTCTTATTTTTAATTAGTAGTTTTGTATAGTCTAGATCTGTAATTTTTAGAATGTAGTATGGTATGTATGAGTAGAAAACCAAACAAAAATAATGTATTAGATAGAATGATAGTAGTAGTGTAGCCGTAGATAGTATATCACCTAGTTAAGGTAGGTAAAACTCTTAAAACAAGCTAATTAACTATAGTCTAGATTGTTAATTACCCTGACAGCAGTAACATAAAAACACTCGCATAGTTAATTAGATTTGTGAATCAGTATATAGATGCAAACAAGTTCAAAAAGAGAAAAACTGTTAGATCAAGTCATAATTCATTCGCGACTGGGTTAGTAACACTGTATGAGCTAAAGTCGTAGTAAAAATCAGTAGTGTAATTATGCATATGTCTTTGAATCACTTAGCTCTAGATAATCAGGTTATTATAGTTAAGTAATTGAACTGTCTAATAATGCTTTACACAGTTAAACCGTTTCCTCTTAATTTCTTAGTTAAGCAATTTCAACATTAGTATAAGTCACTTAGCAAAAAACAAAAGGGGTAAAAGGTAGTTGGCTCATTATATACACTAGCTGGTTGTCACTTAGAATTGACATTGATCCTCTTGTACAGTAATCCTCTCTTCTAATAAATAAAGGATAATTTGACTTCTTTCTTAATTCTATATGTTTGTTTTACCATGAGTATTCATTTTTACTTCTGTTATTGTTATTTCAATACGGTTTGGGCCTAGTAACCAACGCAGTCCTGAACTATAGTATGAAGCGAAATGGGCTATTAAATAGAAGCCTGAAGACAGCCTGGGTCGCTAAGACCCGGGCAGATCCCGTACCTATTTAAGTATGGGTGCAGAGGCCCAGGCCCAATAAAGGCAATGACAGTGGCCTGGGTCCAAATTCTAAAATGATAGTGAGTTATAAATAATTAAGGAAAAAAAAATAACATAGTATGTACATAATAGGATTGAACTATAAAATTTAAACGGGATGAGCCTCACACGAACACCAAATAGTGCCCCCCCTTTAGTGATAAAGTAAAAAATGTAAATTGAATCGGGAAAGCTAATAGTAAATTTCATAGCTTCTCCCAAAAGACTTAAAATCTGCTAGACATTATTAGGCACGATTTAATATATTTTCCTCAAATACGAGTGTGCACTTGGTGCGACTCAAATCCCAAATCCCGGCAAAGCCGAAATGTACTAAGGGTCACAGGCGTACTGGTTGCGGTGTGACTCGAGGTGCATTTTTGCAATGTCGCAATTCTTTAAAAATATTAAAAATAAAAACACATACATATTGTTTAAAATTTATAACAAGTCAAATAAGATTGAGAATGACGGTTGAGAGACCGTGCTAAAACCACGGAATTCGGGAGTGGCTAACACCTTCTCCCGGGTTAACAGAGTTCCTTATCCAGGTCTTTGTTTCGCGGACTGTAATAACAGAGTCAACTTCCTCGGATTCGGGATTAACCGGTGACTTGGGACACCATTATCTTCCCAAGTGGCGACTCTGAAAATTAAGTAAAAATCCCGAACCGATTGTCATTTATGTGGAAAAACTCCTTCCTCTTTGTTGTTATATCCTTCTCGGGTATTTGAACACTAAGGTATACCCTACATATCTTTCCAAACAGATCGGTACGAAGTCCCTGTGGTAGTAAAAAGGGAGGTGTGACATGAATAATTATTGTATTTGGCTTATTCATTATCTGATCTTTATTACATGTTTGTTTTTGTTCTAAATGTTGCTTCTACCGCTTTGATATTTCGTGAACTGTATATAAATTATGCTGATACCCACCTCTCCTATGATTCTTCTTGAATTTAACATCATGCATTTGTTAGACGTAGCCCGTCTTTCTTGAGATAGCCGAGGTGCTTGGAATGCGGTGAAGGATCTAGTCACACATGTTTTAGGCGGGGAGTACCACCAGTTAAGCCGAAAAGCCATGCTACCAGTACACTGACCCTCCTCGGCTCGAGTTATCCACTTGAGTAATAGCCAGTCTAGATACTTTTTCCAACAGGATGTTAACCTAGAAAAAAAGGCCTCATGTCGGATCCCTAGTAGGAACGTTTGTTTGCATAATATGAATTTTGACTTAGGTGGCTCAACACAGGGGTTGGGTCTGTCTAGGACAGGTGTACCTGAAATGAAACGACCACCATGATACATCTTGTTTATGCATTTATTTGTTTCGGACATGCATGCTGACCGGCTTATTTGAAAAAAAAATTGGTTTTGAAGAAAAGAAAAATACCAGTGTATAAGGTTAAGGGGTTTAAACACATGTTTTGAAAATACCAAATAACACCAAAACTCTAGTAAATTTTGAAGAAAAAAAGATGAAAAAGAGGTTCTGTTTTTTCTTTAAAATAATATAGTTTGTTTATTGAACTACGCAAGTTTAATTCTCACCGGACGCGGGATACGTAGGCAACCCATATCGGGCTCAACTAATTTTGCTTTTTAAAATGTTAAAGTTAGGACAATGTCCTTAGTCAAGGTATCATCATTTTTGGGAAAACAGCCAAATGCCCCGAAGGGGCACCGAAAGACTGGTTTCGCAAGAACAACACCTATGTGTCATACCGGATCCTGTTACACAGCCTTTAAATATTCTTCAAGTGCTGAAAGGCTGTATTTACAATATTAGTTTTTTTTAACAAAAAAATAAAAAGTTTCTCTTAGTCTTAGAAAAGTTTTAATTTTTACTTTTCTATGATTAGCATGGCTCCCCCGCAAAGAATTGGTCAGAAAAGGGCAAGATACAAGACGCCTCCTATGTTTATGATTCAAGATAAAACCCCAAGCCTTCTCTATGATTGGTGAGCTAGTTTTTCTACTTGGAAAAGAAATCAAGTCTTCAAGCACCTCAAGTTTCTTCCAGACATCATGGGAATCGAACCGGACAAGGGTCTGATTGGGGCTTTGGTGAGTTTTTGGGACTCTACAAATAATGTCATCAAATTCAAAGATTGCGAGATGACACCCACCTTAGAAGAATTAGGTGGGCTCACAGGATTCGGTAACAAACCCGCCGCTCCCAGAAAAGTGGGTGTGAATAACTTTTTGAAGAAATTAAGCCTCCGACGAGTTCCAATGGTTTGCTTAAATGAATGATGGGTTCCTTTGGAGTATCTTTGCGACAGGTTTGGTGACAAGAATGGATTTGTAAAGTTCTCAACCATAGAATTTTTCAACCAGTTAAGTTATGACGCTTGGGAAGATTTGAGAATCTTCGCCTTCATGATTGCATTTCTAGGGACCATGGTTTTTTCCGAGCGTGATGGGCTTATCAGAATCCGTTTATCAATAGTGGTCTCATACTTGCAAAGTAGCGAATAACACACTATTCTTCCTATGATCTTAGGAGACATATTTCGGGCATTAACTCGGTGTCAAGAAGGTGAAGATTACTTTGAAGGTTGTAACATCTTGCTGCAAATGTGGTTCATTGAGCATCTCTATCATCACCCGATCGTGATAAATTTCAACGTAGATTGGCTGAACTACACTCGTTGCCATCCAAGCAGGGCTGCATATTGTAATCTTCCGAACGGATTAAGGGCCTGACAGGAATCGCTTAGCTCCTTGAAAGCAGACAAACACACTTGGAACTATTATTGGATCCCTTTAGCAAAGGTCATGCACATATCAAAGTATCGCCCGTTCTATATACTACTGGGTTTTAGGGGTTTCCAACCATAGGCCTCATTACGCGTCATGCACCAGTTAGGGAGAAAACAAAAAAGTCCCCCGACCGAAGATATGCGTCCGTTCATATGGGAATTCACAACAGAGGAACTCCTAAGAGAATCTTATGCACAGAAGGTGTGGTTTGATAGTCGACTCTCTGACACCGATGAAATGGTTGCCGACCTAGAACAAGAAGAAGTAAGCCTCGCATACCTCGAATGGTTCCATAACCAGCCGACGCCCGAAAAAAGAGCAGAAAGGTCGGTAAAATATACAGTCGACTGGGAAAGGGAAATATAGTCCAGAGTCGGGAAGGCTAGAAGCGAGACGGCATGAGAATTTGAATCTTGTATTGACACCCTGAGAGAAGACAAAGGGATACTAGAGGCCGCCATGGACATACAGCACGCTGATTTCAATCAGGAAAGGGCTGACTGGGCACATGAAAGGAAGGCCCTCCAAGCCCAAATCCAAGAGATAAAATCAACTATAGAAAGATCAAGAAGGGTTCGGCCTGATGAGTTACTCATAAATGACTTTGAAAAGAAAGCCCTCGAGCATCGTGAAGACTTGGAGAAAGCAAAAGTTGCTCTAATTGCAATTCGTACCAGATGGAGGAGGGTGTCACACCAAAGAGCACTTCATCTGCAACAAATAGAAAGAGATTATGGGGGAATTATCACTGACCTAAGGGAAGCAAAGAGCACTCTTAAAGAGCAGGTTTTCAAACAAGCCCGGGCCGCCAGGACGGATAGAGACTGTTGCTACGACTTGATGACACAGATGGAAAAACAAGTGGATAGGCTCCTGGACCAAGTCACTGGCGACGCTCGGATATTGGGGACAAAGAATCAATAGATAGAGCAGCTGCTTAGAGAAAAGGATAGGATCAGGGGACGAATCGAAGAAATTGGGCACTACATCACAATGAGATTCATAACATGTGAGCAAATGCCCCGGACTACCCTATTTTCCTCAGTTATGGGATATGTCCACCAAATCATGGCAGGGTTGAGAAGTCTGCAAAAGGATCTTGCGCCCAAATCCGCAGCAAGACCAAACAATACCTAACAGACACAGAAGTTAAAAGCTTTGGAGCATGCTTAGTGGAGTATGTATTGTCTTTTAAGAGTCTGTTTGTCCTTTCGAGTTTGTATTTATTTTTTTTATACGTTTCCATTTTTTGCAAATATTTTGGCTTTGTAAGCAGAATTTTATGGCAATAAAAAATCAAAAATATATTCTATATTTGTCTTACATTTTGCGATCCGAACTACGCCTGGCCTGATTCATGAGCGGACATGATACGTAAGCAATCCATATAAAATTCGACCACCACTAAAAGAATAAAACAAAAGAAAGGGGGGAGACGAAAACCAAAGGAAAGCACGAAGAGCATAAAGAAAAGCTGAAATGATGCATTGCAACCAATTCAAGACATGTAGAGCCACTTAACTATATAAGTGCATCACACCCCAACGTGAGATTACTTATCTATTATTTGTTTCACACTAACCGTTTGCTTGCCGCGTTCCAGGTTTTATAGAAAGGTGCGTTGGTTTTGTGGTAGTTTGTCCTCGTATTCATATTTCATGAGATCAAAGGGAAGTGTCCATCCATTCGTTGCAAATTCGAGGAGAAGTGTTCACACTTACTTCACGAGGTCTAAAGGAAGCATAGAAATGTCTTCGGAAATCACTCCAGCAACAATCCCTCTCTCGGAAGAGAGTTCAATCACAACCATCCCAACTTCCGAATCAGCCACAGCTGAGGAGAACATAATCATGCATCTCCGCATATTGGAAATGTGGGGCGCCTGGAACAGCGGAAGAGAAATGCCAAGCATAATCCCTGGATTCCCCGAACTGTTTCCTAGAACAGGTGGAACCTCCAATGTCCCTATCAGTTACCCAACTACTCCATTTGGGTATTCTACCATGCTATACCATGCTACCTGGATCACCTTCTGAGTCACACCTCCGGGTGTCGCGACTGGTGCAGCCTTAAACACATATACCGCACCACCTTTTCTAGCTACGGCACAACCCACTTTACACAGGCCTAACTGTTAATCATCCTCATTCAACTTCCAAGCACGATCTTTCTCATTGGAACCTACTCGATTTACTGCCAATACATACCCTCAACATCCTCAAAATGAGTTTGTACCTGGGCAAAACATAAACCCTAGGATGTCCGAACAGGACGAGATGGCCAAAAGAATGAGAAGCCTTGAGCAAAGCTTGAAGAACATGCAAGGTTTGAGCGGGCAGAAGAGTGTCTCATACGCTGATCTATGAATGTTCCCGCATGTCCATTTACCATCAGGTTTCAAACCAACTAAGTTTGAGAAGTATGACAGACACAGCAACCCCATCGCTCATATAAAGAAATATTGCAACCAGTTGCGAGGGGCCGGCGGAAGGGAAAAGTTGTTAATGGCATAAATCAGAGAAAGCCTGGTCGGTATCGCTTCGGAATGGTTCATGGATCAGGACATCTCCCGCTGGCACATAGGGGATGATCTTTCCTTGGATTTTGCTCAGCAATTCCAGTACAACATATACATAGCGTCGGATCGAAATTCTCTGGCCATTCACAAGAAGAAGTCCTCGGAGAGTTTGAGGGAATACGCCATCAAATGGCGCAAGCAAGCTTCGAGGTTAAAACCTCCCATAGACGAAATAGAAATAGTCACCATCTTCTTGCAGGCCTAAGAGCCTGATTATTTCCAGAACATGATGTCAGCCATGGGGAAGCCTTTTGCAGAGGCAATCAAAATCGGGGAAATGGTAGAGAATGGTCTGAAAACAGGGAGGATTTTGAGTCGGGCGGACATAAGAGCAACCTCCCAAGCCATTCAATGCGGGTCAGGAGGCATAGCAAGAGTGAAAAAGAAAGAAGAAACATCTCTAGCATCAGGGGCGAGGGAATATCGTAACCCGACGCCTCATTTTTCAGAAAGAGCCCCGCAACACTATTACCCTCATTAAGATGTGGCCTACGAGCCCCAGGCATACATGGTTATGAATGCTCAACCATATGGCGAACCAGAGCAGTAGATAAATGAGAACCAAGCTCCACCTCCTAGAAATCAGCCTCCTTACTGAAACCACTACAATCCCCAACTACACCAAAATAATTTTCGTCCCCGGGAACCTCCTAGGAGACATACTCATAATAGGTGAATTCTACTATATTTATGCCCTAAATAATCACACATTAATGTTATTTTGATAATATATATGAGGACAAAATGCTCTTATCAGTCTTTTTGTATGTTATAGGTACTCAATAGTTGAGGAAGTCTAAAAGAGCAATTTTGGAGTCAAAAGAAGGTGAAAAAGTCCATTTGTCCAAAAATCAAAAAAATACGTTGGAACAGCCCTGAAGAATCTGAGGCACTGTTTGACCGTGGTTCCACCGCGATCACCGTATAACCGCGGTAGAACAAGCATGCAGAAGTTTGAGAGGTTTAGAAGGTGGTACTTGCCGCGGTTCCACCACGACCGCGGTGAAACCGTGACAATAAGCGGAAAAGTCAGGGGCCAAAGTGTAAAAATGAGAATTTTAATACCTAAACCCATATATATCATTAGGATTCTCCTAAAGGAGGCAAGTTTTGTATTATTGACTACTTTTACAAGGAATCTAGTATGAGCGAATTCTCTTTAACATCTCTCTTTCTTTTATTTTTAATTCTTGATTATGAAATCTATTCTATCTTTTGCTTTCATAGTCATGAGTAGCTAATTTCTTACCTAAGGTTGTGATGGAACCTATTGGTTGATGAACTTCTAGCTTATGTGAATACAAATTGTTAGTTAAATTGCTATTTGTTCAACTTCGTTCTTGTTGTAGTTAATTGATAGGATCTTCAATTAGCTGTGCCTATTTAGTGTGCATAACTTAGAAAAGAGTGCATATTTAGGTTATTGTTGAACAACACCATACCTAGATTATTAGAGGAATCTATAATTGCGGGTTTAAAGGTGGGATTAGGAATAACGAAACCTTGGGTGAAATCTAAAGTGAACAGTGAATTAGGGTGCAATAGTAAATTATTGTAATTGCTCGGGAGAGAACTACGGTAGAATTAGGGTTCATGATAGATAGAGAGGTATTGACAATTTGTATGAGCATAAACAGAAGGGATTCCATTAATAGGGTAAATCATCACCTTAGTCTTTCTCATTATTATTTACAACACATTCAGTTATTACTTCAGTTAATTAGTTCTTTGCAAAAGTAGTTATTAGAAACCACTCAAAGAGATATTTGAATATTTGGGAAGTTGATTCGGAAGTTTTGTTGGGTTTTGAAGATTGTAGTTGGTAGGTTAACTATCTGAGGATTCGACCCCGTGTGTAATACTTGGGTATATTTGCTGCGACCGCATTGTCCTTTTTAGAAGGCATAGTTGGGCGAGATCAAATTTTGGTGATGTTGCCGGGGAGTTAATGGAATTATCAATTGCCATTGACAGAACTACAAGATTCTTGTGTAGTCAGATTTCTCTCTACACATTTTAGATTGAAAATTTTGACGATTGTTGAATTGGTTGCCCAGGTGCATGCCTAGAAAATCTGCAAGGACTAGAAAACTACTTGAAGGACCCTCAGACCCAGAGCAAACATTCCGGGCACTAAACAGGGCAAACAAACAACGGCAACATTAACACTGAAACTAGACATTGACATGGGAGACGTAAATGATCAAAACCAGCAAGCTGGGTTGAATGTACAGGAAGAGGCGCGTGAGGCGCATGAGGGTGCTCTGTTTTAACTGGGCACAACCAACTGCTGATAACTTGGCAACTGCCATTATTGTGCCAGCCATTCAAGCTGAATCATTCCAGATCACTAACAAGATGTTACACTTGTTGTAAAACAAGGGACTATTTTCTGGGACTCAGGTTGAAGATCCACAGCAGCATCTGAAGAATTTCCTCTCTATATGCAAGGCGTAGAGACAACCAAATGTGACACCTGAAGCAATCAGGCTAATGTTGTTTCCATTCTCAGTTACAGGAGCTTCACAAGTATGGCTCAACTCACTTCCCATCAACTCTATAGCAATATGGGATAAGTTAGTCAAACAATTCCACAACAAGTTCCATCCACCTAACAAAACAGCTCAACAAATTGATGAGATTGTAAGCTTCAAGCAAAAACTGATGGACACATTTAAGGGTATGCTAGTCATGTGTCCTCACCATGGGGTTCCAGAATAGATGTTGGGTAAAAGGTTTTACATGGGGCTCTCGGATAGCATGAAGAATATAGTAGATTGCTCAGCAGGTGGGGCTTTTCTGAGCAAGACCTAGAGAGAAGGCCACAATTTACTAGACAAGATGGCTCAGAACACAGGGTGGACAACCATGAATGGTCCTATCACTCTAGTGGTACACTCTGTACCTCTGGAGCCTTCCAACAGTATGGCGGAAATCATGGCTACTCTTTTGACATAGATGAGCATCCTGACAAAAAGGGTGGAAGAATCTGGGGTTAAGCATCAGGTACATATCGTAGATACCACCAATGAGGGTTTATGCACATCTTACATTAGCCAACCCATATGTAATCCATGGGCTACAGACTAGGAAAATCACCATCATCGTGAAGACATGAATTACGTGGATTATAGAGGGTAGCGACATGGAAACCAAAATTGGGGTCAGCATGCTCCACAAAAGTAGATGCCCCCTCAGCCACAATACAATGCAGGAGGTATAAGGCCACCCAACAATATGGCTCCATATCCTAGACCTCAGGCTTTCAATAATCAGCAGTAGGGGTATCATCCACCTCCACCACAACATGGTGTAGACATGAAGATGGGTTCGCAAGGTTAGAAGCTATGATGTAGTAGGGTATTGGATCCAATGCCAAAATCAATGAAAGAGTAGATGCACATGATGCAGCTATTAAAAATATTGAGGTGCAAGTGGGCCAGATTGCTATGACACTGAACAATCATCCTCAAGGGACAGTACCTGCCAACACTCAAACCAACCCAAAAGATCAAGTCTCAAATCAGCTGATGGCAGTAAGTCTGAGAAACGGTAGAGATCATGATGCTGAGCAGGAGAGAACTAGAGGTAACTTGCAGGCTGAGACACTCATTCTAGTACCCATTGAACTGGATGAGTCCACAGGGTTGACAGAAGTTACAATCCAGCCAATAACTGAAAATATTGATGTGCAGTAGGAAACTGAGAAAGCAGCTCAACCGATAGAACAACATATTGTGGAACAGGTGGTAGAGAAGGAAAAATCCAAGTGATTGGGAAGAAGAGGCCTCCAGCCCCATTCCCTCAAAGGTTGGCCATGCACCAGAAGAATGAGCAATGCAAGAAGTTCTTTGAAATGCTCAAGCAAATCCAGGTAAACACCCCCTTAATTGAAGCTTTGAAAGAGATGTCTGGGTATGCTAAAATGATGAAAGATTTGATGTCGCAAAAATTTGATTTTCAAGACTTGGCTACAGTTACCCTCACTCAGACATGTAGTGCAGTGGTATCTAGACCCATAGTTGAGAAGTTATCTGTTCCAGGTAGTTTCACTATTCCGTGCACTATAGGAAAGTTTGCCTTTACTAAGGCATTGTGTGATTTGGGGGCTAGTATAAATCTTATGCCATTGGTGATCTATAAGAAGATGGGCATTGGGAGAGCCAGGCCTACTTCAATGTTACTACAGCTTGCTGACAGGATGGTAAAACCTCCATTCGGGATATTAGATGATGTGCTTATTCAGGTTGGGAAGTTTGTGTTTCCTGCCGACATTGTGATTCTCGACTGCAAGGTGGATGAGGAGATTCTTATAATCATAGGAAGACCATTCTTAGCCACTGGGAGAGCTTTTATTGGTTGTGAGACTAGAGAGCTCAAAATGAGACTAAACGATGAAGATATTATAATTAATGTACAGAAATCTATGAGGCGCCCTAATGAGTTCGCAAATTGCTCTCTTATCGATGTAGTATATGTGATAGTGGAGACAGACTATGTAGCTTTGACAGCTGAAGATCCACTACAGGCATGCCTAATGAACTTAGAGGAGGTAAATGGTGAATGTGTGGCGGAGTGGGTGTTAGCACTGGAAGGTAAGGGGTTTTGGGATAGAAATTTGGAGTTTGAACCTCTACACTTAGAAAATAGAGAAACCCCTCCAGCAAAACCATCCATTGAAGAACCACCCAAGTTGGAACTCCAGCCATTACTATCTCATCTCAGGTATGAATTTCTGGGCCCTAACTCCAGTTTACCGGTTATTATCTCATTTGGTTTGCTAGATGTGCAGGCTCAACAGCTTATACAGGTACTCAAGGAATGCAAAACGGCCATCAGTTGGACCATGGCAGACATAAAGGGGATCAATGCCGCTTACTGCATGCATAAGATTCTCTTGGAATAGGGACACAAACCATCCAGGGAACACTAGAGAAGGTTGAAACCGAATATGAAGGAACTAGTGAAGAAGGAAGTGATAAAGTGGCTAGACGCAGGAATTATTTTCCCAATCTCTTATACTAGCTGGGTTAGCCCAGTTCAATCTGTGCCAAAGAAGGGTGGCATGACGCTTGTGCAAAAAGAAAACAATTAATTAATCTCAACAAGAACCGTCACTGGCTGGAGGATCTGCATGGACTACCGGAAACTGAATCTAGCCACCCGAAAGGACCACTTCCCAATTCCCTTCATTGACCAGATGCTCGACAGGTTGGCAGGGAGGTCACATTTTTGCTTCTTGGATGGGTACTCAGGGTACAATCAGATCTCTATTTCCCTTGAGGACAGAGAAAAGACCTCATTCACATGCCTATACGGCATGTTTGCCTTCAGAAGGATGTCATTCGGCCTATGCAATGCACCTGCCACATTCCAAAGGTGCATGATGGCCATATTTATTGACATGGTGGAAGATATAATAGAGGTGTTCATGGATGATTTCTCAGTGGTAGGGAATTCGTTCAATGAATGCCTTGTCAATCTGACACGAGTGCTGAAATTGTGCATTGAGACTAACTTGGTGCTAAATTGGGAAAAGTGCCATTTCATAGTACAAGAAGGAATAGTCTTGGGGAACCGGGTTTCTAGCCAGGGAATTGAGGTGGATCGAGCCAAAGTTGATGTCATTGCAAAGTTGCCTCCACCAACGTCTGTCAAAGCCATTAGAAGCTTTCTTAGACATGCCGGTTTTTACCGGAGTTTCATTAAAGACTTATCCAAAATTGTCAATCCCCTCTGTAAGTTACTGGAAAAGGATCACCCTTTTGTATTTTCTGATGATTGCAGGACTGTATTTGAGGAGCTAGAAAAGAGGCTAGTCATAGCACCGATCATTATTGCCCCCAACTGGGAGCAACCATTTGAGCTCATGTGCGATGCAAGTGACTATGCAGTGGGGGCAGTGCTGGGCCAGCGGAAAGACAAGCTGATGCATCCAATCTACTATGCTAGTAGAACACAGAGTGGAGCCCAGCTAAATTACACTGTGACGGAAAAGGAAATGTTGGCGTTGTGTTTGTGTTTGACAAGTTCAGGTCCTATCTCATAGGATCTAAGGTAATTGTATACACTGACCATAAAGCAGTGATATATTTAATTAAAAAGAAGGACTCTAAGGCGCGCCTAATTCGTTGGGTGCTGCTTCTGCAAGAGTTCGATCTTGAAATTCGTGACCGCAAAGGGGCACTGAAAATCAAGTTGCTAATCACTTATCAAGACTTGAAGGAGCTGAAACTGTTAAAGAAGGTGAAGAAATTCTAGAAACCTTTCCAGACGAGCAGCTGCTCGCTACCATTCTTCTTGAAGCACCATGGTATGTAGACTATGCAAACTACCTGTCCAGTTGTATTGTTCCTCACGACCTGTCATCGGCCCAGAGGAAAAGATTCTTTCATGAAAGCTAGTTGTACTATTGGGATGAGCCCTACTTGTTTATTATTTGCCTTGATAACAACATCCGGAGATGCGTCCCTGAGATCGAACAATCTTCTGTCTTGCTGACTTGTCATGCTTCGGCATATGGTGGCCATTTCGGAGGAGTTCAAACAGCAGCTAAGGCACTTGAGGCCGGATTCTTCTGGCCAACGGTATTTAAATATGCACACTTATGGGTGAAAGGGTGTAATAAATGTCAACACATCGGGAATATCTCCCGGCATCACGAGATGCCCATGAACCCAATCCAAGAGGTGGAAGTATTTGATGTCTGGGGGATAAATTTCATGGGTCCCTACGTTAGATCCTATGGAAATAAGCGTATTCTTATTGCTGTAGACTATGTGTCCAAATGGGTGGAAGCTATAGCATTACCCACCAATGATGCTAAGGTGGTGGTGAGATTTCTCAAGAAAAACATTTTCAGTCGCTTTGGGACACCGAGGGCAATTATAAGCGACAGGGGAACTCACTTCTGTAATCGGTCATTTGAAAAATTGTTGGCAAAATACGATATGAGGCACAAGGTGGCTACTCCATATCACCCGCAGACCAGTGGGCAAGTTGAGGTATCCAACAAGGAAATAAAGAGTGTACTAACAAAAACAGTGAATGCCACAAGGACCAACTGGTCAAGAAAGCTCGATGATGCACTATGGGCGTATAGGACAGCTTTTAAGACACCGATCGGCATGTCACCATACAAATTAGTGTTTGGGAAGGCTTGTCACCTACCCGTTGACTTGGATTATAAAGCATGGTGGGCACTTAACAACTAAATCTCAACTGGGAAGAAGCGGGGAAAACAAGAGACTGAATTACATAAGCTAGAAGAATTTCGGTATCTGGCTTTTGAGAGCATGAGGTTATATAAGGAGAGGATGAAGCGGCTGCATGACCAAAACATCATAGAGCACAACTTTAAATTTGGGGACAAGGTATTACTCTATAACTCAAGATTACGATTGTTCTCAGGCAAATTGAAATAACGATGGTCTAGCCTATTCCGGATGGTTGAAGTGTTACCGTTTGGAGCTGTGGAAATAGGTACTGAAGATGGCTCTCACACTTTCAGAGTTAATGGACAACGGTTGAAATTGTACGTTGGCATGGATGAAGCGAAAGAGACGTCTGAGTTGCATTTGAATGAACCTCAAAGGTTGAGCGAGCCTTAAATTGCGCTAAGTTGAGTAGTGCTGCGACATTAAATTGGGCGCTACGTGGGAGGCAACCCATGAAATTATTGTAATTGTAACATTATAAGTAGACTATACAAGCGAAAAAAAACAGCAGCTTCCAGGCGGAAGAATCAGAGGCAGCCTTCTACCGAGGTTCCACCGCGATCGCGGTGAAACCGCGGTGAGATGGCCCCTCTGAACCTCACTCACTGCGGTTGGACCGCGATCGCATACTGTGGCACTGAGAGATGTATAGGTGCTGCTTGGTATTTTCCATTGTCAACTGAGTTGCCTTCAATAAGAACATACTGAAAGAGCACATTGAATGTACTCTTTATCTCATTGATCTTCTTCACCTCTACCCTTATACACCATGGTGTCTCCCATTCATCATCTATGATCTTTCTCATCACCAAGGAATCAGTCTCCATTATCAAAGGATGCAACTGTCTTTTCACACAGTAATTTAGTCCTCCTATGATTGCTTTTACTTCAGCTATAATATTTGTTGCCATACCTATTTCCTTTGCATTAGCATACACAAAGTTTCCTTCATGATTTCTCACACAAAAACCATAAGAACTAGGACCTGAATTACCTCTGGATGCACTATCAGTATTACATTTGTACCGCCCTACATATGGGAACTGCCATGTTACCTTTTTAATGACTACAACTAGTTTGTAGTTCTCAAAGAAACTGATCATATGAGGCCACAACAAAGGAATGTTAGTTAGACAAGGATATATCACTTTTGCTAGATAGTACAGAGTTTTATTCACTTCATGAATCACCCTACTACAAGATACAGCTCCACCATATTTCATTGTATTCCTCATTTTCCAAAGTTCCCATAAAATGACAACTGGAGCAGCTTGATAAAATGGTTTAAGTTTTGGACAACATTCAGCACTCCACCATTCTATTGCCACCTGATACATTTGTATCAAATTGGTTCCCAATCCTACAACTTGTATAAATGATTTCCACACCTTCTTTGCAGTGTCACTTGTTAAAAATACATGTTGTAAAGTCTCCTCTTTTGGTGAACTACAACACCAACATCTAGACACTATCATCTGACCCCCTCTTCTCCATATATCATCAGTAGGAACTTTACCCCTCCAAACTCTCCACATAAAGAAGGAAATTTTGAATGGAAAACCTTTAGTCCATATCTTGCTAAACTCAGGATTGCTTGGCTCTCTATGTCTCATAATTCTCCAAGCACTGCTCACTATAAACTTTCCTGATGGATTAGGCATCCACCTTGGTTTATCCCAGCATGCATAATCTGCTGCATAGTGAACTTCTTCCCTAATATGATCTGCAATGTCTAGAGGAAATGTTTGATCTAGGAGGTGATCATTCCAGTGCTCCTCCTCTCTCAACTCAGCAACTTCCTATAGTTGTTCATTAATGTGAAACTCTGGAGGTATGACATGATATAAAGCTCCCAATCTTGTCCAGTTTTCATGCCACGCATTAGTCGACCCTCTATTCATCTCCCATAATATCTCATGTTCAACTTCCTCTCTTGCCCGTTTTTCTCCATACATGTGATCCCCCTCTAAATTGAACTATAGTAGGTATTTCCTTTTTACAGTATTTGTTCCACAAGAAATTAGCCCACAGAATCTTGGTAGTTCTGAACCTCCACCACAACTTAGGAAATAAAGCTTTACAAATATCAATTAAAGATCTAAAACCTACTCCTCCCTCCACTTTAGGAAGACATATGTTCTACCACTTTGTCCAGTGTCTATGTCACGCCCCAAATCGGAGAACATGACCGGCGCCTGTCCGGGTTGCCCCAGTCAAGCGGACCTGGATGCCTTTCATTCCCACGCGTTACCCCTGTGTTGATTGTTTCTCATTAATCAAATATCTTACTAACCATGAATGATTTCACATTAAACAAATAAAACCATACGAGTGATTCATTAACAAGTTTGCAGTTTTTACAACGCCCGACATAACATAATGTATACATAAGACTGGAGTCCCACGGTTTACATGTCTACAGAGCCTCTAGGATACAAAAAAAGGGAATACAATACTTGCCGGTAACAAGGCTCCGGCTATACCTTACAAAACCAAAATAAAATCTAAACAAAAGTGGCATGAACCACACAGGGCCCCAAGGAAGAAAGGGGCTCACCAAAACGGGCAGTGGAAGGAGAAGGATACTACTGCCGACTGCCGATGAGCTGAAGTGCCTGCTACTGACACGAATGTAGCGTCCCCGGCAAAAAGGACGTCAGTACACTTGAATTGTACTGGCATGTATGGACAAACTTTGTCCCAAGTAAACTCAAGCCATTAAATTACATTAAAACTAATCAAGCCAACCAACCATGTTTTCCACCTTTTACTCATTTCAGATAAGCCTCAACATAAGCACATTCAAGGTCAACAAATAGAACAACAACCAATCAACAACATAAATTGCAAGTAGTCAAACATAGGGGCAATCAGTGCCCCCAGGTTGCAAACTCTCCTGCTGTCTCCTTTCACAATTTCACATCATTGATTTTTGTATCAATTTTGAATAGCGATTTCGATCGCTTTCCATCCTTATTCCCCCTGACCACCCTTATTACCTCGACCACCCTTATCACCCCAACCCACACCTTATTTCCTCACGTTGCGGCACAACACGACCCCGCCTTACAGTTTAAAACACAACAATTTCAAACAGGCAGATAAGGTACTACACACAATTTCAACAAGTTCAAATAAGCAACTTGCACATTGTTTCATGTTCTCAATTATATTTCAAATCAATATCACAACCATGTTACAATATTTCCACAATTCAAGTGTTTCATCTCTTTCCACAATAAACAAATTCTCAAGCGTTTCGTTTGTTTTACACAAGGTGCCATATAGGCCATCATAATCATTATTCACAATTCTTTACCCATTTCGACTCTCATTTAACTTTCGGTTCATATTCTATACCACATCACCCATATTTCAACAACAACTTTGAGAATTTCACACAATTTGTCAAATTAACATTAACCAAGCAATTTTCACACATATAGGCGATTTCACAAGAAGCAAAATTAGCCATACATACCTAGTGATGAGTTTTCTTCCTACTTTATGCTTACCCAAGATATCCTACTCTTGCCAACCTTGTTCTTGAAGACTCTTACTTCTACTCACTTCTTTTTACTAGAAATCAAGTTCTATAATCATGCATGAGTGTAAAAATTCTATTTTCAAAAGCTATTATATGCAAACCTCTCTTTACCCAATTTAAAACTGAAAATCAAAGAAAATAGTTAGGGTTTTTACCTTGAAAAGATTGGGGAAGTTGAATCCTTGCCCTAGGATCCCTTGGAATTAAGTGGTTGGAACAATCTTTGAAGATGAAGAACTTCTCTCTCTAAAACCCTTCTATTCTCTCTCTAATTTTGGTAAGATGATATGAGAAAAATGAGGGTGAAAGGTGTTATATTAAAGAAGAGATCGGGTAAAAATGTTACAAAAATCTAGAACGGGTCAATTATGCGGTGCACTTTGCGACCGCAGAATCAACATGCGGTCCGCATAGTGACCGCAGAATGGCCTCAAAATTACACAGTTTCTATTACAGAATGCGACCAATATGCGGTCCACATTCTTGATCTGCGGTCGCAAAGTGCATCGCAGATTCACTATGCGATCGCATGTCGACCGCATTTTCAACATGATTTTTGGGAGGCTTCTGTTAAGCTTTGCGGCAAGAATGCGGTCCGCATAACAGGTTTGCGGTCGCATTCTTGACCGCATATTTGACACTTTTCTGGAAAACTTTATTCTCTACATTTTTTACACTTAAATCACTACCAAGGGTCCGAACCGCGGCGAGCAAGCTCGCCGCGAAGAATTCTACGCATTCCTAACACATTATTCGGACCATGACACCACAGATACTAGGTTTTATGCACAAAAATTTTACGGGGCCTTACATCCTCCCCCCCTTAAGATCGTTCGTCCTCGAATGAGGATTTTGAAATAAATGAGTTGGTTTTTAAAGACATGATATGCAACCATCAAAATTTTGACTAACTCTTATATTTTAGAAAAAATTCGCCAGAGTTTCCTTTGTATTATGGACATATCCACCTGTCAGAGGGCCCCCGAAACACATTACCAAACAACAATACACAATTACAACATTTCCCACAACTGGTATACACTTTCTTACCTCAACGAATGCACATATTCTATCACATTGTTACAATTGCACATAAACTAGTCACTTCAATGAATTCTTACCTTATTTAACCATTTTAACACACCATGTACACTTAACAAACCATTACCAATCTACACTTACTATTAGTTGTTTATTTAACACGTGAATATTTATAAGGATTTCATTTATCAAGAAAAGTTCAAGTGACCCAAGGCAACAACACATTTAACTCATTACAAAGTGAAGGAGACTTTACTAATACCAAGAGGGACACAACTTGGACAAGATGGCAGTTACTAGGAGTAGAAGGGTCACCTAATTTCTTCTAGGCTTGATCGAACAAATGGGGGTACTTTTCCTTCATCTCTTTTTCCACTTCCCATGTGGCCTCCTCAACTTGTTGACTTCGCCCCAATACTTTAACAGAGGCAACTTCCTTATTTCTCAACTTACGGACTTGCCTATCAAGAATGGCAACTGGAACTTCTTCATATGACAAATCTTCATTAACCTCTATAGCTTCGATTGGCATGATGGTAGATGGATCTCCTATCACTTTCTTCAACATGGACACATGGAATACCGGGTGCACCTGATGACATCTCGGGAGGCAACTCTAGCCTATAAGCAACTTGACCAATCCTTTGAACGATCCGATATGGCCCGACATACCTAGGACTCAATTTCCCTTTCTTTCCGAATCGCATGACTCCCTTCATAGGAGATACCCTTAAGAACACCCAATCATCGACTTGAAACTCCAAATCCCTTCGGCGAACGTCCGCATAGGATTTTTGACGACTCTGTGCTGCTTTCATTCTCTCCTGAATAACCTTGACCTTTTCCATAGCTTCGTACACCATATCTGGCCCTAGCAATTCCGCCTCACCTACCTCAAACCACCCGATTGGCGATCTACATCTTCTCCCGTACAATGCCTCAAATGAGGCCATCTGAATGCTAGCATGATAGCTGTTATTGTAAGCAAATTCTATCAGTGGCAAGTGTTCATCCCAATTACCTTTAAAATCTAAGACACAAGCCCGCAACATATCTTCAAGCGTCCGAATGGTCCGCTCGGCCTGACCGTCGGTCTGTGGATGGAAAGCTGTGCTGAGATTCACCTGAGTTCCCAAACCTTGCTGAAACTTCTTCCAAAAGTTAGCTGTGAACTGAGCCCCGCGATCCGAGATGATAGAAAGTGGAGTGCCATGAAGCCTTACTATCTCCTTGATGTGCAATCTTGCATATTGCTCCGCAGTATCAGTGGACTTGACAGGCAGGAAGTGAGCTGATTTGGTGAGTCGATCTACTATCACCCATATTGAATCGAACTTATGTTGAGTGCGAGGTAACCCTACCACGAAATCCATATTGATCATCTCCCATTTCCACCTTGGTATTTCTATAAGCTGAGTTAATCCACCGGGCCGTTGATGCTCGGCCTTCACTTGTTGACAGTTCGGACATTTAGCTACAAAGCTTGCTACATCCCTTTTCATACCATTCCACCAATAAATCTCCTTAAGGACATGATACATTTTCGTGGAACTTGGGTGTACCGAATACCTGGAAATATGAGCCTCTGCCATTACCCTTTCCCGAAGCTCGTCCACATCCGGAACACATAGCCTATCTTGACACCGCAATACACCATCTTCGCTGCTGAGTACAAATGCTGAGGTCTTGTTATTCATGACTGCTTCCTTTACCCGAACCAATGCTGGATCCATGAACTGTTTTTCCTTGATTTCCGCGACCAATGATGATTCTGCTCCATTATGCACCAAAATATCCCCCTCGTCTGACGTCGAGATACGAACCCCCAAACTGGCTAATTGGTAAACCTCTCGAGCCAGGGGTCTCTGATCCACACCCAAATGAGCCAAACTACCCATGGATTTTCGACTAAGACCGTCGGCTACCACATTTGCCTTTCCTGGATTGTACAATATGTTCATATCATAGTCCTTGAGCAATTCTAACCACCGCCGCTGTCTCAGATTTAGCTCCTTCTGCTTGAACAAATACTGGAGGCTCTTGTGGTCTGAAAACACATCTACATGAACTCCATAAAGATAGTGCCGCCATATTTTCAAAGCAAACACAACAGCTGCAAGCTCCAAATCATGCATCGGATAATTCTTCTCGTGATTCTTGAGTTGCCTGGAAGCGTAAGATATGACTTTCCCGTGCTGCATCAATACACATCCCAAACCAACCCTGGAGGCATCACAATAAACCACAAATCCCTCTGTGCCTTCTGGCAAGGCCAATACCGGTGCCGAGGTCAATCTTGACTTCAATTCTTGGAAACTTTTCTCACAAGCATCGGACCACTGGAACTTCACTGCCTTCTGCGTCAGTTTTGTCAATGGGGAAGCGAGGGTTGAGAATCCCTCTACAAATCTCCGATAGTACCCTGCCAAACCCAAGAAGCTACGAATCTCTGTCGGGGTCGTGGGTCTAGGCCAATCTTTCACCGCCGCAATCTTCTGAGGATCCACCTGAATTCCCTCACTGGAAATAACATGCCCTAGAAAGGCTACGGACTCCAACCAAAACTCACATTTTGAGAACTTGGCATACAATTGATGCTGAAGAAGGGTCTGCAATGCTGCTCTGAGGTGAATGGCATGATCTTCCCTGCTCCGAGAGTAGATGAGGATGTCGTCAATGAATACAATTACAAAGGAATCTAGGAATGGCTTGAAAACTCGATTCATAAGGTCCATGAAAGCTGCTGGGGCGTTGGTTAGCCCAAAAGACATAACCAAAAACTCAAAGTGATCATAACGAGTTCTGAAGGCGGTCATAGGAATATCCTGCTCCCTGATTTTCAACTGGTGGTACCCAGACCGTAAATCAATCTTTGAGAAGAACTTCGCTCCCCGCAATTGGTCAAATAGATCATCCACTCGAGGCAAAGGATATTTATTCTTGATGGTGACTTTGTTGAGCTGCCGATAATCAATACACATTCGAAGTGACCCATCCTTCTTTCTGACAAAGAGAACCGGAGCACCCCACGGCGAAACACTCGGTCGTATGAACCCTTTCTCTAATAAATCCCTCAGCTGCTCCTTTAACTCCCTTAACTCTGCTGGCGCCATTCTGTATGGTGGAATGGATATTGGCTGAGTATCCGGCAATACATCAATCCCAAAATCAATCTCCCTATCTGGCGGAATGCCTGGAAGCTCATCCGGAAACACTTCAGGAAATTCATTCACAATTGGCACGGACTCGAGGGTAGGCACCTCCGAGGTGGTGTCCGTTACCCGAACCAAATGATAGATACACCCCTTCTTAATCATCTTCGAAGCCTTAAGGTAGGAAATAAACCTACCCCTTGGCACTACACCATTTCCTCTCCATTCAATAATTGGCTCGTTAGGGAACTCGAGCCTCATAACTCTCGTTCGACAAGTCAAGTTTGGCAAAGCACGAATAGAGCCAATCCATCCCCATAGTTACATCAAAATCTACCATCCCAAGCTTAATAAGATCGGCTGTGGTATCACGACCACCCACCGTAACAACACAATTCCTATAGACTCGTGAGGCCTGTAATAGAATCACCAATTGGAGTCGACACAGAGAACGACTCATGAAGCTGTTCGGGTTCTATCCCAAAGCTTGAAGCAATGAATGGAGTAACATAAGACAAGGAGGACCCTGGATCAATAAGGGCATAACAATCAATAGTCTGAACAGACAGAATACCTGTAACAACATCTGGAGAAGCCTCGGAATTTTGGCGGCCACTCAATGCATAGAATCGGCTAGGTCCACCCCTACCCTGAGATCCACCCCTAGCTGCACCATGCCCCGCTGATGCTGGAGTACGCGCTGATGATGTAGCGGTTGAAGAACCGGATGACTGAGCAGATCCCCTACCTATACCCTGACGGGGTGCACGACCGTCTCGTTGAATGTGACCTCTCACCCCGCACCCGAAGCACACTGGAAGGTCAAGGTAGCAAGTCTCTGTATGAAATCTCCCATACTTGGGGCATGTAGGTCTCCCCTGCTGCTGGGATCTCACCCAGGACGACCAGACTGACGAGACCTCCTGCTGTCCGAACCGGGTCTCGAGTAACTGCCCTGCTGATGACTGTGCACGGATGGCGGTGCACTCGCGAGGACTGAGCATATGACTGGGATGGCCCTGATGACCCTCTCCCTGGAAGTGATCTCCCTGAATGACCCATTGACCGGGCCCTGCTGCTACTTTCTCTTTCTGCACGAATCTTCAATTTCCTAGCCTCTGTGGCCTGAGCAAACCCCACGATCCTCCCATATTTCATATCTGAGTGCAAAGCTGCTGTGGCGGCCTCATTCACTACCAAAGGGCTAAGGCCTTGAACAAACCATCGAACCCGGGCATCCATGGTCGACACTAAATGAGGAGCGTACTTGGACAACCTTACGAACTCCATGTGATACTCCCAAACACTCATACCGCCCTGTTTGAGAACCTCGAACTCAGTGGCACGGGCTGCCATTGCCTCAGCAGGTAAGAAGTGGTCTATGAATGCATCTACGAACTCATCCCATCTGGCCGGAGGGCTCCCTTCTTCACGGGAATCCTCCCATATTTCGAACCATGAACGTGCCGCTCCCTTCAGCCTGTAAGAGGCCAACTCTACCCCCTCTATATCTGTAGCCTTCATCACTCGAGGGTCTTGTATATCTCATCAAGGAATTCCTGTGGGTCAGCCTCTGGATCGGTACCTGAAAATTCTGGAGGGGCCAATCACAAGAACTGGTGGACTCTGGAGCCAAAGGAATCTCCCTGTCCGCTGGAGGATGCAGGGGCATCATGGGATCTCTGGGCCTGGGCGGACACTAACTGTGTTAGCATATGAATGGCTCCCCTAAGATCTTCATTAGAGATATCAGAGCCCGAAGCGGAAACTGTATCTGAGTCAGTAACACTGGCAGGAGGAATGGTGGCATCCTCTGCCGCAGCTGGAATAGGGACACTTGGGTTTTGAACAGATGGGTCGGGCAAATTCGGGACTGGTGGGTCATTCTCTCCCACGGCATCGGGTACATGATTAACAGCCGCACTTGGGCCGGCATTGGCCCTAAGGCCGAGTCTAGCCTTCTTCTTAGGTGCCATATTCTGAAAATTTGGGAACAAGGCGTGAATTAGACACAGATATTTCCACATTGCACTTTACCGCACGATATAGATTAACAAAGAAGTAGGTAAATTCCTAAATGCCCGTGTAGCCCCCTACTTATATGATGTGGTCGACAACATACCTATAAGAAGGGCACTACTAGACATGGCTCCGAGAAATCCTAGGACACTTTAAAAACCATAGGCTCTGATACAAAGTTTGTCACGCCCCAAATCGGAGAACATGACTGGCGCCTGACCAGGTTGCCCCAGTCAAGCGGACCCGGATGCCTTTCATTCCCACGCGTTACCCCTGTGTTGATTGTTTCTCATTAATCAAATATCTTACTAACCATGAATGATTTCACATTAAACAAATAAAACCATACGAGTTATTCATTAACAAGTTTGCAGTTTTTACAACGCCCGACATAACATAATGTATACATAAGACTGGAGTCCCACAGTTTACATGTCTACAGAGCCTCTAGGATACAAAAAAAAAAAGGTAATACAATACTTGCCGGTAACAAGGCTCCGGCTATACCTTACAAAACTAAAATAAAATCTAAACAAAAGTGGCATGAACCACACAGGGCCCCAAGGAAGAAAGGGGCTCACCAAAACGGGCAGTGGAAGGAGAAGGATACTACTGCCGATGAGCTGAAGTGCCTGCTACCTGATCCACCTACAATCATAACATGAATGTAGCGTCCCCGGCAAAAGGGACGTCAGTACACTTGAATTGTACTGGCATGTATGGACAAACTTTGTCCCAAGTAAACTCAAGCCATTGAATTACATTAAAACTAATCAAGCGAGCCAACCATGTTTTCCACCTTTTTCTCATTTTAGATAAGCCTCAACATAAGCACATTCAAGGTCAACAAATAGAACAACAACCAATCAACAACATAAATTGCAAGTAGTCAAACATAGGGGCAATCAGTGCCCCCCAGGTTGCAAACTCTCCTGTTGTCTCCTTTCATAATTTCACATCATTGATTTTTGTATCAATTTTCAATAGCGATTTCGATCGCTTTCCATCCTTATTTCCCCTGACCACCCTTATTACCTCGGCCACCCTTATCACCCCAACCCACACCTTATTTCCTCACGTTGTGGCGCGCAACACGACCCCTCCTTACAGTTTAAAACACAACAATTTCAAACTGCAGATAAGGTACTACACACAATTTCAACAAGTTCAAATAAGCAACTTGCACATTGTTTCATGTTCTCAATTATATTTCAAATCAATATCACAACCATGTTACAATATTTCCACAATTCAAGTGTTTCATCTCTTTCCACAACAAACAAATTCTCAAGTGTTTCGTTTGATTTACACAAGGTGCCATATAGGCCATCATAATCATTATTCACAATTCTTTACCCATTTCGACTCTCATTTAACTTTCGGTTCATATTCTATACCACATCACCCATATTTCAACAACTTTGAGAATTTCACACAATTTGTCAAATTAACATTAACCAAGCAATTTTCACACATATAGGCGATTTCACAAGAAGCAAAATTAGCCATACATACCTAGTGATGAGTTTTCTTCCTACTTTATGCTTACCCAAGATATCCTACTCTTGCCAACCTTGTTCTTGAAGACTCTTACTTCTACTCACTTCTTTTTACTAGAAATCAAGTTCAATAATCATGCATGAGTGGAAAAATTCTATTTTCAAAAGCTATTATATGCAAACTTCTCTTTACCCAATTTAAAACTGAAAATCAAAGAAAATAGTTAGAGTTTTTACCTTGAAAAGATTGGGGAAGTTGAATCCTTGCCCTAGGATCCCTTGGAATTAAGTGGTTGGAACAATCTTTGAAGATGAAGAACTTCTCTCTCTAAAACCCTTCTATTCTCTCTCTAATTTTGGTAAGATGATATGAGAAAAATGAGGGTGAAAGGTGTTATATTAAAGAAGAGATCGGGTAAAAATGTTACAAAAATCTGGACCGGGTCAAATATGCGGTGCACTTTGCGACCGCAGAATCAGCATGCGGTCCGCATAGTGACCGCAAAATGGCCTCAAAATTACACAAGTTCTGTTACAGAATGCGACCAATATGCGGTCCGTATTCTTGATCTGCGGTCGCAAAGTGCACCGCAGATTCACTATGCGATCGCATATCGACCGCATTTTCAACATGATTTTTGGGAGGCTTCTGTTAAGCTTTGCGGCAAGAATGCGGTCCACATAACAGGTTTGCGGTCACATTCTTGACGGCATATTTGACACTTAAATCACTACCAAGTGTCCGAACCGCGGCGAGCAAGCTCGCCGCGAAGAATTCTACGCATTCCTAACATATTATTCGGACCATGACACCACAGCTACTAGGTTTTATGCACAAAAATTTTAGGGGGCCTTACTGTCTACTCCTTCCCTCTTCCTTATTACTACAGAAGAATCATGCAAAGGTCTTATGCAGATGTTCCAATACAGTTTTAGGTGGATCTAGCACTGAAAGAATATGAGTAGGCATACTTTGCAATACACTGGATTGCTTTTCCTCCATATGATAACAACTTCCCCTTCCAAGAATGTAGTTTTGCTTTCACCTTTTGAATCAACTCATTGCAATACCTTTTCCTCTTCCTTGTGTAGAAAATTGGACATCCAAGATAAGTGAATGGAAAGGATCTTTTTCCAAAACCTGTAATGTTAGCCACTGTATTTGTTAAAGCTCCTGCTACCTTTTCATGCATGTAGTATGAACTTTTTGACTTGTTAATCATCTCTCCAGCATTAAGTTCATATTGTATCAATTCATCTACTATCTTCTGTAAAGAATAAGGATCAGCAGATGCAAAGATAATTCTATCATTTGCATAGGCAAGATGATTCAAATTATCAGACCAGTTTGGCATCCCATATCCTCTAAACAGTTTATCCTCAAACAGTTTGTTTAAGGACCTTGACAAAACTTATGCTGATAATATGAATAAAGCTGGAGACAAAGGATCTCCTTGCTTCACTCCCCTTGAGGAATGCAAGAATCATGTAGCTTGACCATTTACCATCACAGAGTACTAGTTATTTGATATGGGGTTCCACACCATATTAATAAAACATTCTGCAAATCCCATCTTCCTTAATACATGCATTAAGTACTTCCATGATACTCTATCATATGCCTTAGCCATGTCTAACTATATAACTACATTAGCAGGCTTCCCTCTCAATCTTATATCTATCACAATCTCTTGAGTTAGTAGAATATACTCAAATATACTTCTCCCCTTTACAAAACCTGATTGATTTAAAGAAATCAACTCAGATAGTATCTTCTCCAGTCTATCATGCACAACCCTTGAAAACACTTTGTTGATAAAATTACTTATATTAATAGGTCTAAGATCAGAAAATGTTTGCACTCTAGGCTTTTTGGGCAACAGTACAATATTGGTATGATTTATGGCTTTAGGCAGAGGATTAACATCAAAGAAACCAATCAGTAGCCTATGAATGTCCTCTCCAATAATATCCCAACATTTCTAAAAGAACAGTCCTGAAAATCCATTAGGACCACATGCACTGTCACTGCTCAATGCAAACACTGCTGTTTTTGCCTCTTCCCTTGTTGGTGATCTACACAATTCCATGTTCTGCTCCCTTGTCACCATAGCTGGTACATTGTTCAACATATCAAAGCTTGTAGGATCATCTTCTTTAGTAAATTGTTTCTGATAGAATTCCACTGCAGCATTGGCCATTAACTCCTGAGATTCAATCCAGTCTCCATTACTATTTTGAATCCTTTTCAATTGCAATTTTTGCCTCTTTCCATTAACATGATTATGAAACAAACTTGTATTTCTATCCCCTTATTCAAACCACTTCATGTCTACCTTTTGCTTCTAGTATTTCTCTTCTTTGCTCAAATACTTATTCAACTCAGCCTGAGATTGTCGAAGAACAACTCTATTCTCAGTAGATGGATCTTCTTCAAACAACATCTCCTTAATTCTCACAACAACTTCTCTTATAGCTAGTTGTTTGAAAATGTCACCATAGGTTAATCTGCTCCATTGTGAAAAGCAGCTTTAACCCTCTTCAGTTTCTGCTTAAACATCAAAAATGGATCTCCCATAAAATTTACAATCCAGTTCTGCTTCACCACAATAGTACAAATTGTCCCACAATTCCAATCTTTCCAATGCAGTACATTTTGCATATACAAAAGTCATCAAAATATATTTCTCAAGCTCCTTATGATATACCTTGATTGTTATTTGTTGTTCAGTATCAATTACCAGATCCCATTCCACCATTAAATCAAAGAATAACCAAACTTTCCCATTTACATTTGAAATTGATGCTTCCATACCTAGTCTTCTTATGTACCTCTCCGAAAATTTCTTCTTTTGCTTTGGTTCCATAAGTGCTACAATGAAAAAACCATGCTCCTTCTGCATATTTATTACCCTCTAAAAGGCCTGTTGTGTCTTAACAGACCTTATGTTCCATATGATTGTTTTGATCATCATCTTGAGGTTGTAGAGGCTGCCCTTCTAGGAAATATTCTTGTAGGTTGCAGTGGCTCTCTTAATTGACTCTTCTTCCCTTTCCCACCACTTTTATTAGCTGTTGTAGGAGATACATCCCCTTCTCTCATCACACCTTTAAAGTTCTCTCCGGTAGATTCATCATCACCTTCATCCTTCAATTCTTTTTGTTGCTCCTCAAAATTCTATATTTGTAGTGGTACCTCCTGATGTGTAATTATATCATGTAATATCTGATTAGGTGTTTTCAATGGCACATTCACTTTGATTTGTAAAGGTGAACCATTCACATAAGAACATGCCAAAGGCAAAACTGCATTTTCCTTTGTAACTATAGCTTGTGCTCCTGCTTCATATGGTGTCAATGCTGTTTTGAACTGTTGTGATTCATCCCTTATATCTCCTATATTCCCCTGCATCATTTGATATTGCAGCTCATACATAGAACTCAACCTAGGTGTTAATCATTCAACATGTTCAGTAATTGCCTGAGTTACTGTTCCATTGAAATCCCTTTCCTTCCCATGTATTAATTGTTGTTTTCCACTCTAAATCCTTCTTACAGTCACTATTAATCCCCATCCGACCCTTTCTCCAGTGCATGTACAGAAATCCCATTAACATAAGGAAATATCTCCCCAGTTTTAGTAGAAATTCCTGTTCCATTACCTTCTACCGTGATCAATGCTTCAGTAACTGATCCACCTATATTTGTAGCTTCCTTTGATGCTCCTGGACCTTCCTCTTCTGAATTATCTACTTGCAAATCAATAGGCTGCTAATCATTCATGTTCTCAACTTCATCACTCCACAGAGCCTTGGTTGAATTAACCTCATTATCCTCTTCTAGTTAGTCAGAACCCACCAGTGGTTGATATGATATATCTTGTCCAGAATGGTTAGTTGTCACATTCCACTACCTAAGCTCCTCTTTACTTGTACCAAATCTCCTGTGCACCCAAGCAATAGTCTTCTCTTTTCTATCCTCATCTGTACTCCCATCACCAAAATCATTTGACTGGTCATCAATTGTGACTCCTTTTGCACTGGACACTTCTTGTACTCCTGAAAAATTAATCCTACTAGGAGCAGGATTAGAGTCCCTTTTCAAAACTTTTTCCACTGCTTCTTTTTTTCACACGCATTAAGTCAATGTCAGCTGCTCCATTCCTAGTAGAATTAGGATTAATGTTCTGCTTGTTTTCCTTAGCTTTAGTTGACATCTCCTGCACCTCCTTGGATTGCCTTAACCTTTACTCCTTAGTTTTTCCATTGCTATGATCGTCTCCTTTGCCTTCTGTGATTTGTAATGTAGGATTTTGAATTTCCTCCCAATCCAAAACATTAAATTTGTTCTTGATTTCAACTGCTTCAACCTTGTTTTTCCCCTTCCTTTTGTCAACATCTTTTTCAACATTATCTTCTATAATGTATCCCCTCTTATCCCTTTGATACTTGTTTTTTCTTGCCTGCATCCACTCTTGTTTTGCTTGATTAGTAGTATGTTTCCCTACTACCTTTCCACTTGATAACACTTTAGTTAACTTAGCAGTTGTTCCAACCATATCAGAACTCACCAAAACCTCTCTTTCCTTGCAATGATCCTTGCCTTCTCCTTCAAAACTTTTATGCAATTTTGGATGTACAATCCAGCATTCATCTTCCTTATGTCCTTGTTTCTTACATGTCTTACAATATTTAGGCATATAATCATACCTTATCTTGATCCACTTCGACTCCTCTGGTCCAGTTTCATCAGCTTCCTATATAATTTTTATTCTTTGAGGCAATGTTGCAAGGAGATTGACCTCTACCTTAACCTTAGCACAACTAGGCCTTGTGCCATTTTGAGTGGCTAAATCAACGTGCAAAGGTTTACCTACAGCATTGGGCAACAAAAAAACAAACACCTTACCAAAGAAATTCGGAGGTAACTCTTGAAAAGATATCCAGGCTGTGGAAATTGGTGTCTCAACATCTAGAGACCACCATGGACTCCACTTTGTGCATCTCATTTGCCAATATTCACCTTGAGCCTTCAAATAGAATGCAGTCTTCAATAATAAGTTTATATAATCCTCCATCAAAGACAACTTGATCAAAACATGAGATTCTTCAATTAAACCTACTGAACATGAACCTTTAAGCTCACATTGAATCGGAATTGCCTTTCTCAACTCTTGGATCACAGGTTTTCCATAAGAGAATTTCCTAAAGACTGCTAGATGTAATCTTTGCTGAATAATGGAGTGTTTAACTTCTGACTTCTTCCATCTCACCATAGGTTTACCATGTAAAACCTCGACAGGTTTTATGTTTACGTTGGTTACGTGAATGGGAGCATTCAATGCTTGAGGCTTTAGTAGAGTAGCATACGTCTGGTTTGTTTTTGGAATTGTAGTTGTTTGTATGGGCTGTATAGTTGAGGAAGACGACTGCCCAACCTCCGGAGAAGGCTGGGCAGTGGCCGACGTGGCCATGGAAGCATGCAGCGAGGTTTCTCTCTCTAGTCGGCAATTATCGCCAAAGCTTCTCTTTCTAGTCATAAATATAAGTATTATTTTTCCGAATTATGGTTTGGCCAATTATGTGGTATTGTATAGTGTTGAAAATATTTTAGGGGATATTATGCCTAAGTTTGGTTGGGTTATTGTTGTAAATTTGGAGATGGTGTAATTGTGTGTGGGGTGGTGATATCATGATAAACGAAGTAAGTGTGGGGTGCATTAGGCTAGAATTGGTAAAATTGTTGGAAATAAATGGGAAATTATGGGTCATGGTATGATATCACTAAAGAAGTACGTTTGTAGTGAGCGGATGGTGAAGTCTAAGTAACCATTCGACGCACTAATGTAATGAAAATCTTTGTTATGCTTCTTATGTGCAGGACTATGGCGCCAAAGCGGTCAAGGAAAGTTGCAAGCTCATCTAGGTGTCCTACCTATGATGAGTCCCGCTTTGAGTTCGAAGAGGCAGAAAATGACTTTCATGCCAAGGCCACCAAAGCTTGGAACCAGGAAATTCCTATTGACAAGATGGAACTTTGGGCAGAGAAGCCCGACATGTATGAGGAGATACGGTGCAGGGAAATGGAATTCTTATTACAGGAACCTGCTCTTGTCAACAAAATGCTTGTGAGGGAGTTCTATGCCAATGCAACCTACAACATGGCTGGGGAGGTCTTCGTGCGAGGTAAGCATGTTTATGCCAAGGCGCCCAGTATTAGGCAAGCCTTGAGACTGCCTGCTTATAGCAGTGATGTGGATTATTACCACGACATGCCTGGTGTCACTTGGGACATCATGATTGAGGCCTTATGCAAAGGTGGACATCTTTTGTGGATTAAGGACCAAATCACTCTTAATTCCACCTCTTTCAGGCATCTAGCCAAATGTTGGTTTATGGTGGTCTGTAACCGTTTCCTCCCCTCCAGCAACACTATTGATGTGAACTTTAATAGGGCAGTGTTGACTTGGTGTTTTGTCACCCAGTGAAAGTCTAACGCTGCCCGAGTGATTTGTAATGAAATGATGCTGAGGGGGCCCCTTAAGTCCAAGGGATTCTATTTCCCTTCTTTGGTCACTACTCTTTGACTCTCTCACCATACACCCGTATTACCTACTGATGATGAGTTTCCACAAAAGCTTCATTTAAAGCTTAAGGTATTTGGGTTGGTGGAGGCAACGACCCAATTGATGTTGATGATGATGACGACCAAGTCCCGGTTTTCCAATCCGGGAGGTCTATTGACTCTGTAGGTACATCTAGGCAAGCTCATTCTGGAGCTGGCCTATCCTGTTCCCAGTCCACCAGACCTATGCTTAGGTCTTTGGAGGAAGAAGTTGCGGATTTTCGCACTTCTATGGACGGCCTTCTCACTCACATGGATGCGATGTCACAGCGACAGTCCAGGTCTGAGAGCCGCTTCAGGGCGTGGTTCAGAGCATTGGGTCGAGCATGCAACATCGACCCCGCCATAGTCTCGGACTCATATTGAGTCTCAGGGAAGTCTTCTAACCCTTCTATGCTTTAATTTAATTTATATGACATGAGGACATGCCATGATTTTAAGTGTGGGGTGGGAGACTTACTCTGTAGTGTATTGTATGTTGTACATTGTAGACTTAGTCTTATAGTATATTAGCTTACTTGGCCCGATGATGGACACTTGTCGACGGGTTTCTTTAGGGTCAAAGTCGTAGTATAAAAATAATAAAATAAACAAATCAAAAAATATTAGTAGAGGACACTTCCTAATGACGGACGACTTGGACAGTACTCTTGAGGGAAGTAGTCCATGTAGGAATTTTTGTTTATTTCTTCTTTTTCTTAGGTAGTGTATCACCCTCCCCCCCTGGTTTTTCTTTTGGTCACAGTTCTTTTCTAAGGGTTTTTATTGAACCGGGTTAGGTAGATTTTTCTTTTTTTAGGATTAATGGGTGAAGGTTAATATGTAACCTCAAGTATGCACACTGGCAAAACTAAAATGAACTTGAGAGTGTATTGTCTAAGCTTGACTGTAGATTCTATGATATGCCTTAAATTACACAGTGTAGCTTGCTTTAACATTGGCATGACTTTGTAGATGAACCTGATTCAGAATGAGTTGCATGCTAAGTGTGTGTGAGATTTTTACCTACATTATATGTTTATACATGATACCTAGAACTTTCCCTGTGTGTGCAAAGCGAAATAGATGTTATTTAGTTATAGAGATGATAGAGGCATTTCTTTGTGCAACCCCATAAACCAAAAAAACAATGAATTCGCCTGTAAATAATATCTTAGTTAACCCTTTTGAGCCATAAGCATGTTCTTTGATAACCCTATAACGTTCACAAAATATATTCCGTACAGTGTTGTACCTTACCTCCTAGAAGCACTCGAATTGTAATGAACATGCAAAAGTAAAAGTGTGGGGTGAGGGAAAATCAAAAAAGGGAAATCAAGAATGAATGGTAGAATTGATGAATTGGCAGTTGTACAGTAAATGCTTATGAAAAAAAGAGATGTATATATATAAATAAGGAAGCCAGTTGCACCAAAAGAAAAGTGGGATTAAAAGTGAATAAAATGTGAAATAATGGTTAGGGTGAGCATAATGAATAGCTTAAAGGGAGGTTTGTGTAAAAGAAATGCTTAGAGAGGTTAGCCACTATAACTATAAGTATCCTTCCCATCCCATAGCCTACATTACAACCCTTAAAGACCTCTTGATCTTTGAATAAATGGCTCGATTAGTGGAGTATTACACTAAGGGCAAGCTTATGGTGTGTCAGTGTACATATGAATGCTCTTTGCTGAGAGTAAGTGAAATATTTCTATTTTTATAAGTTCCATGTTATAATTTGTATATGTGTGGGTACTTCTCTCAGTTTTTGTGTTGTGAGGGCATGTAACTCAGGAAGAAAAGGCTAAGTTTGCAAGTATGTAATAGTAATTAGAGTAAGCAATGATGTGTTTGGCATTTGAGTTTACAGTTGAGAAAGGATTGTGCATTACTTAGGTTAATCATGAATGATAGCTTGTGTGACATATTTGGGGGAGACATTGATGATATAGGCCTAAAAGTGTGATTAAAGTTGCTCGAGGATGAGCAAAGGTTTAAGTGTGGGGTGTTGATAATACGTGAATTTTACTATATTTATACCCTAAATAATCACACTTTAATGTTGTTTTGATAATATATATGAGGACAAAATGCTCTTATCAGTGTTTTTCATGTGTTGTAGGTACACAATAGTTGAAAAAGGATAAAAGAGCAATTTTGGAGTTAAAACAAGGTGTAAAAGGCCATTTGTACAAAAATCAAGAAAATACACTGGAACAGCCATGAAGAATTCGAGGCACTGTTTGACCGTGGTTCCACCGCGATCGTGGTAGAATCGTGGTAGAACAAGCCTAGAGAAGTTAGAGAGTTTCAGAAGGTGGTGTTGGCCGCGGTTCCATCGCGACTGTGGTGAAACCACGGTAGAACGCATAAAAGTCAAGGGCCAAAGTGTAAAAACGGGAATTTTAATACCTAAACCATATATATATCACTAGGATTCGCCCAAAGGAGGCAAGTTTTGTATTATTGACTACTTTTGCAAGGAAACTAGTGTGAGAGAATTCTCTTAACATCTCTCTTTCTTTTATTTCAAATTCTTAATTATTAAATCTATTCTATCTTTTGCTTTCATAGTCGTGAGTAGCTAATTTCTTATCTAAGGTTGTGATGGAACCTATTGGTTGATGAACTTCTGGCTTATGTGAATACAAATTGTTAGTTAAATTTCTATTTGTTCAACTTCGTTCTTGTTGTAGTTCATTGATAGGATCCTCAATTAGCTGTTCCTATTTAGTGTGCATAACTTGTAAAAGAGTGCATATTTAGGTTATTGTTGAAAACACCATACCTAGATTGTTAGAGGAATCTATAATTGCAGGTTTAAAGGTGGGATTAGGAATAACGAAACCTTGGGTGCAACCTAAAGTGAACTGTGATAATTAAAGCAAGCTAGGGTAGCTCGGAAGAGTGCAATAGTAAATTATCGTAATTGCTGGGGAGAGAATTACAGTAGAATTAGGGTTCATGATTGATAAAGATGTGTTGATAATTTGTATGAGCACAAACAGAAGGGATTCCATCAATAGGGGAAATCATCACCTTAGTCTTTCTCATTATTATTTACAACACATTCAGTTATTACTTCAGTTAATTAGTTCTTAGCAAAAGTAGTTATTAGAAACCACTCAAAGAGATATTTGAATATTTGTTAAGCTAATTCGAAAGTTTTGTTAGGTTTTGAAGATTGTAGTTGGTAGGCTAACTCTCTGAGGATTCGACCTCGTGTGTAATACTTGGGTATATTTGCTGCGACCGCATTGTCCTTTTTAAAAGGCATAGTTGGGCGAGATCACAAACCTTCACCCCCATCAGTGAACCATATTCTGAATTTCTCCCTAAGCTTGTCCAAATGGGTCTCCTACAACCCATACCCCTAAACAGGCAGAACTCGTAATCACCATCATATCAACGGGGTATCAGATATGCCTATCATTCAGGGGCAGAAGGGCACGATACCAACAATTGCTGGACTCTGAAAAGAGTAGTTGAGGATTTGATATAACAGAGAAAGATATTGGTAAGGGACGAGGAGGTCCCAAATGTGACCAATAATCCTTTGCCCACTCACAATAATGGGCCACTTATTGGGATGGTCTGCGAAGACAAGGAGTTTGATCCTGCCTTGAAGACCATAACTGCCATTGTTGACACGGAGAGGAAGCCTACAGCAACCTCGGAGCAAGAGAAAGGGGAAAAGAAGATTGAGACTACTAAGGCTGAGCTTGGAAGGAAGATTGAAACCTAAATGGAGACGAGGGTGCTCCCGAAAAGTGAGGTTCTCTATGTTCCACAAGGTCGCCCAGAGAAGCCGCAAAGGTTTGAATTAAAAAGACAAGTACCAATGTATGTAACAAAAGGAACCTATATGGTCCAGGGAACAGTTAAACCACCTCAACTGAGTGAACCGTTGCTTATCGGACGCACACCGTAAAAACCAATAACAGACTCATCCATGGTGCCTTAGAATTATCAACGAACGTTTATTACCTACAAAGGCAAAGAAGTCACAGGGGAGCTATCGAGAAATACTTCTGCTGAGAAGTATTGGGACATACAAGAAGTGAACAATGCTACACAGAAACACTTCCCACCTAAGAAGCATGTGAGCGCTGAAGAAGCGGAGGTTTCCTCCCAAAAGATGAAAATGCCCAACTTTGAGGTGGTGGATCAGTTGTGCAAGCACCCTGATCAAGTGTCCATGCTAACCCTACTCATGAGCTCACCCGAGCATCAAAAGGTCATGCTAAAGACTTTGAATGAAGCGCATGTACCGGTTGAGACTTCTGTAGAGCAACTGGAAAGAATGGCGAAGCGGTTCTTTGCAATCAACCAGATTTCCTTCAGTAAGAATCATTTACCCCCAGAAAGAGCCGCGCATAACAAAGCCCTACACCTAACCATCAAGTGTGAAGGGTACTTCATGAAAAGAGTCATGGTGGACGGAGGCTCCGGAGTAGACATATGTCCGCTTTCCCCTTTAGATCGCATTGAAATTAGGATCGAAAGAATTCAACCCAAAAAAGTGTGTGTGACTACCCAAAGGGTCATCACTTATTTTATTAATCATTTCGAGCTTCTGAGGCACCTCATTCCATGTTGCCTCGATTTACGTGCACGCTCCGAGCATGTAGCCGGAAAGATTTTGTGATAAAAAATATGAATTCTATGAGAAATTTGGATAAAAAATGATATTAATAGTGATATGGTTGACTTCGGTCAATATTTTTGGTAAACAGACTCGGACCCGAGGTTGGATGGTCCCGAAAGGTCCGCAGGAAAATATGGGACTTGGACATGCGTCCGGAGTCGAATTCGAGGCCTAGAGCCCAAGTTATGAATTTTTCTATGAAATTGTTTTTGATGTAATTGTTAAAGGAAATGAATTAATTGACCTTGGCATCGGGCTCGTATTTTGGTTCCGACGCCCGGTACAAGTCTTAAATATTATATATGTGATTTCTGTAAAGTTTGGTGACATTCGGATGTCGTTTGAGATGTTTTGGACCTTGAGTTCCACGTTTGAAAGTTTTGAAAACCAAAAGTATGAAAATCATGAATTTGAGGCTTGATTTGATGAAAACGATGTGATATTGGCGATGTGATCGCATGAACAAGTTCATAATGTGTTTTTGATGTTTTGTACATGTTTAGTTTGGAGCCCGGGGGGCTCGGGTAAAGATTTGATAGGACGTTGGATTAAATTCTGAATTTTTGCACTGCTGGTTTTTCACCCAGCTGTTGGCTTCGCAATTGCGAAGCATTTCTCGCAATTGCGAAGGGGGCAGATCAAGGCAGGGCTCGCAAATGCGAACCCTGATCGCAAATGCGAAGTACCCTCATACCCAGCCTTGTTCACAAATGCGAACAATTGTTCGCAAATGCGAGCATCCCCTTGTCCTGCCTTTGTTCGCAAATGCGAACCATAGTTCGCAAATGCGAACATTCCCATATCCAGCCTTGTTTGCAAATGCGAACAATAGTTCGCAAATGCGAACATTCCCCTATACTGCCTGTGTTCGCAAATGCGAACAATAGTTCGCAAATGCGAACATTCCCCTATCCTGCCAGTGTTCGCAAATGCGAACAAAAGTTCACAAATGCGAACTTCCCAGCCTTAGCTTATTTTTCAAACTCCTGAAATTGGTCGGGGTTCGCAATTGCGAACCCATGTTCGCAAATGCGAACACAGAGACCTGTAAAACACGATTTTCAGTTCATTTCTTCACATTTCACAACCCAAAAACACCCATTTGCGACTCTTCACTGATTCCTTCTTCTTCAAAACAAGTGTAAGTCACTTTTTACTTAATTCTTTCAATTTCTAACATCATTAAACATGTTTTTCAATAGAAATCAAAGGTTTTTATGGTAGAATTTCTTGTTTTTGATAGAATATAGGGTTTTTCATAAATTGGAAAATTGGACCTCGAATTGAGGTCCGATTTTGAAACAAATCATATACATGAACTCGTGGGGGGATGGGTAGGCGGATTTTGGTCTGAACCCCGAGTTCCGACCATGTGGGCCCGGGGTCGAAATTCACTATTACGGGCAGAATGTTGTAAAAGTTGTAATTGGCCTTATGAATTAGTTTATTGAGTAGTATTGATGATATTAAATCAATTGTGTATAGATACGATTGGATTGGAGCCAAATTTGAAAGGAAAATGCATGGCCACGGATTGAATTGTTCATAAACATTCGAGGTAAGTGTTTGTTCTATCCTAGCTTGAGGGAATAGGATTATGTGCTATGGGTTATGTGATCGAGTGCGGTGTATGGGCTGTGGTGACGAGCATCCATACACTGGCGTCTAGTATGACCGTGAGTCGTTGATAATGCTTATTGTGAGACATATTTGCAGATGAATTGTTGAACCTTTGCCAGGTTGTAGAATTGATATAGTTCTCCCTTGTCGGGACTTGTTGTGAAGATGATTATTGATTGCCCTTGTTGGGACGGTTTATGAATTACTGTTTCATTCTTTTCCCTTAACTGTGATTGTTATTTGGGTGAGGAAGAGTGATAATGCACGAAGGGTGATGCCGTGCCATGTTTTATTATTTATGCACGAAGGTTAATGTCGTGCCATGTTTTATTATTTATGCACGAAGGTTAATGCCGTGCCATGTTTTATTGATTATGCACGAAGGATCATGTCGTGCCCTGTTATTAAACCATGTACGAAGGATCATGTCGTACTATGGATGTGAGGATGAGAGTAAAAGCACGAAGGGTGATGCCGTGTACTTTATTTGCTTATTTGGTGAGGATGAGAGTAAAAGCACGAAGGGTGATGCCGTGCAACCTGCTTGCTATTCCTTGACTTTATTTTACTTGTTTTTCCATTTTTACTTTGTTTTCCTTGTGAACTTATTAATTGTTGTTAATTGTTGAGCTCTTTGAGATATTCCTTATTGTGTTATTACTTGGTTATTTCTTGTTATTCTGTGGGATACATATATATTGAACTGCACAGGTTTATGTGGGTGTCTGGTCCTAGCCTTGTCACTACTTCGCCGGGATAGGCCAGGCACTTACCAGCACATGGGGTCGGTTGTGCTGATACTACACTTCTGTGCGTTTTTGCACAGGTCCAGGTTACGATCAAGAGCAGCAGCAGTAAATCGATTGCGTGGGAGTTGATCACATTTGAGACCGAGGTAGCTTGCACACGTCCGCAGGCCCGGCGTCTCTCTCTTTATTTATGTTACTAGTTGTAGTCTCTTTGTTCCGAGACAAACAGAATTATGTTATATTTCTTTCAAACTTTTATGTGTAGTATTCAGTAGTAGTTCGTGAGTTGGTGACTCCACGTCTTGGATAGAGGATTTCAGTATGATTTTCACCTTGTAATTAGTTATTTCTATTTCGATAAAGTATTCCGCACTTATTTAATTAAAGTTATGGTTTGTCGATAAATTAATTATGAAATTGTGTTAAAAACAGGATAGTATGAATACGATGGCTTGCCTAGCTACCACGAGTAGGCGCCATCACGATCCCGATGTTGGGGGAAAATCCGGGTCGTGACAAGTTGGTATCAGAGCCCTAGGTTACATAGGTCTCACCACTCCTGAACAAGCTTATAGAGTTTGAGAGGTAGGTACGGAGACGTCTGTACTTGTCCTCCAGAGTCTACTCTCATTTGTTCTTCTTGTCGTGCGACTTGTTCCTCAATTACCGATTGAATTTCTATTATGTCCTTTCGCAGATGGTGAGGACACGCGCTTCTTCATCCGCTGACTAGCAACCCGAGCCCCAGACAGCTCCCGTGAGGGGCCGAAGCCGTATCGGAGGCCGCGGTAGGGGTAGAGCTCAGATCCAGGCAGCTACTCTGGAGGTGGAACCTCATATTGAGATTGACGAGGAGGTTCTAGTCCCCGCAGCTCCAGTGGGCCCAGCTCAGGTCCTAGGAGAGGCTTTATTTACCCCGGATCTTCGGGAGGCTTTGGTCGGGATAGCGGGATTTATGGACAGCGTTGCCAGAGCAGGCTTATTATCAGTTGCACCAGCCGCTTCTCAGGCTGGAGGAGGGGCCCAGACTCCTATTGCTCGTACTCCGGAGCCGGTAGCTCCTCAGCCTCAGGCACCAGTAGTTCAGCCAGCTGTGGCCACCCAGTCAGGTACCACGGCTCATGCCGGTGATGGAGCGGCCATGACTTCTGATTCTTTATGGAGACTTGATCGGTTCTCCAAACTATTTACCACTACCTTCAGCGGTGCCACATCAGAGGATCCTCAGGACTTTTTATTCAGTTGCCATGAGATTCTCAAGACTATGGGGATCGTGGAGACAAATGGAGTTGACTTCTGTACATTCAGGCTTGCAGGATCCGCCAAGACTTGGTGGAGAGATTATTGCTTGACTCGACCAGCAGAGTCCCCAGCTTTATCATGGGATCAGTTTGCGGAACTATTTCTGGAGAAGTTTCTCCTTGCTACTCAGCGGGATGTACTTCGGAGGCAGTTTGAGCACCTCCATCAGGGCTCTATGACGGTCATACAGTATGAGACGAGATTTGTCGATTTGGCTCGTCATGCAGTGGTGATACTTCCCACAGAGCGGGAGAGGGTCCGCGCAGGTTTATAGATGGGCTTAATCAGCCAATTAGACTCTAGATGGCTATGGGCGTGGGGAGTGACATATCATTTCAGGAGGCAGCTAATGCGGCACGCAGAGTTGAGATGGCTCTTGCTCGGGGAGGCGGTTATTCTTCAGACAAGAGGCCTCGTCATTCAGGCAGGTTTAGTGGTTCTTCTTTTGGTGGCAGAGAATCTTTTGACAGAGGCCAGTCTTCCGAGCCTTTCCATTCCGCCCTTCAGGCTTCACAGGGTGGACCAGGTGATCGTGGTTTTCGTGGGCATTATTTAGATCAGCCTCCTATTAATGCTCAGCCTCTTCAGAGTGTTCGTGGAGGCCGTTCAGGTCATCAGGGCCAGCAGCCCTATAAGTCTAAGAGTTGATACGGTTGTGGTGACCCAGTTCATTTTATCAGGTATTGTCCTCAGCAGCGAGCAACTCTTAGCAGCGGGGTCCTCGTCCTATGATTCAGGCCCCAGCTGACCCTCAGCCTGCCCAGCCAGCCAGAGGCGGGGGTAGAGATTATAGAGGTGGAGGTCGAGACCGTAGAGGTGGAGACCGTCCGGCCAGAGGTAGAGGTCAGCCAGTTGATGGTCGTCCTAGAGACGCAGCTCAGAGGGGAGGTGCAGATCCCCGATTCTATGCTTTACCAGCCAGGCCAGAGGCAGAGGCATCGGATGCCGTGATTACAGGTACTATTCTTGTGTGTGGTAGAGGTACTTCAGTATTATTTGACCCTGGATCTACATATTCATATGTGTCTTCCTACTTTGCACCGTATTTGGCCGTGCCCAGCTATGCTCTGGATATTCCAGTTTATGTGGCTACACCAGTGGGTGACTCCATTGTAGTCGACCGGGTGCATCGTTCGTGCGTAGTTATATTTGGGGGTCTTGAGACCCGTGTTGATCCGTTGCTTTTGGATATGGTGGATTTTGATGTCATATTGGGGATGGACTGGTTAACCCATACCATGCTATTCTAGATTGTCATGCCAAGACTGTGACATTGGCCTTGCCAGAATCACCCCGACTAGAGTGGAAAGGTACCTCAAGCCACTCCGTTCGCACTGTTATTTCCTATGTTTAGGCTCGACGCATGGTCGAGAAGGGGTGTCTAGCTTATCCGGCTTATGTTCGTGATTCCAACGCAGAGGTTCCTTCCATTGAGTCAGTCCCTATTGTACAAGAGTTTCCTGAGGTTTTTTCTTCAGACCTGCCGGGCATGCCACCCGACAGGGATATTGATTTCTGTATTGATCTGGCACCGGGCACTCGGCCCATCTCTATTCCACCCTATCGTATGGCCCCGCCGGAGCTAAAAGAGTTGAAAGATCAGTTGCAAGACCTTCTTGAGAAGGGCTTTATCAGGCCCAGTGTTTCCCCTTGGGGAGCACCTTTATTATTTGTAAAGAAGAAAGATGGCTCGATGCGGATGTGTATTGATTACCGGCAATTAAACAAAGTGACAATAAAGAATAAGTATCCACTGCCGAGGATTGATGATTTGTTTGACCAGCTCCAAGGAGCGAGGGTATTCTCAAAGATAGACTTGAGGTCGGGCTACCATCAGCTGAAGATCAGGGCGACTGACATTCCTAAGACAGCCTTTCACACTAGATATGGGCATTATGAGTTCTTGGTCATGTCCTTCGGATTGACCAATGCCCCAGCAGCATTCATGGAGTTGATGAATCGGGTATTCAGGCCTTACTTAGATCTGTTCGTGATAGTCTTTATAGATGACATCCCGGTGTACTCCCGCAACCAGGAAGAGCACGAGCAGCACCTCAAAGTGGTTCTTCAGACTCTGAAAGATAACCAGCTATATGCCAAATTTTCTAAATGTGAGTTCTAGCTGAGTTCGGTAGCATTTCTGGGTCACATTGTATCGGTGGAAGGTATTCGGGTAGACCCAAAGAAGATTGAGGCAGTCCAGAATTGGCCTCGACCAGCTTCAGTGACTGAGATCCGGAGTTTCTTGGGATTAGCAGGTTACTACCGTCGATTTGTAGAGGAGTTTTTTTCTATTGCAGCCCCGATGACCAGGTTGACCCAGAAGGGTGTCCAGTTCCAGTGGTCAGAGGAGTGTGAGGCGAGCTTTCAGAAGCTCAAGACAACCTTGACCACCGCGCCGGTGTTGATATTACCTACGGGTGCAGGGCCTTATACAGTTTATTGTGACGCATCTCGTACAGGGCTTGGAGCGGTATTGATGCAGAATGGTAAGGTTATCGCTTATGCTTCGAGGCAGTTAAAAATACATGAGAAGAATTATCTAGTTCATGATCTTAAGTTAGCAGCGGTGGTTCATGCCTTAAAGATCCGGAGGCATTATCTATATGGTGTGATGTGTGAGGTGTACACTGATCACAAAAGCCTACAGTACTTGTTCAAGCAAAAGGAGTTGAATCTACGACAACGGAGATGGTTAGAGTTGCTAAAAGACTATGATGTTACTATCTTATATCACCCGGTAAGGCCAATGTGGTGGCCGATGCATTGAGTAGAAAGTATGCCAGCATGGGTAGTCTTGCATATATTCCGGTCAATCAGAGACCATTAGCTCTAGATGTCCAGGCCTTAGCCAACCGGTTCGTGAGATTAGACGTTTCTGAGCCTAGCAGAGTGTTAGCCTGCACGGTTGCTCGTTCTTCTTTATTAGAGCGTATCCGTGAGAGGCAATTTGATGATCCTCATTTGCGTGAGTTGAGAGATACAGAACAGCGGGGAGGTGCCACACAGGTAATCTAGATGATGATGGGGTATTGAAATTGCAGGGTCGAGTTTGTGTGCCCAATGTCGAAGGGATTCGAGAGTTAATCTTAGCGGAGGCCCACAGTTCGCGGTATTCTATTCACCCAGGCGCCGCGAAGATGTACCAGGACTTACGGCAGCACTATTGGTGGCGCAGAATGAAGAATGATATCGTTGCGTATGTCACTCGGTGTCTAAATTGTCAGCAGGGGAAATATGAGCACCAGAGACCTGGTGGTGTATTCTAAAGGATTGAAATTCCGGAGTGGAAATGGGAGCGGATCACTATGGACTTCGTTACTGGACTTCCTTTGACTCGGAGGAAATTTGATGCTATTTGGGTCATTGTTGATAGTCTGACCAAGTCAGCACACTTTATTCCAATATCTGTCTCCTACTCGTCGGAGAGGTTAGCGGAGGTTTACATTAGGGAGATTGTTCGTCTCCATGGGGTGCCAGTATCTATTATCTCTGATCGGGGAACGCAGTTTACCTCGCGGTTCCGGAGAGCGGTCCAGCGGGAGTTAGGCACCCAGGTTCAGTTGAGTACAGCATTTCATCCTCAGACGGATGGCCAGTCAGAGAGGACTATTCAGATTCTAGAGGACATGCTTCGAGCCTGTGTTATTGATTTCGGAGGCTCGTGGGACCAGTTTCTGCCATTAGCAGAGTTCGCCTACAATAACAGTTACCAGTCTAGCATCCAGATGGCTCCGTATGAGGCGTTGTATGGTAGGCGATGTCGATCACCGGTTGGATGGTTTGAACCGGGAGAGGCTCGGTTGTTGGGTACAGACTTAGTTCAGGAGGCCTTGAATAAGGTCAAGACTATTCAGGAGAGATTGCGTTCAGCTCAGTCCAAGCGGAAGACTTATGCGGATCGTAAGGTTCGAGATGTAGATTTCATGGTTGGTGAACGAGTATTGCTCCGAGTGTCGCCTATGAAGGGCGTGATGAGGTTCGGGAAAAAGGGCAAGCTCGGCCCTAGGTATATTGGCCCATTTGAAATTCTAGACAGAGTGGGGGGGGGGGTGGCTTACAGATTAGCTTTGCCGCCTAGCTTATCAGCCGTTCATCCAGTTTTTCATGTATCTATGCTTCGGAGATACCACGGTGATCCCACACATGTGTTAGACTTCGGTACTGTCCAATTGGACAATGATCTGTCTTACGAGGAGGCACCGGTGGCCATTCTAGACCGGCAGGTTCGACAAGTGAGGTCGAAGAGTTATCCTTCTGTGCGTGTTCGGTGGAGAGGTCAGCCTCCCGAGGCATCGACCTGGGAGTCCAAGTCTGATATGCGGAGCCGCTACCCACACTTGTTTCCTGACTCAGGTACTTCTTTCTTTTGTCCGTTCGAGGACAAACGGTTGTTTTATAGGTGGAGATTGTGACGACCCAAAGGGTCATCACTTATTTCATTAATCGTTTCGAGCTTCTGAGGCCTTGAAAACCTCATTCCATGTTGCCTCGATTTACGTGCACGCTCCGAGCATATAGCCGGAAAGATTTTGTGATAGAAAATATGAATTCTATGAGAAATATGGATAAAAAATGATATTAATATTGATATGATTGACTTCGGTCAACATTTTTGGTAAACGGACCCGGACCCGAGATTGGATGGTCCCGAAAGGTCCGTAGGAAAATATGGGACTTGGACATGTGCCCGGAGTCGAATTCTGAGGCCTAGAGCCCAAGTTATGAATTTTTCTATGAAATTGTTTTTGATGTAATTGTTAAAGGAAATGAATTAATTGACCTTGGAATCGAGCTCGTATTTTGGTTTCGATGCCCGGTACAAGTCTTAAATATTATATATGTGATTTCTGTAAAGTTTGGTGACATTCGGATGTCGTTTGAGATGTTTTGGACCTTGAGTTCCAAGTTTGAAAGTTTTGAAAACCAAAAGTATGAAAATCATGAATTTGAGGCTTGATTTGATGAAAATGATGTGATATTGGCGATGTGATCGCACGAACAAGTTCATAATGTGTTTTTGATGTTGTGTACATGTTTGGTTTTGAGCCCGGGGGGCTCGGGTAAAGATTTGATAGGCCGTTGGATTAAATTCTGAATTTTTGCAATGTTGGTTTTTCACCCCAGCTTTTGGCTTCGCAATTGCGAAGCGTTTCTCGCAATTGCGAAGGGGGCAGATCAAGGCAGGGCTCGCAAATGCGAACCCTGATCGCAAATGCGAAGTACCCTCATACCCAGCCTTGTTCGTAAATGCGAACATCCCCTTGTCCTGCCTATGTTCGCAAATGCGAACCATAGTTCGCAAATGCGAACATTCCCATATCCAGCCTTGTTCGCAAATGCGAACAATAGTTCGCAAATGCGAACATTCCCCTATAGTGTCTGTGTTCGCAAATGCGAACAATAGTTCGCAAATGCGAACATTCCCCTATCCTGCCAGTGTTCGCAAATGCGAATAAAGTTCGCAAATGCGAACTTCCTAGCCTTAGCTTATTTTTCAAACTCCTGAAATTGGTCGGGGTTCGCAATTGCGAACCCATGTTCGCAAATGCGAACACAGAGACCTGTAAAACACGATTTTCAGTTCATTTCTTCACATTTCACAACCCAAAAACACCCATTTGCGACTTTTCACGGATTCCTTCTTCTTCAAAACAATTGTAAGTCACTTTTTACTTAATTCTTTCAATTCCTAACATCATTAAACATGTTTTTCAATAGAAATCAAAGGTTTTTATGGTAGAATTTCTTGTTTTTGATAGAATATAGGGTTTTTCATAAATTGGGAAATTGGACCTCGAATTGAGGTCCGATTTTGAAACAAATCATATACATGAACTCGTGGGGGGATGGGTAACCGGATTTTGGTCCGAACCCCGAGTTCCGACCATGTAGGCCCGGGGTCGAAATTCACTATTCCGGGCAGAATGTTGTAAAAGTTGTAATTGGCCTTATGAATTAGTTTATTGAGTAGTATTGATGATATTAAATCAATTGTGTATAGATACAATTGGATTGGAGCCAAATTTGAAAGGAAAATGCATTGTCACGGATTGAATTGTTCATAAACATTCGAGGTAAGTGTTTGTTCTATCCTAGCTTGAGGGAATAGGATTATATGCTATGTGTTATGTGATCGAGTGCGGTATATGGGCTGTGGTGACGAGCATCCATACACTGGCGTCTAGTATCACCGTGAGTCGTTGATAATGCTTATTGTGAGACATATTTGCAGATGAATTGTTGAACCTTTGCCAGGTTGTAGAATTGATATTGTTCTCCCTTGTCGGGACTTGTTGTGAAGATGATTATTGATTGCCCTTGTTGGGACGGTTTATGAATTACTGTTTCATTCTTTTCCCTTAACTGTGATTGTTATTTGGGTGAGGAAGAGTGATAATGCACGAAGGGTGATGCCGTGCCATGTTTTAATATTTATGCACGAAGGTTAATGTCGTGCCATGTTTTATTATTTATGCACGAAGGTTAATGCCGTGCCATGTTTTATTGATTATGCACGAAGGATCATGTCGTGCCCTCTGTTATTGAACCATGTACGAAGGATCATGCCGTACTATGGATGTAAGGATGAGAGTAAAAGCACGAAGGGTGATGCCATGTACTTTATTTTCTTATTTGGTGAGGATGAGAGTAAAAGCACGAAGGGTGATGCCGTGCAACTGCTTGCTATTCCTTGACTTTATTTTACTTGTGTTTCCATTTTTACTTTGTTTTCCTTGTGAACTTATTAATTGTTGTTAATTGTTGAGCTCTTTGAGATATTCCTTATTGTGTTATTACTTGGTTATTTCTTGTTATTCTGTGGGATACATATATATTGAACTGCACAGGTTTATGTGGGTGTCTGGTCCTAGGCTTGTCACTACTTCGCCGGGATAGGCCAGGCACTTACTAGCACATGGGGTCGGTTGTGCTGATACTACACTTCTGTGCATTTTTGCACAGGTCCAGGTTACGATCGGGAGCAGCAGCAGTAAATCGATTGCGTGGAAGTTGATCACATTTGAGACCGAGGTAGCTTGCAGACGTCCGCAGACCCGGCGTCTCTCTCTCTTTATTTATGTTACTAGTTGTAGTCTCTTTGTTCCGAGACAAACAGAATTATGTTATATTTCTTTCAAACTTTTATGTGTAGTATTCAGTAGTAGTTCGTGAGTTGGTGACTCCACGTCTTGGGTAGAGGATTTCAGTATGATTTTCACCTTGTAATTAGTTATTTCTATTTCGATAAAGTATTCCGCACTTATTTAATTAAAGTTATGGTTTGTCGATAAATTAATTACGAAATTGTGTTAAAAACAGGATAGTATGAATACAGTGGCTTGCCTAGCTACCACGAGTAGGCGCCATCACGATCCCGATGTTGGGGGAAAATCCGGGTCGTGACAAGTTGGTATCAGAGCTCTAGGTTACATAGGTCTCACCACTCTCGAACAAGCTTAGTAGAGTTTGAGAGGTAGGTACGGAGACGTCTGTACTTGTCCTCCAGAGTCTATTGAGTTATGAAAGAGTCTCTCATTTGTTCTTTCTTGTCGTGCAACTTGTTCCTCAATTACTGATTGAATTTCTATTCTGTCCTTTCGCAGATGGTGAGGACACGCGCTTCTTCGTCCGCTAACCAGCAGCCCGAGCCCCAGGCAACTCCCGTGAGGGGCAGGGGCCGAGGCCGTATCGGAGGCCGTGGTAGGGGTAGAGCTCAGCCCCCGACAGCTATTCCAGAGGTGGAGCCTCATATTGAGACTGGCGACGGAGGTTCCAGTCCCAGCAGCTCCAGTGGGCCCAGCTCAGGTCCTAGGAGAGGCTTTATTTACCCCGGATCTTCGGGAGGCTTTGGTCGGGATAGCGGGATTTATGGACAGCGTTGCCAGAGCAGGCTTATTATCAGTTGCACCAGCTGCTTCTCAGGCCGGAGGAGGGGCCCAGACTCATATTGCTCGTACTCCGGAGCCAGTAGCTCCTCAGCCTCAGGCACCAGTGATTCAGCCAGCTGTGTCCACACAGTCAGGTACCACGGCTCATGCCGGTGAATGGAGCGGCCATGACTTCTGATTCTTTATAGAGACTTGATCGGTTCTCCAAACTATTTACCACTACCTTCAGCAGTGCCATATCAGAGGATCCTCAGGACTTTTTATTCAGTTGCCATGAGATTCTCAAGACTATGGGGATCGTGGAGACAAATGGAGTTGACTTATGCACATTCAGGCTTTCAGGATCTGCCAAAACTTGGTGGAGGGATTATTGTTTGACTCGACCAGCAGAGTCCCCGACTTTATCATGGGATCAGTTTGCAGAGTTATTTCTGGAGAAGTTTCTCCCTGTTACTCAGCGGGATGTACTTCGGAGGCAGTTTGAGCGCCTCTATCAGGGCTCTATGACGGTCATACAGTATGAGATGAGATTTGTCGATTTGGCTCGTCATGCAGTTGTGATACTTCCCACAGAGCGGGAGAGGGTCCGCAGGTTTATAGATGGGCTTAATCAGCCAATTAGACTCTAGATGGCTATGGGCATGGGGAGTGACATATCATTTCAGGAGGCAGCTAATGCAGCTCGCAGAGTTGAGATGGCTCTTGCTCGGGGAGGCAGTTATTCTTCAGACAAGAGGCCTCGTCATTCAGGCAGGTTTAGTGGTTCTTCTTCTGGTGGCAGAGAATCCTTTGATAGAGGCCAGTCTTCCAGGCCTTTCCATTCCGCCCTTCAGGCTTCACAAGGTGGACCAGGTGATCGTGGTTTTCGTGGGCATTATTCAGATCAGCCTCCTATTAATGCTCAGCCTCTTCAGAGTGTTCGTGGAGGCCATTCAGGTCGTCAGGGCCAGCAGCCCTATAAGTCTAACAGTTGATACGGTTGTGGTGACCCAGGTCATTTTATCAAGTATTGCCCTCGAGCAGCGAGCAACTCTCAGCAGCGGGGTCCTCGTCCTATAATTCAGGCCCCAGCTGACCCTCAGCCTACCCAGCCAGCCAGAGGCGGGGGTAGAGATTATAGAGGTGGAGGTCGAGACCGTAGAGGTGGAGACCGTCCGGCCAGAGGTAGAGGTCAGCCAGTTGATGGTCGTCCTAGAGACGCAGCTCAGAGGGGAGGTGCAGATCCCCGATTCTATGCTTTACCAGCCAGGCCAGAGGCAGAGTCATCAGATGCCGTGATTACAAGTACTATTCTTGTGTGTGGTAGAGGTGCTTCAGTATTATTTGACCCTAGATCTATATATTCCTATGTGTCTTCCTACTTTGCACCGTATTTGGCCGGGCCCAGCTATGCTCTGGATATTCCAGTTTATGTGGCTACACCAGTGGGTGACTCCATTGTAGTCGATCGAGTGCATCATTCGTGCGTAGTTATATTTGGGGGTCTTGAGACCCGTGTTGATCTGTTGCTTTTGGATATGGTGGATTTTGATGTCATATTATGGATGGACTGGTTGTCCCTATACCATGCTATTCTAGATTGCCATGCTAAGACTGTGACCTTAGCCTTGCCAGAATCACCCCAACTAGAGTGGAAAGGTACCTCAAGCCACTCCGTTCGCACTGTTATTTCCTATGTTAAGGCTCGACGCATGGTCGAGAAGGGGTGTCTAGCTTATCCGGCTTATGTTCGTGATTCCAGCGCAGAAGTTCCTTCTATTGAATCAGTCCCTATTGTACGGGAGTTTCCTGAGGTTTTTCTTTCAGACCTGCCGGGCATGCCACCCGACAGGGATATTGATTTCTGTATTGATCTAGCACCGGGCACTCAGCCCATCTGTATTCCACCCTATCCTATGGCCCCACCGGAGCTAAAAGAGTTGAAAGATCAGTTGCAAGACCTTCTTGAGAAGGGCTTTATCAGGCCCAGTGTTTCCTCCTGGGGAGCACCTTTATTATTTGTAAAGAAGAAAGATGGCTCGATGCGGATGTGTATTGATTACCGGCAATTAAACAAAGTGACAATAAAGAATAAGTATCCACCGCCGAGGATTGATGATTTGTTTGACCAGCTCCAGGGAGCGTGGGTATTCTCTAAGATAGACTTGAGGTCAGGCTACCATCAGCTGAAGATCAGGGCGGCTGACATTCCTAAGACAGCCTTTCGCTCTAGATATGGGCATTATGAGTTCTTGGTCATGCCCTTCGGGTTGACCAATGCCCCAGCAGCATTCATGGAGTTGATGAATCGGGTATTCAGGCCTTACTTAGATCTGTTCGTGATAGTATTCATAGATGACATCCTGGTGTACTCCCGCAGCCAGGAAGCGCACGAGCAGCACCTCAGAGTGGTTCTTCAGACTCTGAAAGATAACCAGCTATATGCCAAATTTTCTAAATGTGAGTTCCGGCCGAGTTCGGTAGCATTTCTGGGTCACATTGTATCAGTGGAAGGTATTCAGGTAGACCCAAAGAAGATTGAGGCAGTCCAGAATTGGCCAGCTTCAGTGACTGAGATCCGGAGTTTCTTGGGGTTAGCCGGTTACTACCGTCGATTTGTAGAGGGGTTTCTTCTATTGCAGCCCCGATGACCAGGTTGACCCGGAAGGGTGTCCAGTTCCAGTGGTCAGAGGAGTGTGAGGCGAGCTTTCAGAAGCTCAAGACAGCCTTGACCACCACGCCAGTGTTGATACTACCTACGGGTGCGGGGCCTTATACAGTTTATTGTGACGCATCTCATACAGAGCTTGGAGCGGTATTGATGCAGGATGGTAAGGTTATTGCTTATGCTTCGAGGCAGTTAAAAATACATGAGAAGAATTATCCAGTTCATGATCTTGAGTTAGCAGCAGTGGTTCATGCCTTAAAGATCTGGAGGCATTATCTATATGGTGTGCCATGTGAGGTGTAAACTGATCACAAAAGCCTACAGTACTTATTCAAGCAAAAGGAGTCGAATCTACGACAACGGAGATGGTTAGAGTTGCTAAAAGACTATGATGTTACTATCTTATATCACCCAAGTAAGGCCAATGTGGTGGCCGATGCATTGAGTAGAAAGTATGCCAGCATGGGTAGTCTTGCATACATTCCGGTCAGTCAGAGACCATTAGCTCTAGATGTCCAGGCCTTAGCCAACCGGTTCGTGAGATTAGACATTTCTGAGCCTAGCAGGGTGTTAGCCTGCACGGTTGCTCGTTCTTCTTTATTAGAGCATATCCGTGAGAGGCAATTTGATGATCCTCATTTGCGTGAGTTGAGAGATACAGTACAGCGGGGAGGTGCCACACAGGTAAATCTAGATGATGATGGGGTATTGAAATTGCGGGGTCGAGTTTGTGTGCCCAATGTCGAAGGGATTCGAGAGTTAATCTTAGCGGAGGCCCACAGTTCGCGGTATTCTATTCACCCAGGCGCCGCGAAGATGTACCAGGACTTACGGCAATACTATTGGTGGCGCAGAATGAAGAAAGATATCGTTGCGTATGTCGCTCGGTGTCTAAATTGTCAGCAGGTGAAATATGAGCACCAGAGACCTGGTGGTGTATTCCGGAGGATTGAAATTCCCGAGTGGAAATGGGAGCGGATCACTATGGACTTCGTTACTGGACTTCCTTTGACTCGGAGGAAATTTGATGCTATTTGGGTCATTGTTGATAGGCCGACCAAATCAGCACACTTTATTCCAGTATCTGTCTCCTACTCGTCGGAGAGGTTAGCGGAGGTTTACATTAGGGAGATTGTTCGTCTCCATGGAGTGCCAGTATCTATTATCTCTGATCGGGGTACGCAGTTTACCTCGCGGTTCTGGAGAGCGGTCCAGCAGGAGTTAGGCACCCAGGTTCACTTGAGTACAGCATTTCATCCTCAGACGGATGGCCAGTCCGAGAGGACTATTCAGATTCTAGAGGACATGCTTCGAGCCTGTGTTATTGATTTCGGAGGCTCGTGGGATCAGTTTCTACCATTAGCAGAGTTCGCCTACAATAACAGTTACCAGTCTAGCATCCGGATGGCTCCGTATGAGGCGTTGTATGGTAGGCGATGTCGATCACCAGTTGGATGGTTTGAACCGGGAGAGGCTCGGTTGTTGGGTATAGACTTAGTTCAGGAGGCCTTGGATAAGGTCAAGACTATTCAGGAGAGATTGCGTTCAGCTCGGTCCAGGCAGAAGACTTATGCGGATCGTAAGGTTCGAGATGTAGATTTCATGGTTGGTGAACGAGTATTGCTCCGAGTGTCGCCTATGAAGGGCGTGATGAGGTTCGGGAAAAAGGGCAAGCTCAGCCCTAGGTATATTGGTCCATTTGAGATTCTAGACAGAGTGGGAGGGGTGGCTTACAGATTAGCTTTGCCGCCTAGCTTATCAGCCGTGCATCCAGTTTTTCACGTATCTATGCTTCGGAGATACCACGGTGATCCCACACATGTGTTAGACTTCAGTACTGTCCAATTGGACAATGATCTGTCTTACGAGGAGGCAGCCAATAGCTACTGGACCGACAGGTTCGTCAATACAGATCCAAGAGTTTCCCTTCTGTTCATGTTCGGTGGAGAGGTCAGCCTCCCGAGGCATCGACTTGGGAGTCCGAGTCCGATATGCGGAATCGTTATCTTCATCTTTTCCCCAACTTAGGTACTTCTTTCTTCTGTCCGCTCGAGGATGAACGGTTGTTTTAGAGGTGGAGAATGTGACGACCCAAAGGGTCATCACCTGTTTTATTAATCATTTCGAGCTTCCTGAGGCCTTGAAAACCTTATTCCATGTTGCCTCAATTTACGTGCATGCTCCGAGCATGTAGCCGGAAAGATTTTGTGATAGAAAATATGAATTCTATGAGAAATATGGATAAAAAATGATATTAATATTGATATGGTTGACTTCGGTCAACATTTTTGGTAAACGGACCCGGACCCGAGATTGGATGGTCGCGAAAGGTCCGTAGGAAAATATGGGACTTGGACATGCGTCCGGAGTCGAATTCCGAGGCCTAGAGCCCAAGTTATGAATTTTTCTATGAAATTGTTTTTGATGTAATTGTTAAAGGAAATGAATTAATTGACCTTGGAATCGAGCTCGTATTTTGGTTCCGATGCCCGGTACAAGTCTTAAATATTATATATGTGATTTCTGTAAAGTTTGGTGACATTCGGATGTCGTTTGAGATGTTTTGGACCTTGAGTTCCAAGTTTGAAAGTTTTCAAAACCAAAAGTATGAAAATCATGAATTTGAGGCTTGATTTGATGAAAATGATGTGATATTGGCGATGTGATCGCACGAACAAGTTCATAATGTGTTTTTGATGTTGTGTACATGTTTGGTTTGGAGCCCGGGGGGCTCGGGTAAAGATTTGATAGGCCGTTGGATTAAATTCTGAATTTTTGCAATGCTGGTTTTTCACCCCAGCTGTTGGCTTCGCAATTGCGAAGCATTTCTCGCAATTGCGAAGGGGGCAGATCAAGGCAGGGCTCGCAAATGCGAACCCTGATCGCAAATGCGAAGTACCCTCATACCCAGCCTTGTTCGCAAATGCGAACATCCCCTTGTCCTGCCTATGTTCGCAAATGCGAACCATAGTTCGCAAATGCGAACATTCCCATATCCAGCCTTGTTCGCAAATGCGAACATTCCCCTATAGTGCCTGTGTTCGCAAATGCGAACAATAGTTCGCAAATGTGAACATTCCCCTATCCTGCCAGTGTTCGCAAATGCGAACAAAAGTTCGCAAATGCGAACTTCCCAGCCTTAGCTTATTTTTCAAACTCCCGAAATTGGTCGGGGTTCGCAATTGCGAACCCATGTTCGCAAATGCGAACACAGAGACCTGTAAAACACGATTTTCAGTTCATTTCTTCACATTTCACAACCCAAAAACACCCATTTGCGACTCTTCACGGATTCCTTCTTCTTCAAAACAATTGTAAGTCACTTTTTACTTAATTCTTTCAATTCCTAACATCATTAAACATGTTTTTCAATAGAAATCAAAGGTTTTTATGGTAGAATTTCTTGTTTTTGATAGAATATAGGGTTTTTCATAAATTGGGAAATTGGACCTCGAATTGAGGTCCAATTTTGAAACAAATCATATACATGAACTCATGGGGGGATGGGTAACCGGATTTTGGTCCGAACCCCGAGTTCCGACCATGTAGGCCCGGGGTCAAAATTCACTATTCCGGGCAGAATGTTGTAAAAGTTGTAATTGGCCTTATGAATTAGTTTATTGAGTAGTATTGATGATATTAAATCAATTGTGTATAGATACAATTGGATTGGAGCCAAATTTGAAAGGAAAATGCATTGTCACGGATTGAATTGTTCATAAACATTCGAGGTAAGTGTTTGTTCTATCCTAGCTTGAGGAAATAGGATTATGTGCTATGTGTTATGTGATCGAGTGCGGTATATGGGCTGTGGTGACGAGCATCCATACACTGGCGTCTAGTATGACCGTGAGTCGTTGATAATGCTTATTGTGAGACATATTTGCAGATGAATTGTTGAACCTTTGCCAGGTTGTAGAATTGATATTGTTCTCCCTTGTCGGGACTTGTTGTGAAGATGATTATTGATTGCCCTTGTTGGGACGGTTTATGAATTATTGTTTTCTTTCTCTGCCCTTAACCGTGATTGTTATTTGGGTGAGGAAGAGTGATAATGCACGAAGGGTGATGTCGTGCCATGTTTTATTATTTATGCACGAAGGTTAATGTCGTGCCATGTTTTATTATTTATGCACGAAGGTTAATGCTGTACCATGTTTTATTGATTATGCACGAAGGATCATGCCGTGCGCTGTTATTGAACCATGTACGAAGGATCATGCCGTACTATGGATGTGAGGATGAGAGTAAAAGCACGAAGGGTGATGCCGTGTACTTTATTTGCTTATTTGGTGAGGATGAGAGTAAAAGCACGAAGGGTGATGCCGTGCAACTGCTTGCTATTCCTTGACTTGATTTTACTTGTGTTTCCATTTTTACTTTGTTTTCCTTGTGAACTTATTAACTGTTGTTAATTGTTGAGCTCTTTGAGATATTCCTTATTGTGTTATTACTTGGTTATTTCTTGTTATTCTGTGGGATGCATATATATTGAACTGCACAGGTTTATGTGGGTGTCTGGTCCTAGGCTTGTCACTACTTCGCCGGGATAGGCCAGGCACTTACCAGCACATGGGGTCGGTTGTGCTGATATTACACTTATGTGCGTTTTTGCACAGGTCCGGGTTACGATCAGGAGCAGCAGCAGCAGTAAATCGATTGCGTGGGAGTTGATCAAATTTGAGACCGAGGTAGCTTGCAGACGTCCGCAGGCCCGGCATCTCTCTCTTTATTTATGTTACTAGCCGTAGTCTCTTTGTTCCGAGACAAACAGAATTATGTTATATTTCTTTCAAACTTTTATGTGTAGTATTCAGTAGTAGTTCGTGAGTTGGTGACTCCACTTCTTGGGTAGAGGATTTCAGTATGATTTTCACCTTGTAATTAGTTATTTCTATTTCGATATAGTATTCCGCACTTATTTAATTAAAGTTATGGTTTGTCGATAAATTAATTATGAAATTGTGTTAAAAACAGGATAGTATGAATACAGTGGCTTGCCTAGCTACCACGAGTAGGCGCCATCACGATCCCGATGTTGGGGGAAAATTCGGGTCATGACAGTGTGTGTACGAGCTTTCGAAGACATAAAAAGGGACACGATCGGAGAGATAGATTTGATTCTAACCATTGGCCCAGTAGACTTTGAAGTAACTTTCCAAGTTCTGGACATGGACACGTCCTATAACTTTCTTCTAGGAAGGCCATGGATTCACGCAGCCGGATCTGTACCTTCCACCTTGCACCAAATGATGAAGTTTGAGCATAAGGGCCAAGAGATCATGGTCCATGGGGAAGATGAGCAATTGATCTATCGAGACCCTTCAATCACATGCCTTGAAGCAAGAGAAGGAAGCGAGCACATAGTTAACTAGGCCTTCAAAGTTGTGTTTGTCGATCAATATGAAGAAGGAGACCCTTGTCCCCAACCCTTCCTCTCTAATGCATCGATCATGGTGGACAAAGAAATGATCCGACGAGGTTTCAAACCAGGAAAGGGACTTGGGAAATCAATATAGGGGATAACGGTACCTATCACTTTGCCCCCACTAAGAAGCTCTTTGGGATGGGATTCCACCCTGCCCCAGAAGATGAAACATGGGATAAGGAAAGGAAGAAAGAAGGGTGGTTTCTGCCACAGCGAGTGCCACATTTGGACAAGACCTTTGCTAAGCCTAAATATATTGAAGAAGATGATGATGAGGTTTTCACGGCCGAGGAAATAGAAGGTATCTGTGGGGCCATGGGGAAATGCTTTATGAGACCCACATGGTCAGCTGGGAGAAGGCACAAGCACCGCTGAGGTGTTATACATGGGGGCAAAAGCTAAGCTTTAAAATTGGGAGGTTACACCGTCCCAGCCAGGCAGGAGTCCGAGTAAAGTTGTCCTGCCACCTTTCCTGCATCACGAGTTATCCAAGGGTGTAACTCGGATGTTTTTCTTTAGTTTCCTGTTTCAATTTCATGAAATGTAAACCCTTTTATCTTCCCGATTTCCAAGGAATAAAATCATTGTTCATCATTATATTTTCCTTTTCTGATTTTCGTTATTTTTCTTTTATTTTTTCTTTTCAGTTATAATAATGCGGCTTTAAATAACATGACATGCTTGCGGACTTCACACCCAGATCCAAACACACCATCTAATTGTGAAATATTGAACCAAGAACTGGAATACGATGAAGAAGAAGCTTTTACGGAAATAAATCGAGAACTGGAACACTTTGAGAATAAACCTAAGCCAAATTTGAATGACACCAAGCCAGTTAACTTGGGAACTCCTGAAGATATCTGAGAGACCAAGATAAGCATTCACATATATGAGAAAACTCGAGATGCAATAATTCAGCTCCTCATTGAGTTTAAAGATGTGTTTGCTTCATCCTACGATGACATGCCAGGACTAGGTGTTGATCTAGTAATGCATAAATTGCCAATCTACCCTGATTGTCCCCCAGTTCAACAGAAGCAGAGGAAATTCAAAACTGACGTCAGTGATAAGATCAAAGAAGAGATCACGAAGCAATTAAAAACAGGGGTAATTCAGGTGGTCCAGTATACCACATGGTTAGCTAATGTTGTTCATGTGCCGAAGACGGATGGAAAAACTCGAGTGTGCAAGGACTACCGAGATTTGAATAGAGCGAGTCCCAAAGATGACTTCCCCTTGCCCAACATCCACATCCTTATAGACAACTGTGCCAAACATGAGATACAGTCTTTTGCGGATTGTTATGCGGGATATCACCAGGTGTTGATGGATGAGGAAGATGCTGAGAAAACCGCTTTCACCGCACCTTGGGGCACTTACAGTTATTGAGCTATGCCATTCGGTTTTAAGAACGCAGGAGCGACATTCATGAGGGCCATGACTGCTATCTTCCATGATATGATGCATCAGAAAATAGAGGTATATGTGGACGACGTGATCGTCAAGTCCAGAACTCAAGACGATCATGTTTGAGACTTGAGGAAGTTTTTTGAGAGGCTGCAAAAGTACGATTTAAAGTTGAATCTGGCCAAATGTGCCTTCAGAGTTCCATCAAGCAAACTTTTGGGTTTCCTAGTCAGCAGGAGAGGTATCGAGTTGGATCCGACAAAGATAAAAGCTATTGGGGACATGCCTCCTCCAAGGACAAAAAAAGATGTAATGAGTCTCTTGGGCAGATTAAATTACATCAGCTGGTTCATCGCTCAATTGACTTCCATGTGTGAGCCCATATTAAAATTACTGAGGAAAGATGCCGTAATTAAATGGACAGTCGTGTGTCAAGTGGCTTTCGGCAAGATTAAAGAATATCTTTCGAATCCTCCGGTTTTGGTCCCACCAGAGCCAGGGAAACCCTTGTTTTTGTATCTAACATTCTTAGAAAAATCTTTTGGCTGTGTCCTCGGACAGCATGATACAACGAGAAAGAAAGAGCAGGCGATCTACTACATGAGCAAGAAGTTCACTAGTTATGAAGTCAAGTACACCTTGTTAGAAAGAACATGAGGTGCTCCGACATGGGTCGCTCAAAAGTTGAGACACTATCTCCAGGCTCACACCACTCACCTCATTACCAGGTTGGATCCTCTGAAGTGCATATTCCAAAAACCAATGCCCACCGGAAGATTAGCAAAATGGCAAATTCTGCTTACTGAATTCGACATAGTCTATGTCACCCGCACAGCAATGAAAGCCCAAGCATTGGCGGATCACTTGGCTGAAAATGCGGTTGATGAGGAGTACCAACCATTGAATACCTACTTTCCAGACGAGGAGGTAAACACAATAGAAGCAGTCCTTGAAGACGCCCATGCTTGGAAAATGTTCTTCGATGGAGCAGTAAACGCCAAAGGAGTAGGGATTGAGGCAATTTTGATCTCTCCCATCGGTCAGCACTATCCAGCTACGGCTCGACTCCGTTTCTTTTGCACAAACAATATAACAAAATATGAAGCCTGCATCATGGGCTTGAATATGGCAATAGATCAAGATGTTGAAGGCTTACTAACATGGGAGATTCCGATTGGATTATCAGACAGGCCCAAGGTGAATGGGAGACCCGAGACGTCAAGCTCATTCCTTACCAACAGCACGTGGAAGATCTCGGCAGACGATTTACATCCATATAGTTTAGGTACATCCCGCGGTGTCACAACGAACTAGCTGATGCACTTGCCACTTTAGCTTTCATGCTACCTTATCCGGGCAACACTCACATTGATCCTTTGGAAATCCAAATCAATGAAAGAAATGGTTACTACAATGTAATCGAGGCAGGACCAAATATCTAGCCATGGTACCACGATATCAAGAGGTTTCTGAAAACACAAGAGTACCCCGAACATGCTAGTGGAGATCAAAAGAGAACTATCAGGGGACAGGCAAGTGGTTTCTTTTTTAGCGGCAAAGTTATGTACAAAAGAACCCCGGATCTCAACCTATTAAAATACATTGACACCGTGGAAGCCAGGAGAATCATGCAAGAAGTACACGCAGGAGTGTGTGGGCCTCATATGAACGGGTATGTCTTGGCCAAGAAAATCTTACGAGCTAGCTATTATTGGATAACTATGGAAAATAATTGCTTCAGTTTCGTCCAGAAATGCCATCAGTGCCAGGTGCATGGAGATCTAATTCAAGCACCTCCAACAGAGTTACATCCTATGTTGGCACCTTGGCCTTTTGTCGCATGGGGAATGGACGTCATTGGTCCGATTGAGCCAAAAGCTTCAAATGGGCATAGATTCATATTGGTTGTTATTGACTACTTCACAAAATGGGTCGAAGTTATCACTCTCAAAAAGGTCACCAAGAAGGCTGTAGTGGATTTTGTACATTCGAAATTTATCTGTTGTTTCGGTATTCCCACAACCATCATCACGGATAATGTTGCTAAACTGAATAGTCGTTTGATGGAGGAGATATACAAACAATTCAAAATAATGCATAGGAACTCCACTCCTTACCAGCCCAAAGTCAACGGCGCAATTGAGGCAACGAACAAAAACATCAAGAAGATTTTGAGGAAGACAATCTAGAGTTCCAGGCAGTGGCATGAACAGTTGTCTTTCGCCTTATTGGGATATCGCACTATAGTACGCACATTGGTAGGAGCCACCCCATACTTGTTGATTTATGGAACCGAAGCTGTGATACCAGCGGAGGTAGAAATTTCTTCTCTCTGAATCATAGTTGAAGAAGAGATTGAAGATAGCGAGTGGGTTAAGATTCGCTTAGAGCAACTAACCTTAATTGATGAAATGCGAATGACTGCGGTCTATCACGAGCAGTTGTGCCAACAAATAATGGCCCGTGCTTACAACAAGAAAGTACGACCCAGGAATTTTGAAGTCGGGAAATTGGTGTTGAGGTGCATTCTTCCCCATCACCAGGAAGCGAAAGGAAAATTTGCTCCTAATTGGAAAGGTCCAAACATCATCAGGAAAATACTACCGAGAGGAGCGTTATATCTAGGCGATGTTGAAGGAAATGATTCCGAAATGGTAGTGAACGCAGACGCAGTCAAAAGGTACTATGTTTAAGTTTATTTCGATTATGTTTTACCGCATTTGAGATGATGAAGGTTTTTGTTCCCGCTACCCAAATAGTATCCACCCTTTTTGCAAACCATTTTGAGCCAGTTACCTTTATTTGTCTACCCTCTTTGGAATCTGAAAACACCAATCAACTATTTAAAAAAATTATTATACCCGATGAATACCTGAACTACGTTCTAACTTGATTCCGAAAGGATACATAGACAACCTCTATCTGAGGTTCAGTCACACCAAATCAAAATACAATCTTTTCCCAAAATAAAAGCTAGGCATATGTTATAATGGTTTGACCATGAGTTTTGATTCCAAAGTTGTACTCTTGTCCACAATTCTTTTACCCAAGACCAAATGCAAGTCCTTCGGATCAATTGCCAAAAGCGTGAATGCTATGAGACATCATGGTTTGGAAAGCAAACATTCAAAACAGAGAGAAATAAATGAAAGCGTCTTATCGGTGAAAACCTACGGGCACCATGAGAAAAGCACCATGAGACGACGAGAGCAGAGAAATAGAAATGAGAGAGTCCGTTCAGTGAAAACTCACAAAGAGAACTATCGGGCGACATTGAGAAGAGAAACGATAGAGGTCAATTAGCAAAAACCCGCAAAGGGCGCTATCTGCCGAAAGGGAGGTCATCACTGTAAGTACTAGCAAGGTTTCCTAGTTCAGAAGTGCGGATCAGTGGATTTTATAAGAAGCTGGAAGTGGTACAGGTCGGGCGTCCAGTACAAGAAGCATGTCATGTCCATTTAAAGTCAGCATGCACCCTAGATAAGTTTTTTTTTCCCCTAAAAGGAACGTTTCTACTTTTTTAATTCATCTCTTCCACTCCGTATTTGTCTTCTTTCCTTGGAATCTCTTTCGATTTATATCCAAGCTCCAAAACATGTTACAAAGGAAAAGGTGGCAGAATTGGTTTCATAGGGCTCCACCTGACAAAAGCCAAAGAAAATGCCCAGCCTCAGCTAGTGGTTAGTCCAATCCTGACTGACCATTGTTTGTTGATGTTCCCTATAGGAACAGCCTTTTAAAAGAGAGAAGGCCGAAGGCAAAGGTCCTAAACAATATAATGAAGCAAGAGGCCAGCACCTACATAGGAAAATCATCATGAAGACCTAAAAGGTTCGAGTTCTGTCAAGTTCGAGAGAATTCCCATTTTCAAGATCTGCGAGCAGCAAGGTCCTCGACGGAAAAGGACTGCGATCAAGCAATCGAGATGATCAAGGCCACAAAACCAACCACTATTTTACAACTAATGATTTTTTCTTTGTTGAACATTTAAAATAGGTGCAATCCCGGCAACCATAAAAGAAATGGAGATAACCCGGAAGAGAAGGCAATACACGAGCAGTGGAATAGTCTCATAGTGGAAAATCGACCAAAAGGGAAGTTTCTCCTCTGATTCTCTAATGCATGATGATAAATGAGGAAGATAAGAATAAGTTTCGAAAGAAAAAAAAACAAAGAAAAACAAAAATCCCAAAAGAAAATTCATGCTAGCATAGAATCCCATTCCATTGAAATCCTGGCATAACCCGCGGATCTCCCTGGCATAACCCAAGGAGCCTTTTCTTTCCAAGTCCCGCCATAACCCGATGACCCCAACAGCATAACCCATTGAATCCCGACATAACCCATGGATCTCCCTGGCATAATCCAAGGAGCCTCTTCTTTCCAAGTCTCGGCTTAACCCAATGACCCCGACGGCATGACCCATCGAATCCTGGTGTAACCCGCGAATCTCCCTAGCATAACCAAAGGAGCCTTTTCCTTTCGAAATTTCGGCGTAACCCGATGACCCCAATGGCATAACCCATTGAATCCCGGCATAACCCGCGAATCTCCATGGAATAACCCAATGAGCCTTTTTCTTTCCAAGTCTCCACATAACCCGATGACCCCGACGGCATAACCCGATGACCCCAACGGCATAACCCGTCAAATCCCGGTATAACCCACGGATCTCCCTAGCATAACCCAAGGAGCCTTTTTCTTTCAATGTCTCAGCGTAACCCGATGACCCTAATGGTATAACCCATTATATCCCGGCATAACTCATGGATATCCGTGGCATAACCCAAGGAGCCCTTTTTCTTTCCAAGTCTCGGTATAACCCGATGACCCCAACGGCATAACTCGTTGAATCCCGGCATAACCCACGGATCTCCCAGGCATATCCTAAGAACCCTTTTCTTTCCAAGTCTCGGCACAACCTGATGACCCCGACTGCATGACCCGTCGAATCCCGGCATAACCCGCGGATCTTTCTGGCATAACCAAAGGAGCCTTTTTCTTTCCATGTCTCAGCGTAACCCGATGACCCTACCGGCATAACCGGTTGAATCTCGGCAAAACTCGCGGATCTACCTGGCATAACCCAAGGAGCCTTTTTCTTTCCAAGTCTCGGCATAACCCGATGACCCCGATGGCATAACCCGTCGAATCCCGGCATAACTCGCGGATCTCACTACCATAACCCAAGGAGCCTTTTTCTTTCCAAGTCTCAGCGTAACTTGATGACCCCAACGGTATAACCCGTTGAATCCTGGCATAGCCCGTGGATATACCTGGCATAACCCAAGGAGCCCTTTTTCTTTCCAAGTCTCGGCACAACACGATGAGCCCAACGGCATAACTCGTTGAATCCCGGTATAACCCGCGGATCTCCCTGGCATAACCCAATGAGCCTTTTTTCAAGTCTCGGCATAACCCGATGACCCAGACGGCATAACCCGCGGATCTCCCAGGCATAACCCAAGAAGCCTTTTTTCATGTCTTGGCGTAACCCGATGACTCTAATGGCATAACTATTGAATCCCGGCAAAACCCGTGGATCTCCCTGGCATAACCCAAGGAGCCTTTTTTTTTCAAGTCTCGGCATAACCCGATGACCCCGATGGCATAACCCATCGAATCCCCGCAGAACCCACGGATCTCCATGGCATAACTCAAGGAGCCTTTTTATTTCCAAATCTCGGCATAACCCGATGACCCCAACGGCATAACCCGTTGAATCCCGGCATAACCCGCGGATCTCCCTGGCATAACCCAAGGAGACTTTTTCTTTTCAAATCTCAGCATAACCCGATGACCCCAACGGCATAACCCGTTGAATCCCGGCATAACCCGCTAATCTCCCTGGCATAAACCTAGGAGCCTTTTTCTTTCCAAGTATCGGCATAACCCGATGACCCCAATGGAATAACCCGTTGAATCCCGGCATAACCCGCGGATCTCCCTAGCATAACCCAAGGAGCCTTTTTCTTTCCAAGTCTCAGCATAACCCGATAACCCCAAATGGCATAACCGTTGAATCACAGCATAACCCGAGGATCTCCCTGGAAAAACCCAATGAGACTTTTTCTTTCGAAGTCTCGGCATAACCCGATGACCCTCCCGGCATGACTCAACCATGTCCCAACACCACCTTAATCCATTCACAAGGATACACAATCTTGATGTGACCGCTTGAATGTATGTCGTAACTAACTCACAAAATTTTCCCAATGCAAACTGGGGCAAAAAAATTTCGTTCATTTGTTCGTTTTGGTCGTCTTAAAGCAGGTTGGTCCCAAAAACGCAAGACACAAGAGGACCGATGGAACAAGTTTCCCTCCAGATGATAGAAGAGAAGAAAGGAAGAAAAGAAATGGGTTTGAACGTCGGGGCAAATGAAAGGACAAATTATTCAAAATCTGATGGGAGTCGCAAACCCCCGCCAATCCTGTTCTGCTAAAATGCTGCAGAAAGAAATAAATACTCACAACCTGAGAGCATCTAGATTCAGATTGAAGTCTACGACAGAGATTAGCTAAGACTCAAGATCAAGTTCCAAAGAATCATAGAAAGAAATCTTGTAACTCATAGTTGATAGGCACAGCTAGTTTAGTTTCAATTTTCCATTTTGGTGTAATAAGGAGGTCAGTAAGTGGTAGCAACAACTGTAACAGCAAGGTCATAGTTTCCACTGTAGTCCTAGCTACCAAAACAGGCCGAACTACATTGACATGATTCCTGTTTAGCCCAGTGTATGTAGGAGGCCTCCTGAAGCAAAGGCTCAGTTAAACGCTTTCAAAATGATTCACACGGAGCACTCGAACGGGCGAAAATCGCTCATATCCGCTCCTTTATCTTTGCACGAAATCTCTTCGTGTTTACGTACAAAGAGGGGCAGCTGTGAGCATGTGATTTTTGTCTCACGAGAACTACTCCAAAAGAATTCAATAATAATAATAATAATAATAATAATAATAATAATAATAATAATAATAATAATAATAATAATAATAATAATAATAATAATAATAATTTTTGCGTTGTGTACAATTTTAAGAGTTTTCGTAGCATGATTTTTAAGTATTTGTAGTTGTGTGTGCGTGTTTGTTTTCATTTTAATCAAGGGGAAACAAAAAAAATATAAAAGGGGAATTATTACTATTAATATATATACATAATTTTTTTATTTTTTATAATTTATGTATTATTTTTTTTAAGTAATAAAAAAATCCAAAAAAATTACTCCCTCCGTTTCAATTTATGTGAACCTAATTCCTTTTTAGTCCGTGCCAAAAAGAATGACCCCTTTCCTATTTGGAAATAATTTACCTTTATGCAATTATTTATTGTCACACAAAATAAAGGTGCTCATTTTACACCACAAGATCAAAAGTCTTCTCTCTTTTCTTAAACTCCGTGCCCAGTCAAATGGGTTCACATAAATTGAAACGGAGGGAGTAATTTTTCTTAATAATTTCGGGAGTCATTTAAAAAATAAGAAGAAGGAAAGTATTGAATAAAAAATAAAAGTAAAAGTAGGTGGAATTCTCTTTTAAAAAGTAAAAGAATGTAGAAAATTAAAAGTAAAAATAAAGTTTTGTGGAAATATAAAAAATAAATAAAATAAAATAAAAAAGTAAAAGAAAGTTGGAATTAAAAAATAAATATAAAGTTATCAGAAATTTAAAAAATTCAAGTAAAATAAAGTAGTATTTTTAAAAGAAAAAACAAAAGAAGGTGGATTGTTTTTTTAATAAAAGTAAAAAAAAAAGTGAGATTCTCTTTTAAAAAAAGTTAATATGTGTGATTTTAAATAAGATAAAATAATTAAAGTTAGAATTTTAAAAATAAAAGTAAATAAAGGTGGGATTAATTTTTATAAGAAATAAAAATCAATTTTTAGGTGGGTTTTCTTTTAATTAAAAATAATAAAATAATAAAATATTTTTTAAACAAAATCTAAAAAATTTCGAAAATTTTTGCTATAAATAGAACATAAAATTTAGGAAGAAGAGTTGGAAAAAAGAGAGGAATAAATAGGAGCAGAAGACAAGTAAGGGAAAAAAGAGAGCAGTATACACTCGATACACTCTAGACACAGAAGTACACAAGGACAAAAATTTAATTGTTGAGAGTTTCTTTTGAGAATTGAAGAGACTTCAAAGCTAGAAAGATAAAACAAAGAGAAATTCCGGAATATATTTTTCTTTTCTATTTTTACTGGTTTTTCTCTTTATTGTTGGGATTTTCTAGATTGAGGTGTTGAAGCTACTGCTGGTTGTTACTGTTGTTGTTGCTGTATTTTCATCGCCCTATGGATTTCTCATCTTCCACTTCTTTTCAATACCGGGTACACATTCTAAAAATCATGTGTTGATCTAAGCTCGAATTGGAAGTCGAAGTTTTTGAAATGAAATAGAAAAGCAAGTTGTTGATTAATATTTGTTGTTATTTTCCATTTTATTAGTTTTGTCAAATTGTAGTTAGTTCTAGAATTTGAAGAATAAATTTATCATTTAGTCGGCTTGTGTGGGAACACCTTTTGTACTAATATAAAGTAGCCTCTTAAGCACATAATTAATTAGGACTTTTTTTTTCTTTTAGAGCAAACTAAATAGAAAAAATGTAGTCATTTTAGGATTATCCTTTTAAATAAAAAATGCTACGAGCCTCGCAAAAATAAAAAATGAAATTGCGGGGCCCCTCAATAACAATGTTCACTTTTTCTTAAAAAATAACCAAACGCGGTAAATGATTTAAAATTGCATTATAGTATTGAACATGTTTTAAAATCAAATATTTAGCCATTACAATAATTTAAGCGACCGTGCTAAAACCACGAGATACGGGGGGTGCCTAACACCTTCCCTCGGTTAAACTGAATTCCTTATTTCGAATTTCTGGTTCGCAGACTTCATTTGGAAAGTCGAATATTTTCCTCGAATTGGGATTCAAGATAAACCGGTGACTTAGGACACCAAAAGCAAAACCTTTCCAAAGTGGCAATTCTGAAATAAGTAAATAATCTTATTTCGAATATTGTCACTTAAATTGAAAAAACTCCCTTATGCATTATCCTTCGGGGTACGTGTGTAAAAAGGAGGTGTGACTTTAACTGATTAAAATCTTCATGTTTGTATTACCTTGCAGCACTTTGAAAAAGATTTATTACCGTTTCTTTTGCATGTCTTTGCTTTATTTTTTTCTCAAAATAATAGAGGCAGATACTGTGGTGAGCTTCAGGAAAAACTTTTCTAATCCCATTTGCGATCGATTGGTTTTTATCTAAAAAGAAAATCGGTTCACGACGGACTTGAATAGCTTTTCTTATTTCCCCGAAGAACCAAATATATGCCTCATTGTTTTCTGATTCTGCTACAACAAATGTCACGACCCAAATCCCACCTGGTCTTGATGGCACCTTTGATGAAGACAAGGCTAGCCAACAGAACATGAACACCTCATTTTTAACAGTTATTAACATGATTAAGTCCAAAACTGTGACGACCCGGCCCGTCGTCACATGAGTTACCATCCTGTTTTCCCCATATTATGTCCCTCTATGATTTAATATCAGTGTGTGAGTTGATCAGATAAAGTTGGATTGGTTTTAGTTGGAAAAGAGGCACTTAGCCTCCTAGAAGAAAGCTTGTGTTGGAAAAGTCAACCAGAAGTTGACTATATAGTTAGAGGGATCAGATATAATTTCTTGTGGTTTAGATAGCCTCGCTCGATGATTTGTGACTTAGGAGGGTGATCAGAATTGAATTCGGGGGCCCGACGTAGAAATAGGCTTGAATTGGCGAAGTTTAAATTTTGGCGGATTCCAGTTGATAGGTGCAATTTTTATCGGAGTGTCGGAATAAAATTTCAAGAGTTATAGTAGCTTCGTTAGGTGATTTTGGATGTGTCTGCGAATATTTAGGTCATTCGGACGTTGTTTGGATGGTTTTTTATTAAATATGCATTTCTGAAGTTTTGATGAAAACTAGGCTTGAATCAGATGTGTTTTAATGGTTTAGCGTTGTTTGACGTGTTTTGAGGATTGGAACAAGTTTGAATTAGGTTTTTGGAGGTGTTGGTTCTTTTGGTTGAGGTCCTGGGGCCCTCGGGATGATTTCGGGTGATTAATTGGAAGTTGGAAACAATTGTTGCAGCCTGAACATTCACCATTCTAGTATTTCTACATCTGCGGGAAAGGAGCCGCTTAAGCGGTTCCGCAGATGCGGTGGGGGAGCCGTAGAGGAGGACAAGTTTGGCCTAGGGGTTTTTCGCGTAAGTGCAAGGGAGGTCGCTTTTGTGGGGCCGCGTAAGCGGTTAAAAGACCGCAGAAGCGTTTTAATGGAGACCGCATAAGTGGAATGCTGGGTCGCAGAAGCGGTCACAGGTGCTTTAAGTTAGACCGCATAAGAGGTCAATTAGCCGCTTAAGCTGGACCGCAGGTGCGGTCAGGAGACTGCAGAAGCGGAAATTGGACCAGTGTTATAGTGATCAGTGTTCACACACTTGGAAAGGAAGAAAACATTTTGGAGTTTAAGCAAAGGGGGTTTTCGGGCGATTTTGAAGAGGATTTGAAGGGGTTTCATCAGGTATGTATATTTGGACACGAATTTTGTTATCATAGTGTTAAAACATGAATTTATCACAGAATTTCAAGGAATTAAAAGGTAAAAATGAAGGTTAGGGATTGAAACCTAAGAAGGTTTAAATTGATGATTTGAGGGGTCAAATGGACTTCGATTGTTGTGTAGTTTATATGTATGGACTCGTGCCGAGACGGGGATTCCGAAGATGTGAATTTCGTAATTTTGCGAGAAGTGGGCCCGGGGCTCGGGTTTTGCCATCTTCGCATTTTTTGGTGTTTTTCGAGTTCTTTCAATTGGGTTATTTCCCATTAGCTTATTATATAACCTATTCCATGTGGTTGTGGTCAGATTCTGCACTCGAGGAGGTCGATTTGCGAGGAAAGCATAAGGCGAGCTAGGATTTTGGCCGGTTTGAGTTGAGTAATGGTTATGAATGATATACTGAGGGTTTGAAACCCTATATTTGCACTATGCGGTGCTATGTTGAGATGAAATACGCACTATGTGATGAGCGTGGTGATGTTACTGTTGGGGATTCGGACATGGTCCATCCCGATTGATGACATACTGTACTTTTTGACCAAGATTGATCTTATATTCGTATATTTTGGGCTAGTTGCCATGTTTGGGGCCTTGTGCCGATCTATAGTACCCTTAGGGAGCATCTTAAGCTAATTGACCTCACGTTACCTATTGAACACATACTTTCAGTCATGTCCATAACTGTGAAACATAAAATGAATCGGTCTTAGTAATTTACACTCTAAATGAGAAATACCTAGAGTTGAATGCCCTGTCTTAGCTGAGTGGGCCCGAGAGGCCAAGTCTATATTTACTGAGAGGGGTCAAGGACCTCATAGTGAGGGTATTTGATATATACCAAATCGGGTTGCACATCTCGGTAGCATATACATATACATGTATTGCATCGGACTGTATGCCGTAGTAGTATATAATATATGGATCGGACTGCATGCTGCAGTGATTATATGGATCGGACTTCACGCCGTAGTATTATAGCGCTTGGGCTGAAGGAGCCCCTCCGGAGTCTGCACACACCCCTAGCTACCATAGTCGACTATTATTATTGGATCGATTTGTGCGTGGCAGTATATATATATATATATATATATATATATATATATATATATATATATATATATATACATTAAATCAGGTTGCACGTCGTAGCAGTATTAGATGTGGATCGGGCTGCGCGCCACAGTAATGCTGGTAAATTGTCGGACAGTTAGGGGATTTTTACCAGTTTTTCCCTGTTTAGCAAGTATTTACTGGCCTTTTGTGGATTATAGAATTGTGTAGTGTTCTTACAGGATTTCTTATTTTTAGCTGTTATTTATTGTTATTACTCACTGAGTTGGAGTACTCACTTTATTCCCTGCACCCTGTGTGCAGATACAAGGATTCTGGAGGTTCAGCGGAGATTATTTGATGTTGCCCAGTTCAATACCGGAGTCATCGAGGTAGCGGTCGGCATCCACAGGACCCGATTTCTCATCTTATCAATCCTTTACTTCTGCATCTAGATTTCCTTTGTATAGGATATTGATCAGTTGTATCTAGAGGCTCTGACTTTCGACGCCAGATCTATTGTGGGTTGTTATTACTATTATTATGGTTTTCGCATCGTTCCATTTTTATTAAACTGAGATTTTATGCTTAAATTGGTATTTTAAGTTAATAATTGGGTTGGAAATGTTCAAATGGTCGGGCTTTCCTAACAAGGAGTTGGCCGCCATCACGGCCAGGGTTTGGGTCGTGACAAAAACACAGATAATGAATAATAGTGATAAACAGGGATACCATCCCAAATCCATCCCAAAATCAGGGTGTCACAAGTCACAAGCTACTATAGAGTTTAAATAAAGTACAACAAGTCTGTATCCAGGAACATAGTCTGAAGGTAAATGAAATTACATGGGGTAAGGAAGAAAACGTAGCTGTGGACATCGAAAGCTGCCTAGTCTCTCCTGGTCCGCCTGGTCTGGAAGGAAATCAGCGCTCAGGAACAAGCTCTGTTATGCCTCTATCTGCACACATGGTGTAGGGAGTAATGTGAGTACTCCGACCCAGTGAACAAATAAAAATAACTAACGACTAAGAACATAAAATCCCATGAACGCACAAGTAATGCTATCTCAAGCAGTAAAATCAAATAAACAGTAAAACCAGTGAAATATAGTAAGAAATTATCTTTGGAAACAGTTAATAACAATTATTCTCAATCAGTAAGAAATGCTCAGAAACCAGCCCCTCGGGCGTAATATCAACTCTCAGCTCAGTACCAGCCTCGCGGGCTCAGTTTCAATCACGCGGTACAACATCAGCCCATTAGGCTCACTCTCAATCACATGGGTACCCGCGCTCACTATGGGTGTGCACACTCCGAAGGGGCCCCTACAACCCAAGCGCTATCAATAATTCCTGAACGCCTGAACAATATCAATACGAGGCCTGAAATCCTGCTCATAATACACTCGAGGCTTGAAAGCCTCGTCACATATCACTCGAGGCATGAAAGCCTCCTCACCAATCACTCAAAGCATTAAAGCCTCTTCACCAATCACTCGAGGCCTGAAAGCCTCCTCACATCACACATCATATCCTCACACATGGCCCTCGACCTCTATCAATCCAAAAATATAATCAAAAGCCACTCGGGCATCAGAAAAATAATAATACTCAGCTTAAACAATGGTTCAAATATCAGTTAAAACTCCAAGTTTGAGTAAAATATAGTTGAGTTCATGAAATAGTATAAATCACATGGACTAAGTTCAATTAATATTCCAAATAGTGAGGAAAAGAGTGGTGATAGCTCATAAGGAGTTCAAACAGTCGGCAATAATCCCCGAATATGGCAATAAGACCAAATCATAGTGAAAAACAACAAGCCATAGCTAATACGCGGTAAAATATCATCCGGACTGGACCAACTCACAGTCCCCACTAATAAATGACCCCGCGCTCATCATTGAATGCGTGTCTCATTTCAAAACAGTGCCAAGTTGTGCAAATCCAGGGTCTCAAGCCCTCGGGACATCATTTAAAGGCATTACTCACCTCTAGCCGGCAAAAAGTCTAGCTCGATATTCCTTTTCCTCTCAAATAGACCACCTAGTGCGTCGAATCTGATCAAAACCACAAGTAATACATTACAATAGGCTAATGAATCATAACACAATCAAAAAGACTCGAAAAATACCAAAAATCACGAAGTTGGCAAAACCCAAGCCCCGGGCCCACTTCTCGAAAAATTATGAAATTCACATCACCGGATTCCTCGTCTTGCCACAAGTTTATACATATAAAATTTACCAAAATCGAAGTTCAAATGCCCCCTCAAATCCCAAATTTTCATTTCAAACAAACAAGCCCTAGTTCTTCAAATTTTTACACAAATTTCCAAGAATTAAAGGTTGATTCTTCAATAAAATATCGTTTCTAGTTCACGAGACTTATCTCCAATCGATTCCTATCAAAATCCTCTTCAATTTCTACCAAAAAGCTCTTACGGTGGTCAACAATGGAGGAAAAAATGAATGGACTCGCGGATGAAATAATATAAAAACCCGTATGTACGCCAGATTTAACCCTAAGCGAACGTGGTCAACTTCCCCGTTCGCGATGAACAAATTTCATTGACCATGTAATTACTCTACGTGAATACGGCTCCCAGTCTGCGAACGCGATGCACAGGTTCCTTCTCTTACGCGAACGCGTTCCATATGTCGTGATCGCGCTGAATAAATTTTGCAGGGCCCCAGCCTCCTTCAACACGAACGCGAGACCACTCACGCGAACGCGATGGTCTAAATATTTTCCCTCCACGAACGCGTACCAAAAGACGCAAACGCAAAGACCAGTTTTGGTCTCCAGCAGCTGGGTAAATTCTGCAACAAATCCAGAGTTCAAAAGTCCATTTAGCCATCTAAAATCACCCCGAGGCCCCCGGGACCTCTACCAAAGGCACCAACATATCCCAAAATATCATGCGAACTCGTTCCAATCATCAAAACACATCAAACAACACTAAAATTGTCAATTCATGTCGGATTAAAGTCTAAGTTTCTTAAAAACTTCTGGAATGCACATTCGATCAAAAACCCAATCAAAACACCTCCGAATGACCTGAAATTTTACACGCACGTCCAAAATCACCTAATGGAGCTACTGCAACTATCGGAATCTATTACGACCCCCGGATCAAAATCTCACCTACCAACCGGAATTCGCCAACATACTAACTTCGCAAATTCAAGCCTAATTCTACACCGGACCTCTAAAACCAATTCCGATCGCGCTCCTACGTCACAAATCATCCCCCAAAGCTAATCGAATCACCGGAAATCACACCCAAGCCCTCTAACAAAATAGTCAAATTTCGGTTGACTTTTCCAAAACAAGCTTTCATTAAAGAGACTAAGAATCTCATTTTCGTCTAAAACCAATCCAATTCAACTTGATCACCTCAAATACCGATAATGAAGCATAAAGAAACATAATATGGGAGAAACGGGGCAGTAACTCACATGACGACAAGCCAGGTTGTCACATCCTCCCCAACTAAAACAAACGCTCATCCTCGAGCAGATCAAGAAACATACCTGGAGCCTAAAACAAGTAAGAATATCTGCTCCGCATCTCCCGCTCGGTCTTCCACGTAGCCTCCCCATAGGCCGACCTCTCCATTGCACCTTTACTGAAGACCCAAAATAGCCGCTGGCTCCACATCATATGTCAAATCATCATCCAACTTAACCGTCCTAAAGTCAAAAACATGATATGGGTACCCAACATACCTCCGGAGCATAGATGCATGAAATACCGGATGCACGCTAGACGAGCTGGGTGGCAAAAAAAGCTCATACGCCACCTCCCCAATCCTCCTAAGTATCTCAAAAGGCCCAATGAACCTCCGACTCAACTTCCCTTTCTTTCCAAATCGCATAACGTCTTTCATAGGCGAAACCTTCGGCAAGACCGTCTCACATACCCGATAAGACACATCCTGAACCTTCCGGTTCGCATAACTCTTTTGACATGACTATGCTATACGAAGACTCTCCTGAATCAACTTCACCTCTCTATGGCATCCTGAACCATCTCTGTCCCCAATAATCTAGCCTCGACGGCCTCGAACCATCCAACGGGAGATCTACACCGCCTCTCATACAACGCCTCATACAGAGTCATTTGAATGGTTGACTGATAGCTGTTATTGTAGGCAAACTCTGCAAGCGACAAAAACTCATCCCATGAATCCCCAAAATCAATAACACAGGTAGGCAACATGTCCTCCAATATATGAATAGTGTGCTCGGACTGCCCGTCTGTCTGAGGATGGAATGATGTGCTCAACTCTATCTACGTAACCAACTCCCGCTGAAATACTTCCAAAACTGAGAAGTGAACTGAGTACCCCTATCTGAGATAATAGACACTGGAACCCCATGCAATCGGACAATCTCCCAGATAAAGATCCCAGCCAGCCGCTCTGAAGAATAACTTGTACATACTGGAATTAAGTGTGTGTACTTGGTCAGCCAATCCACAATCATCCAAACTGAATCAAACTTCCTCAAAGTTCAAGGGAGACCACTCACAACATCCATAGTAATCCTCTCCTATTTCCACTCAGGAATAACCATACGTTGAAGAACACCACATGGTATCTGATGATCGTACTTGACCTGTTGACAGCTGAGACATTAAGCTACATACCCACAATATCCGTCTTCATCCTCCTCCACCAATAGTGGTGTCTCAAATCCTGATACATCTTTGCAACACCTGGATAGATAGAATATCGCAAGCTGTGAAATATCTAATCTCACCATCTAGTTGGCCAAAGCCTGGACATCAACTACAAATGGCCTCTCCCAACTGGAATGTATGCCAAGCTACCCATACTAACCGCCTTCCGGCTCAAAGCATCAGCCACCACATTAGCCTTCCCCTGGTGATACAAAATGGTAATATATAGTCCTTGAGTAACTCAAGCCACCTACACTGCCTCAAAGTAAAATCCTTCTATTTGAACATCTGTTGAAGGTTACGATGATCAGTATACACCTTACACGATACGCCAAATCTTCAAAGCATGAACTATAGCAGCCAACTCTAAATCATGTACAGGGTAGATCTTCTCATGGGGCTTCAACTGACGAGAAGCATATGCAATAACTCTACCCTCTTGCATCATCAACACACATCTGATCCCCACTCTCGAAGCATCACAATGCACAGTGTAGGAACTTGAAACTGATAGCAATACCAACACTGGAGTTGTGGTCAAAGTTGTCGTGAGCTTTTGAAAGCTCTCCTCGACTCATCTAACCACACAAATGGTGGACCCCTCTGAGTCAACTTGGTCAAGGGCGATGCAATAGAATAAAATCCCTAAACAAACTATGATAGTACCCTGCCAACCCAAGGAAACTACATATCTCTGTGGCTGAGCTCGGTCTAGGCCAACTCTGCATCGCCTCTATCTTCATCGGATCAACCTGAATGCCATCACTGGACACCATGTGCCCCAGGAAAGTCACAGTACCAAGCTAGAACTCGCATATGGAGAACTTTGCATAAAGCATCTCCTCCCTCAACCTCTGTAATACCACCCTCAAGTGTTGTGTGTGCTCCTCCTGGTTACGTGAGTACACAAGGATGTTGTCAATAAACACAATCACAAATGAATCTAGATACGGCCAAAATACAATGTTCATCAAGTGCATGAACGCGGCTAGTGCATTAGTCAGCCCAAATGACATAACAAGAAACTCATAGTCCCAATATCTCGTCCTGAAAGCCGTCTCCATAATATCTGAATCCCTAATCTTCAGCTAGCGATAGCCTGAACGGAGATCAATCTTGGAGAATACCTTTGCCCCCTAAAGCTGGTCAAACAAATAATCAATATAGGGTAGAGGATACTTATTCTTCACTGTCACCGTGTTCAATTGCCTATAGTCAATGCACATTCTCATTGTGTCATCCTTCTTCTTCACAAATAAGACCGGTGCACCCCATGACACATTCGGATGGATGAACCCCTTATCTAGGTGTTCTTGAATCTACTCCTTCAACTCATTTAACTCTGCTGGTGCCATATGATAGGAAGCAATAGAGATGGGCTGAGTGCCCGGCACCAGATCAATACCGAAGTCAATGTCCCTGTTCAGTAGCATGCCTGACAGGTCTGCTGGAAATACATCAGGGAAGTCCCTCACATCGGGAACAGAATCAAGACTAAGAGTCTCAACTCCGACATCTCTCACAAATGCCAAATATGATAGACAACCTTTCCCAACCATCCGTTGGGCCTTTAGGAAAGAAATCACCATGTTAGGTATATAGTCAATCATACCACGCCACTCATTCCTCGAAACATCCGTAATTGCCAATGTGACTGTCTTAGCATGACAGTCCAGAATATCATGGAACGGAGATAGCCAATCCATGCCTAAAATAACATCAAAATCTGTATTGCTCAACAACAACAAGTTAACTCGGGTCTCCAGACCTTTGATAGTCACAAAGCACGATTGATATACATGGTCTACCATAGTAGTATCACCCACCGGGGAGGATATATGAACAAGTAAGGCAAGGCACCCCGGGGTCGTACCCAAATGATGAGCAAAATAAGAAAACACATAGGAATAGGTAGATTCGGGATCAAATAAAACTAAAGCATCCTTGTGGCAGACTGAAATAATACCGGTGATAACAACATTCGAAACAATAGCATCTGATCGTCCCTAAAGAACATAGAAGCGAGCCTGACTACCCAATCGGCCTCCCCCTCTAGGAAGCCCCTAGCTACCTGACCCTCACCCCTAGTTGGCAGGGCATGTGCTGAAGAATATGGGCCAGAAGATGAAGGCTGACCCCTCTACTGTGACTGACTACCACGATGCCAAGGACACTACCTCCACATAAGCCCACTCCCCGCACTCACAACATCTCCTGGGTGCGGAAGAATAGGACTGAAGGGGACATCGTGTATCAGAGTAACTAGCTGACGCACTCGATCTTGAGGAACCCAGAACAGATGGAGCTCGTGATGAACCCTGAGCTAGAAGAGCACTAAGAGATGGCTGGCACTACTGATAACCCTAATAACCTCGGCCGGAAGATGATCCACGATACTCAGAGCGAGCTGACTGAGGAGGCCTGAATGAACGACCTCTTCCCTGCTGGAACTGACCCTTAGACGGAGCACCAGTGAAGCTACCAGATCCTCGAGCCTGCTTGGCCTCCCTCTCCTATCTTTCGTGATAGCGAGCCATCTCAATATCGTGAGTAATATCAACTGCAACCTTAAAAAAAATACCCAGAACTCTCTCTCTCTCGAGTCATCATAACACGGAGGTGATAGTTAAGTCCATCTACAAACCTCTTGATCCTCTCTCTATCAGTCCGAACTATCCAGGAGGCATGACGGGCTAACTCAAAAAATCTCGCCTCATATTGGGTAACAGTCATGTCTCCCTGTTGATACCTCGAACTGCCTATGCAACTCCTTTCTTTGAGACTGTGGTACCCACTTCTCCAAAATGATAGTGGAGAACTCCTGCTATGATAATCGCATTGAACCTGCTGGCCTACGCAGCTCATATGCCTCCCACCATGTGAAGGCAACCCCAGTGAACTAAAATGTGTTAAATTCTACTCCGCTGGACTCCAAAATCCCTGTTGTCTTAAGCATACACTGACACTTGTCAAGAAATCCTTGGGCATCCTCGCCTTGAGCACCACTAAAAACCGGAGGCTGGAGTCAACTGAACCTCTCGAGACGACGCTGATCATCATCTGGCATAGCTGGAACCACAAAAGCCTGAACTGGTATAACCGGCTGAGCTGGAGCTACTCCTGGTGTCTTTAAATTCTGCACCACCTGCTTCGGTGTGCGAGCAGCGGGGGTCTGACTGCCTCCCCTTGCCTGAGAAGTAGCTATTGTAGTAGTGTTTGAAATTACCTGGGCTAAGCCAGTGCAAACTGATAGTATCTTTGCCAAGGTCTCCAGGAGACCTGGAATCACAATGGGCACCAGCGGTGCCTGAACAGGTGCTGCTGGAATGTCTGCAGCTGGGGCCTGACCCTGAGCCCGGGCAATGGGTGGAGCAATAGGTGCTGCCCTCGCGGCTCTGCCCCTACCATGACCACGACCATGTCCACAGCCTCTAGTGCCCTCAGTTGGTGGTACCGGTGGTACCGGTGGTCGTCCGTCTCATCCTATAGCGCGAGTCCTCTCCATCTGCAAGAGAATAGAACATAGAAGTTTAGTTCTCGAATCAACAAAGTCTCACGACAAGAATTTCAAGAATGTAAAGTTTTCCTAAGGGTTCTGCAGCCTCTCGAGGATAAATACATACGTCTCCATACAGATTTGCCTGAATCTACTAAACCTGCTCATGACTCGTGAGACTTAGTAACCTAGGCTCTGATACCAACTTGTTACATCCCACCTGGTCGTGATGGTACCTCTCGTGAAGACAAGGCCAACAAACAGAATATTAACACCTCATTTTTAACAGTTATTAACATGACTAAGTCCAAAACATAGATAATGTAACCATTAATATGGAATAATAGTAATAAACAGGGATACCATCCCAAATCCAGCCCGAAATTGAGGTGTTACAAGTCACGAGCTACTTGTCACGACCCCAAATCCGGTCGTGATGGCGCCCAGCACACTGCTAGGCCATCCTGACCAATCAATAACAACAACGGAGCAAGGAGCTCGTTTTATCCCATTTTAACATATCAAATCATAAAACAACAGAGTGACATATATATCGAAAACGGGGAACTAGTCCCAACACATACCAACTCCCATAGACCGAAGGGTCAAGAGTCATGAGCCTCTAATGAACATAAGTGAAATAATGGTTTACAAGATACCAAGTGCGGAAAGAAATATCAATACAGAATCAAAAGATAGTATGAAAGAATATCGGGTCCTGCGGACTCTGCAGCTACCTCGAATATCCTACAGATGTCGCCTCGAATAGCTACCGGATCACTGCTGAGAGGTACCTGGATCTGCACACAAGGTGCAGGGAGTAAAATGAGTACTGCCAGACTCAGTGGTAATAAACAAGGGTAAGACAGCGCAGATAAGAAATCCGCAATAAAGCACTATGTAAAGCCGTAACCAAATACCCTGTCACAGAATCAATATCGACTGTACCTGTACCAACAAGTACCAGTAAAACAATATAACAGCTAGCATATGTAGCCAAATGCAATGCAATGCATGATATGACCGCTACGACGCGTAGCTCGATCCAATTTGGGTACCCGTGCTCACTGTGGGGGTTCAGACTCCGGAGGGGCTCCTATAGCCCAAGCTGATTATGAGTAGCTAATTCTTTATCTACGGTTTTGATGGAACCTATTGAGTGATGAACTTCTGGGTTATGTGATTACATGTCACGACCCGGATTTTCCTCCAACATCGGGATCGTGATGGCGCCTACTCGTGGTAGCTAAGCAAGCCACTGTATTCATACTATCCTGTTCTTAACATAATTTTTAATTAAATAAATGCGGAATACTTTATCAAATAGAAATAACAAATTACAAAGTGAAAATCATACCGAAATCCTCTACCCAAGACGTGGAGTCACCAACTCACGAACTACTATGGAATACTACACATAAAAGTCTCGAAGGAAATATAACATAATTCCGTTTGTCTCGGAACAAAGAGACTACAGCTAATAACATAATTAAGAGAGAGACGCCGGGCCTCTGCGGACGTCCGCAAGCTACCTCGGTCTCAAATATGATCAACTTCCACGCAATCGATTTACCGCTGCCTGCTGCTCCCGATCGTAACCCGGACCCGTGCAAAAACGCACGAAGTGTAGCATCAGCACAACCGACCCCATGTGCTCGGTAAGTGCCCGGCCTATCCCGGCGAAGTAGTGACAAGCCTAGGACCGTACACCCCCATAAACCCGTGCAATTCAATATATATGTATACCACAGAATAACAAGAAATAACCAGGTAAAAACACAATAAGGAATAGCTCAAAGAATTCAACAATTAACAACAGTTAATAAATTCACAAGGAAAAACAAAGTATAATGTAAACACAAGTAATATCAATTCAAGAAATAGCAAGCAGTTGCACGGCATCACCCTTCGTGCTTTTACTCTCATCCTCACCAAATAAACAAATAAAGTGCACGGCATCACCCTTCGTGCTTTTACTCTCATCCTCACCAAATAAACAAATAAAGTACACGGCATCACCCTTCGTGCTTTTACTCTCATCCTCACATCCATAGTACGGCATGATCCTTCGTACATGGTTCAATAACCAGGCACGGCATGATCCTTCGTGCATAATCAATAAATAAACATGGCACGGCATTAACCTTCATGCATAAATAAATAAACATGGCACGGCATCACCCTTCGTGCATTATCACTCTTCCTCACCCAAATAACAATCACAGTTAAGGGCAAAGAAAGAAACAGTAATTCATGAACTGTCCCATCAAGGACAATCAATAATTATCTTCACAACAAGTCCCAACAAGGGAAAACAATAACAATTCATCTGTAATATATCTCAAAATAATCATTTTTCAACGACTCACGGTCATACTAGACGCCAGTGTATGGATGCTCGTCACCACGACCCATACACCGCACTCGATCACATAACACATAACACATAATCCTATTCCCTCAAGCTAGGATAGAACAAACACTTACCTCGAATGCTTATGAACAATTCAATCCGTGGAAATGTCTTTTCTTTCAATTTGGCTCCAATCCAACCGTATCTATACACAATTGATTTAATATCATCAATTCTACTCAACAAACTAATTCTTAAGACCAAATACAACTTTTACAACATTCTGCCCGGAATAGTATATTTCAACCCCGGGCCCACATGGTCGGAACTCGGGGTTAGGACCAAAATCCGGTTACCCATCCCCCCACGAGTTCATGTATATAATTTGTTTGAAAATCGGACCTCAATTCGAGGTCCAATTCCCCAATTTATGAAAAACCCTATTTTCTAACAAAAACAAGAATTCTACCATGAAAATCATTGATTTCTTATGAAAAACATGTTTAATGATGTTAGGAATTGAAAGAATTAAGTAAAAAGTGACTTACAATCGTTTTGATGAAGAAGAAATCCTTGAAGAATCGCAAATGGGTGTTTTGGTTTTGTAAAAGTGAAGAAATGACTGAAATTCGTGTTTTTCAGGTCTCTGTGTTCGCATTTGCGAACATGGGTTCGCAATTGCGAACCCCGACCAATTTCCGGAGTTTGAAAAATAAGCTAAGGCTGGGAAGTTCGCATTTGCGAACATTTGTTCGCATTTGCGAACACTGGCAGACAAAGGGATGTTCGCATTTGCGAACTAATGTTCGCATTTGCGAACACATGCTCTGTATAAGGCAGTGTTCGCATTTGCGAACAATGGTTCGCATTTGCGAACCAAGGCAATATGGGGAATGTTCGCATTTGCGAACATTTGTTCGCATTTGCGAACATTTGTTCGCATTTGCGAACATAGGCAGGCTCTGGGGACTTTCGCAAATGCGAACAATTGTTCGCATTTGCGAACAAGGCTGGCTTCGCATTTGCGATCAAGGTTCGCATTTGCGAGCCTTGCCTTACACCGTCCCCTTCGCAATTGCGAGAAATTCTTCGCAATTGCGAAGCCAACAGCTGGGTGAAAAACCAGCAGTTCAAAAATTCAGAATTTCATCCAACGGCCTATCAAATCTTTACCCGAGCCCCCCAGGCTCCAAACCAAACATGTACACAACCTCAAAAACACATTATGGACTTGTTCGTGCGATCACATCGCCAATATCACTTCGTTTTAATCAAATCAAGCCTCAAACTCATGATTTTCATACCTTTAGTTTTCAAAACTTTCAAACTTGGGACTCAAGGTCCAAAACATCTCAAACGACATCCAAATGTCACCAAACTTTACAGAAATCACATATATAATATTTAAGACTTGTACCGGGCGTCGGAACCAAAATACGAGCCCGATACCAAGGTCAATTAATTTATTTCCTTTAATAATTACATCAAAAACAATTTCACATAAAAATTCATAACTTGGGCTCTAGGCCTCGGAATTCGACTCCGGACGCATGTCCAAGTCCCATATTTTTCTACGGACCTCTCGGGACCATCCAATCTCGGGTCCGGATCCGTTTACCAAAAATGTTGACCGAAGTCAACCATATCAATATTAATATCATTTTTATCCAAATTTCTCATAGAATTCATATTTTCTATCACAAAATCTTTCCGGCTACATGCTCGGATCGTGCACGTAAATCGAGGCAACATAGAATGAGGTTTTCAAGGCCTCGGAAGCTCGAAATGATTAATTAAATAAGTGATGACCCTTTGGGTCATCACAGATATATTATGTTTTAATTTAAATGCCTTGTACGCGAGATGACGGAAGTACCTGAGTCAGGAAACAAGTGTGGGTGGCGGCTCCGCATATCCAGACTCGGACTCCCATGTCGATGCCTGAGGAGGCTGACCCCTCCACTGAACTCGCACAGAAGGAAAACTCTTCGACCTCAATTGTCGAACCCGCCGGTCTAGAATAGCCACCGGCTCCTCCTCGTAAGATAGATCATTGTCCAATTGGACAGTACTGAAGTCTAACACATGTGTGGGATCGCCGTGGTATCTCCAAAGCATAGATACGTGAAAAACTGGATGCACGGCCGATAAGCTAGGTGGCAAAGCTAATCTGTAAGCCACCCCTCCCACTCTGTCTAGAATCTCAAATGGACCAATATACCTAGGGCTGAGCTTGCCCTTCTTCCCGAACCTCATTACTCCCTTCATAGGCAACACTCGGAGCAATACTCGTTCACCAACCATGAAATCTACATCTCGAACCTTACGATCCGCATAAGTCTTTTGCCTAGACTGAGCTGAACGCAATCTCTCCTAAATAGTCTTGACCTTATCCAAGGCCTCCTGGACTAAGTCTGTACCCAACAACCGAGCCTCTCCCGGTTCAAACCATCCGACTGGTGATCGACATCGCCTACCATACAATGCCTCATACGGAGCCATCTGGATGCTAGACTGGTAGCTGTTGTTGTAGGCAAACTCTGCTAATGGCAGAAACTAGTCCCACGAGCCTCCGAAATCAATAACACAGTCTCGAAGCATGTCCTCTAGAATCTGAATAGTCCTCTCGGACTGGCCATCCGTCTGAGGATGAAATGCTGTACTCAACTGAACCTGGGTGCCTAACTCCTGCTGGACCGCTCTCCAGAACCGCTAGGTAAACTGCGTACCCCGATCAGAGATAATGGATACCGGCACCCCATGGAGACGAACAATCTCCCTAATGTAAACCTCCGCTAACCTCTCCGACGAGTAGGAGACAGACACTGGAATAAAGTGTGCTGATTTGGTCAGTCTATCAACAATGACCCAAATAGCATCAAATTTCCTTCGAGTCAAAGGAAGTCCAGTAACGAAGTCCATAGTGATCCGCTCCCATTTCCACTCGGGAATTTCAATCCTCTGGAATACACCACCAGGTCTCTGGTGCTCATATTTCACCTGCCGACAATTTAGACACCGAGCGACATACGCAACGATATCTTTCTTCATTCTGCGCCACCAATAGTGTTGCCGTAAGTCCTGGTACATCTTCGCGGCACCTGGGTGAATCAAATACCGCGAACTATGGGCCTCTGCTAAGATCAACTCTCGAATCCCTTCGACATTGGGCACACAAACTCGACCCTGCAATTTCAATACCCCATCATCATCTAGATTTACCTGTGTGGCACCTCCCCGTTGTACTGTATCTCTCAACTCACGCAAATGAGGATCATCAAATTGCCTCTCACGGATACGCTCTAATAAAGAAGAACGAGCGACCGTGCGGGCTAACACTCTGCTAGGCTCAGAAATGTCCAATCTCACGAACCGGTTGGCTAATGGCCTGGACATCTAGAGCTAATGGTCTCTGATTGACCGGAATATATGCAAGACTACCCATGCTGGCATACTTTCTACTCAATGCATCGGCCACCACATTGGCCTTACCTGGGTGATATAATATAGTAACATCATAGTTTTTTAGCAACTCTAACCATCTCCGCTGTCGTAGATTCAACTCCTTCTGTTTGAACAAGTACTGTAGGCTTTTGTGATCAGTGTACACCTCACATGTCACACCATATAGATAATGCCTCCAGATCTTTAAGGCATGAACCACTGTTGCTAATTCAAGATCATGAACTAGATAATTCTTCTCATGTATCTTTAACTGCCTCGAAGCATAAGCGATAACCTTACCATCCTGCATCAATACCGCTCCAAGCCCTGTACGAGATGCGTCACAATAAACTGTATAAGGCCCTGTACCCGTAGGTAGTATCAACACTGGTGCGGTGGTCAAGGCTGTCTTGAGCTTCTGAAAGCTCGCCTCACACTCCTCTGACCACTGAAACTGGACACCCTTCTGGGTCAACCTGGTCATCGGGGCCGCAATAGAAGAAAACCCCTCTACAAAACGACGGTAGTAACCTGCTAATCCCAAGAAACTCCGGATCTCAGTCACTGAAGCTGGTCGAGGCCAATTCTGGACCGCCTCAATCTTCTTTGGGTCTACCTGAATACCTTCCACTGATACAATGTGACCCAGAAATGCTACCGAACTCAGCCAGAACTCACATTTAGAAAATTTGGATATAGCTGATTATCCTTCAGAGTCTGAAGAACCACTCTGAGGTGCTGCTCGTGCTCTTCCTGGCTGCGGGAGTATACCGGGATGTCATCTATGAAGACTATCACGAACAGATCTAAGTAAGGCCTGAATACCCGATTCATCAACTCCATGAATGCTGCCTGGGGCATTGGTCAACCCGAAGGACATGACCAAGAACTCATAATGCCCATATCTAGAGCGAAAGGCCGTCTTAGGAATGTCAGCCGCCCTGATCTTCAGCTGATGGTAGCCTGACCTCAAGTCTATCTTAGAGAATACCCTCGCTCCCTGGAGTTGGTCAAACAAATCATCAATCCTCGGCAGTGGATATTTATTTTTGATAGTCACCTTGTTTAACTGCCGGTAATCAATACACATCCGCATCGAGCCATCCTTCTTCTTTACAAATAATACAGGTGCTCCCCAGGGGGAAACACTGGGTCTGATAAAACCCTTCTCAAGAAGGTCCTGCAACCGATCTTTCAACTCTTTTAACTCCGGCGGGGCCATACGATAGGGTGGAATAGAGATGGGCCTGAGTGCCCGGTGCCAAATCAATACAGAAATCAATATCCCTATCGGGTGGCATGCCCGGCAGGTCTGAAGGAAAAACCTCAGGAAATTCCCGTGTAATAGGGACTGACTCAATGGGAGGAACTTCTGCGCTGGAATCACGAACATAAGCCAGATAAGTTAGACACCCCTTCTCGATCATGCGTCGAGCCTTAACATAAGAAATAACAGTGCGAACGGAGTGGCTTGAGGTACCTTTCCACTCAAGTCGGGGTGATTCTGGCAAGGCTAAAGTCACCGTCTTAGCATGGCAATTAAGAATAGCATGGTATGGGGACAACCAGTCCATCCCCAATATGACATCAAAATCTACCATATCCAAAAGCAACAGATCAACACGGGTCTCAAGACCCCCAAATATAACTACGCACGAATGATGCACCCGATCGACTACAATGGAGTCGCCCACTGGTGTAGCCACATAAACTGGAATATCCAGAGCATAGCTGGGCACAGCCAAATACGGTGCAAAGTAGCAAGACACATATGAATATGTAGATCCAGGGTCAAATAATGCTGAAGCACCTCTGCCACACACAAGAATAGTACTTGTAATGCATCTGATACCTCTACCTCTGGCCTGGCTGGTAAAGCATAGAATCGGGGATCTGCACCTCCCCTCTGAGCTGCGTCTCTAGGACGACCATCAACTGGCTGACCTCTACCTCTCGCTGGACGGTCTCCACCTCTACGGTCCCGACCTCCACCTCTATAATCTCTACCCCCGCCTCTGGCTGGCTGGGCAGGCTGAGGGTCAGCTGGGGCCTGAATCATAGGACGAGGACCTCGCTGCTGAGAGTTGCCCGCCGCTAGAGGGCAATTCCTGATAAAATGACCTGGGTCACCACAACCGTAGCAACTCTTAGACTGATAGGGCTGCTGGCACTGACGACCTGAATGGCCTCCACTAACACTCTGAAGAGGTTGAGCGTTAATAGGAGACTGGTCTGAATAATGCCCCCGAACACCACGATCACCTGGTCCACCCTGTGAAGCCTGAAGGGCGGAATGAAAAGGCCTGGAGGACTGGCCTCTATCAAAGGATTCTCTGCTACCAGAGGAAGAACCACCAAACCTGCCTGAATGACGAGGCCTCTTATCTGAAGAATAACCGCCTCCCCTAGCAAGAGCCATCTCAACTCTGCGTGCTGCATTTGCTGCCTCCTGAAATGATATGTCACTCCCCACGCCCATAGCCATCTGGAGTCTAATCGGCTGATTAAGCCCATCTATAAATCTGCGGACCCTCTCCCGCTCCGTGGGAAGTATCACTACTGCATGACGAGCCAAGTCGATAAATCTCGTCTCATACTGTGTAACTGTCATAGTGCCCTGATGGAGGCGCTCGAACTGCCTCCGAAGTACATCCCGCTGAGTAGCAAGGGAGAAACTTCTCCATAAATAGTTCCGCAAACTGGTCCCATGATAAAGCTGGGGACCCTGCTGGTCGAGTCAAGCAATAATCTCTCCACCAAGTCTTGGCGGATCCTGCAAGCCTGAAGGTACAGAAGTCAACTCCGTTTGTCTCCACGATCCCCATAGTCTTGAGAATCTCATGACAACTGAATAAAAAGTCCTGAGGATCCTCTGATGCGGCTCCACCGAATGTAGTGGTAAATAACTTGGAGAACCGATCAAGCCTCCATAACGAATCGAAGTCATGGCCGCTCCATCACCGACATGAGCCGTGGTACCTCTGACCGAGTGGCCACAGCCGGCCGAATCACCGTGTGCCTGAGGCCGAGGAGCTACCGGCTCCGGAGTACGAGCAACAGGAGTCCGGGCCCCTCCTCCGGGCCTGAGAAGTGGCCGGGGCAACCGATAATAAACCCGCTCTAGCAATGCTGTCCATGAATCCCGCTATTCCGACCAAAGCATCCCGGAGATCCGGGGTAATTAAAGCCTCTCCCGGGACCTGAGCTGGGCCCACTGGAGCTGCCGGAACCGGAACCTCCTCGTCAATCTCAATATGAGGCTCCACCTCCGGAGTAGCTGCCTGGGGCTGAGCTCTACCCCTACCACGGCCTCTGGATACGGCCTTGGCCCCTGCCCCTCACGGGAGCTGCCTGGGGCTCGGGCTGCTGGTCACCGGACGAAGAAGCGCGTGTCCTCACCATCTGCGAAAGGACCGAATAGAAATTCAATGAGTAATTGAGGAACAAGTCGCACGACAAGAAAGAACAAATGAGAGACTCTTTCCTAACTCAATAGATTCTGGAGGACAAGTACATACGTCTCCGCACCTACCTCTCAAACTCTACTAAGCTTGTTCATGAGTGGTGAGACCTATGTAACCTAGAGCTTTGATACCAACTTGTCACGACCCGGATTTTCCCCCAATATCGGGATCGTGATGGCGCCTACTCGTGGTAGCTAGGCAAGCCACCGTATTCATACTATCCTATTTTTAACACAATTTTAATTGAATAAATGCGGAATACTTTATCAAATAGAAATAACTAATTACAAAGTGAAAATCATACTGAAATCCTCTACCCAAGACGTGGAGTCACCAACTCACGAACTACTATGGAATACTACACATAAAAGTCTGAAGGAAATATAACATAATTCCGTTTGTCTCGGAACAAAGAGACTACAACTAATAACATAAATAAAGAAAGAGACGCCGGGCCTGCGGACGTCTGCAAGCTACCTCGGTCTCAAATATGATTAGCTCCCACGCAATCGATTTACTGCTGCTGCTGCTCCCGATCGTAACCTGGACCTGTGCAAAAACGCACAGAAGTGTAATATCAGCACAACCGACCCCATGTGCTGGTAAGTGCCTGGCCTATCCCGGCGAAGTAGTGACAAGCCTAGGACCAGACACTCACATAAACCTGTGCAATTCAATATATATGTATACCACAGAATAACAAGAAATAACCAGGTAATAACACAATAAGGAATAGCTCAAAGAATTCAACAATTAACAACAGTTAATAAATTCACAAGGAAAAACAAAGTATAATGTAAACACAAGTAATATCAATTCAAGAAATAGCAAGCAGTTGCACGGCATCACCCTTCGTGCTTTTACTCTCATCCTCACCAAATAAACAAATAAAGTGCACGGCATCAACCTTCGTGCTTTTACTCTCATCCTCACCAAATAAACAAATAAAGTACACGGCATCACCCTTCGTGCTTTTACTCTCATCCTCACATCCATAGTACGGCATGATCCTTCGTACATGGTTCAATAACAGGCACGGCATGATCCTTCGTGCATAATCAATAAATAAACATGGCACGGCATTAACCTTCATGCATAAATAAATAAACATGGCACGGCATCACCCTTCGTGCATTATCACTCTTCCTCACCCAAATAACAATCACAGTTAAGGGCAAAGAAAGAAACAGTAATTCATGAACCGTCCCATCAAGGACAATCAATAATTATCTTCACAACAAGTCCCAACAAAGGAAAACAATAACAATTCATCTGTAATATATCTCAAAATAATCATTTTTCAACGACTCACGGTCATACTAGACGCCAGTGTATGGATGCTCGTCACCACAGCTCATACACCGCACTCGATCACATAACACATAACACATAATCCTATTCCCTCAAGCTAGGATAGAACAAACACTTACCTCGAATGCTTATGAACAATTCAATCCGTGGAAATGTCTTTTCTTTCAATTTGGCTCCAATCCAACCGTATCTATACACAATTGATTTAATATCATCAATTCTACTCAACAAACTAATTCTTACGACCAAATACAACTTTTACAACATTCTGCCCGGAATAATAAATTTCAACCCCGGGCCCACATGGTCGGAACTCGGGGTTAGGACCAAAATCCGGTTACCCATCCCCCCACGAGTTCATGTATATAATTTGTTTCAAAATCGGACCTTAATTCGAGGTCCAATTCCCCAATTTATGAAAAACCCTATTTTCTAACAAAAACAAGAATTCTACCATGAAAATCATTGATTTCTTATGAAAAACATGTTTAATGATGTTAGGAATTGAAAGAATTAAGTAAAAAGTGACTTGCAATCGTTTTGATGAAGAAGAAATCCTTGAAGAATCGCAAACGGGTGTTTTGGTTTTGTAAAAAGTGAAGAAATGACTCAAATTCGTGTTTTTCAGGTCTCTGTGTTCGCATTTGCGAACATGGGCTCGCAATTGCGAACCCCGACCAATTTCTGGAGTTTGAAAAATAAGCTAAGGGCTGGGAAGTTCGCATTTGCGAACACTGGCAGTCAAAGGGATGTTCGCATTTGCGAACTAATGTTCGCATTTGCGAACACATGCTGTATAAGGCAGTGTTCGCATTTGCGAACTATGGTTCGGCAGTATGGGGAATGTTCGCATTTGCAAACATTTGTTCGCATTTGCGAACATAGGCAGGCACTGGGGACCTTCGCAAATGCGAACAATTGTTCGCATTTGCGAACAAGGCTGGGCCAAAGGGGGCTTCGCATTTGCGATGAGGGTTCGCATTTGCGAGCCTTGCCTTACACTGTCCCCTTCGCAATTGCGAGAAATTCTTCGCAATTGCGAAGCCAACAGCTGGGTGAAAAACCAGCAGTTCAAAAATTCAGAATTTCATCCAACGGCCTATCAAATCTTTACCCGAGCCTCCCGGGCTCCAAACCAAACATGTACACAACCTCAAAAACACATTATGGACTTGTTTGTGCGATCACATCGCCAATATCACTTCGTTTTAATCAAATCAAGCCTCAAACTCATGATTTTCATACCTTTAGTTTTCAAAACTTTCAAACTTGGGACTCAAGGTCCAAAACATCTCAAACGACATCCAAATGTCACCAAACTTTACATAAATCACATATATAATATTTAAGACTTGTACCGGGCGTCGGAACCAAAATACGAGCCCGATACCAAGGTCAATTAATTTATTTCCTTTAATAATTACATCAAAAACAATTTCACATAAAAATTCATAACTTGGGCTCTAGGCCTCGGAATTCGACTCCGGACGCATGTCCAAGTCCCATATTTTTCTACGGACCTCTCGGGACCATCCAATCTCGGGTCCGGATCCGTTTACCAAAAATGTTGACCGAAGTCAACCATATCAATATTAATATCATTTTTATCCAAATTTCTCATAGAATTCATATTTTCTATCACAAAATCTTTCCGGCTACATGCTCGGATCGTGCACGTAAATCGAGGCAACATAGAATGAGGTTTTCAAGGCCTCGTAAGCTCGAAATGATTAATTAAATAAGTGATGACCCTTTGGGTCGTCACAATCTCCACCTCTAAAACAACCGTTCGTCCTCGAACGGACAAAAGAAAGAAGTACCCGAGTCAGGAAACAAGTGTGGGTAGCGGCTCCGCATATCAGACTCGGACTCCCAGGTCGATGCCTCAGGAGGCTGACCTCTCCACTGAACACGTACAGAAGGATAACTCTTCGACCTCAACTGTCGAACCTACTGGTCTAGAATAGCCACCGGCTCCTCCTCGTAAGATAGATCATTGTCCAATTGGATAGTACCGAAGTCTAACGCATGTGTGGGATCGCTGTGGTATCTCCAAAGCATAGATACGTGAAAAACTGGATGCACGGCCGATAAGCTAGGTGGCAAAGCTAATCTGTAAGCCACCCCTCCCACTCTGTCTAGAATCTCAAATGGACCAATATACCTAGGGCTGAGCTTGCCCTTCTTCCCGAACCTCATTACTCCCTTCATAGGCGACACTCGGAGCAATACTCGTTCACCAACCATGAAATCTACATCTCGAACCTTACGATCCGCATAAGTCTTTTGCCTAGACTGAGCTGAACGCAATCTCTCCTGAATAGTCTTGACCTTATCCAAGGCCTCCTGGACTAAGTCTGTACCCAACAACCGAGCATCTCCCGGTTCAAACCATCCGACTGGTGATCGACATCTCCTACCATACAACGCCTCATACGGAGCCATTTGGATGCTAGATTGGTAACTGTTATTGTAGGCGAACTCTGCTAATGGTAGAAACTGGTCCCACGAGCCTCCGAAATCAATAACACAGGCTCGAAGCATGTCCTCAAGAATCTGAATAGTCCTCTAGGACTGGCCATCCGTCTGAGGATGAAATGTTGTACTCAACTGAACCTGGGTGCCTAACTCCTGCTGGACCGCTCTCCAGAACCGCTAGGTAAACTGCGTACCCCGATCAGAGATAATGGATACCGGCACCCCATGGAGACGAACAATCTCCCTAATGTAAACCTCCGCTAACCTCTCCGACGAGTAGGAGACAGACACTGGAATAAAGTGGGCTGACTTGGTCAGCCTATCAACAATGACCCAAATAGCATCAAATTTCTTTCGAGTCAAAGGAAGTCTAGTAATGAAGTCCATAGTGATCCGCTCCCATTTCCACTCGGGAATTTCAATCCTCTGGAACACACCACCAGGTCTCTGGTGCTCATATTTCACCTGCTGACAATTTAGACACCGAGCGACATACGCAACGATATCTTTCTTCATTCTGCGCCACCAATAATGTTGCCGCAAATCCTGGTACATCTTCCCGGCACCTGGGTGAATCGAATACTGCGAACTATGGGCCTCTGCTAAGATCGACTCTCGAATCCCTTCGACATTGGGCACACAAAATCGACCCTGCAATTTCAATACCCCATCATCATCTAGATTTACCTGTGTGGCACCTCCCCGTTGTACTGTATCTCTCAACTCACTCAAATGAGGATCATCAAATTGCCTCTCACGGATACACTCTAATAAAGAAGAACGAGCGATCGTGCAGGCTAACACTCTGCTAGGCTCAGAAATGTCTAATCTCACGAACCGGTTGGCTAAGGCCTCGACATCTAGAGCTAATGGTCTCTGATTGACCGGAATATATGCAAGACTACCCATGCTGGCATACTTTCTACTCAATGCATCGGCCACCACATTGGCCTTACCTGGGTGATATAATATAGTAACATCATAGTCTTTTAGCAACTCTAACCATATCCGCTGTCGTAGATTCAACTCCTTCTGTTTGAACAAGTACTGTAGGCTTTTGTGATCAGTGTACACCTCACATGTCACACCATATAGATAATGCCTCCAGATCTTTAAGGCATGAACCACTGCTGCTAATTCAAGATCATGAACTGGATAATTCTTCTCATGTATCTTTAACTGCCTCGAAGCATAAGCGATAACTTTACCATCCTGCATCAATACCGCTCCAAGCCCTGTACGAGATGCGTCACAATAAACTATATAAGGCCTTGTACCCGTAGGTAGTACCAACACCGGTGCGGTGGTCAAGGCTGTCTTGAGCTTTCGAAAGCTCGCCTCACACTCCTCTGTCCACTGGAACTAGGCACCCTTCTGGGTCAACCTAGTCATCGGGGCCGCAATAGAAGAAAACCCCTCTACAAAACGACGGTAGTAACCTGCTAATCCCAAGAAACTCCGGATCTCAATCACTGAAGCTGGTCGAGGCCAATTCTGGACTGCCTCAATCTTCTTTGGGTCTACCTGAATACCTTCCACTGATACAATGTGACCCAGAAATGCTACCGAACTCAGCCAGAATTCACATTTAGAAAATTTGGCATATAGCTGGTTATCTTTCAGAGTCTGAAGAACCACTCTGAGGTGCTACTCGTGCTCTTCCTAGCTGTGGGAGTACACCAGGATGTCATCTATATAGACTATCACGAACAGATCTAAGTAAGGCCTGAATACCCGATTCATCAACTCCATGAATGCTGCTGGGGCATTGGACAACCCGAAGGACATGACCAAGAACTCATAATGCCCATATCTAGAGCGAAAGGTCGTCTTAGGAATGTCAGCCGCCCTGATCTTCAGCTGATGGTAGCCTGACCTCAAGTCTATCTTAGAAAATACCCTCGCTCCCTGGAGCAGGTCAAACAAATCATCAATCCTCGGCAGTGGATATTTATTTTTGATAGTCACTTTGTTTAACTACCGGTAATCAATACACATCCGCATCGAGCCATCCTTCTTCTTTACAAATAATACAAGTGCTCCCTAGGGGGAAACACTGGGCCTGATAAAACCCTTCTCAAGAAGGTCCTGCAACTGATCTTTCAACTCCTTTAATTCCGGCGGGGCCATACGATAGGGTGGAATAGAGATGGGCTGAGTGCCTGGTGCCAAATCAATACAGAAGTCAATATCCCTATCGGGTGGCATGCCCGGCAGGTCTGAAGGAAAAACCTCAGGAAATTCCCGTGTAATAGGGACTGACTCAATGGGAGGAACTTCTGCGCTGGAATCACGAACATAAGCCAGATAAGTTAGACACCCCTTCTCGATCATGCGTCGAGCCTTAACATAAGAAATAACAGTGCGAACGGAGTGGCTTGAGGTACCTTTCCACTCAAGTCGGGGTGATTCTGGCAAGGCTAAAGTCACCGTCTTAGCATGGCAATCAAGAATAGCATGGTATGGGGACAACCACTCCATCCCCAATATGACATCAAAATCTACCATATCCAAAAGCAACAGATCAACACGGGTCTCAAGACCCCCAAATATAACTACGCACGAACGATGCACCCGATCGACTACAATGGAGTCGCCCACCGGTGTAGCCACATAAACTGGAATATCCAGAGCATAGCTGGGCACAACCAAATACGATGCGAAGTAGGAAGACACATAGGAATATGTAGATCCAGTGTCAAATAATACTGAAGCACCTCCGCCACACACAAGAATAGTACCCGTAATCACAGCATCCGATGCCTCCGCCTCTGGCCCGGCCGGTAAAGCATAGAATCGGGGATCCGCACCTCCCCTCCGAGCCGCGTCTCTAGGACGACCATCAACCGGCCGACCTCTACCTCTCGCCGGACGGTCTCCACCTCTACGGTCCCGACCTCCACCTCTATAATCTCTACCCCCGCCTCTCGCTGGCTGGGCAGAGGCTGAGGGTCAGCCGGGGCCCGAATCATAGGACGAGGACCTCGCTGCTGAGAGTTGCCCGCTGCTAGAGGGCAATTCCCGATAAAATGACCTGGGTCACCACAACCGTAGCAACTCTTAGACTGATAGGGCTGCTGGCCCTGACGACCCGAATGGCCTCCACGAACACTCCTGAAGAGGCTGAGCATTAATAGGAGACTGGTCTGAATAATGCCCCCGAACACCACGATCACCTGGTCCACCCTGTGAAGCCTGAAGGGCGGAATGAAAAGGCCTGGAGGACTGGCCTCTATCAAAGGATTCTCTGCTACCAGAGGAAGAAGCACCAAACCTACCCGAATGACGAGGCCTCTTATCCGAAGAATAACCGCCTCCTCTAGCGAGAGCCATCTCAACTCTGCGTGCTGCATTGGCTGCCTTCTGAAATGATATGTCACTCCCCACGCCCATAGCCATCTGGAGTCTAATCGGCTGATTAAGCCCATCTATAAATCTGCGGACCCTCTCCCGCTCCGTGGGAAGTATCACCACCGCATGACGAGCCAAGTCGATAAATCTCGTCTCATACTGTGTAACTGTCATAGTGCCCTGATGGAGGCGCTCAAACTGCCTCCGAAGTAAATCCCGCTGAGTAGTAGGGAGAAACTTCTCCATAAATAGTTCCGCAAACCGGTCCCATGATAGAGCTGGGGACCCTGCTGGTCGAGTCAGGCAATAATCTCTCCACCAAGTCTTGGCGGATCCTGCAAGTCTGAAGGTACAGAAATCAACTCCGTTTGTCTCCACGATCCCCATAGTCTTGAGAATCTCATGGCAACCGAATAAAAAGTCCTGAGGATCCTCTGATGTGGCACCGCTGAAAGTAGTGGTAAACAGCTTGGAGAACCGATCAAGTCTCCATAAGGAATCAGAAGTCATGGCCGCTCCATCTCCGGCATGAGCCGTGGTACTCGACTGAGTGGCCACAGCTGGCTGAACCACTGGTGCCTGAGGCTGAGGAACTACTGGCTCCGGAGTACGAGCAATAGGAGTCTGGGCCCCTCCTCCAGCCTGAGAAGTGGCTGGGGCAACAGATAATAAACCCGCTCTAGCAATGCTGTCCATGAATCCCGCTATCCTGACCAAAGCATCCCGGAGATCCGGGGTAATTAAAGCCTCTCCTGGGACCTGAGCTGGGCCCACTGGAGCTGCTGGAACCGGAACCTCCTCGTCAATCTCAATATGAGGCTCCACCTCTGGAGTAGCTGCCTGGGGCTGAGCTCTACCCCTACCACGGCCTCTGATACGGCCTTGGCCCCTGCCCCTCACGGGAGCTGCCTGGGGCTCGGGCTGCTGGTCAGCGGACGAAGAAGCGCGTGTCCTCACCATCTGCGAAAGGACATAATAGAAATTCAATGAGTAATTGAGGAACAAGTCGCACGACAAGAAAGAACAAATGAGAGACTCTTTCATAACTCAATAGATTCTGGAGGACAAGTACAGACGTCTCTGTACCTACCTCTCAAACTCTACTAAGCTTGTTCATGAGTGGTGAGACCTATGTAACCTAGAGCTTTGATACCAACTTGTCACGACCCGGATTTTCCCCCAATATCGGGATCGTGATGGCGCCTACTCGTGGTAGCTAGGCAAGCCACCGTATTCATACTATCCTGTTTTTAACACAATTTTAATTAAATAAATGCGGAATACTTTATCGAAATAAAAATAACTAATTACAAGATGAAAATTATACTGAAATCCTCTACCCAAGACGTGGAGTCACCAACTCACGAACTACTATGGAATACTACACATAAAAGTCTCAAGGAAATATAACATAATTCTGTTTGTCTCGGAACAAAGAGACTACAGCAAATAACATAAATAAAGAAAGAGACGCCGGGCCTGCGGACGTCTGCAAGCTACCTCGGTCTCAAATATGATCAACTCCCACGCAATCTATTTACTGCTACTGCTGCTCCTGATCGTAACCTGGACCTGTGCAAAAATGCACATAAGTGTAGCATCAGCACAACCGACCCCATGTGCTGGTAAGTGCCTGGCCTATCCCGGCGAAGTAGTGACAAGCCTAGGACCAGACACTCACATAAACCTGTGCAATTCAATATATATGTATACCACAGAATAACAAGAAATAACCAGGTAATAACACAATAAGGAATAGCTCAAAGAATTCAACAATTAACAACAGTTAATAAATTCACAAGGAAAAACAAAGTATAATGTAAACACAAGTAATATCAATTCAAGAAATAGCAAGCAGTTGCACGGCATCACCCTTCATGCTTTTACTCTCATCCTCACCAAATAAACAAATAAAGTGCACGGCATCACCCTTCGTGCTTTTACTCTCATCCTCACCAAATAAACAAATAAAGTACACGGCATCACCCTTCGTGCTTTTACTCTCATCCTCACATCCATAGTACGGCATGATCCTTCGTACATGGTTCAATAACAGGCACGGCATGATCCTTCGTGCATAATCAATAAATAAACATGGCACGGCATTAACCTTCGTGCATAAATAAATAAACATGGCACGGCATCACCCTTCGTGCATTATCACTCTTCCTCACCCAAATAACAATCACAGTTAAGGGCAAAGAAAGAAACAATAATTCATAAACCGTCCCATCAAGGACAATCAATAATTATCTTCACAACAAGTCCCAACAAGGGAGAACAATAACAATTCATCCTGTAATATATCTCAAAATAATCATTTTTCAACGACTCACGGTCATACTAGACGCCAGTGTATGGATGCTCATCACCACAGCCCATACACCGCACTCGATCACATAACACATAACACATAATCCTATTCCCTCAAGCTAGGATAGAACAAACACTTACCTCGAATGCTTATGAACAATTCAATCCGTGGAAATGTCTTTTCTTTCAATTTGGCTCCAATCCAACCGTATCTATACACAATTGATTTAATATCATCAATTCTACTCAACGAACTAATTCTTAAGACCAAATACAACTTTTACAACATTCTGCCCGGAATAGTAAATTTCAACCCCGGGCCCACATGGTCGGAACTCGGGTTAGGACCAAAATCCGGTTACCCATCCCCCCACGAGTTCATGTATATAATTTGTTTCAAAATCGGACCTCAATTCGAGGTCCAATTCCCCAATTTATGAAAAACCCTATTTTCTAACAAAAACAAGAATTCTACCATGAAAATCATTGATTTCTTATGAAAAACATGTTTAATGATGTTAGGAATTGAAAGAATTAAGTAAAAAGTGACTTACAATCGTTTTGATGAAGAAGAAATCCTTGAAGAATCGCAAACGGGTGTTTTGGTTTTGTAAAAAGTGAAGAAATGACTCAAATTCGTGTTTTTCAGGTCTCTGTGTTCGCATTTGCGAACATGGGCTCGCAATTGCGAACCCCGACCAATTTCTGGAGTTTGAAAAATAAGCTAAGGCTGGGAAGTTCGCATTTGCGAACATTTGTTCGCATTTGCGAACACTGGCAGACAAAGGGATGTTCGCATTTGCGAACTAATGTTCGCATTTGCGAACACATGTCTTATAAGGCAGTGTTCGCATTTGCGAACAATGGTTCGCATTTGCGAACCAAGGCAGTATGGGGAATGTTCGCATTTGCGAACTTTTGTTCGCATTTGCGAACATAGGCAGCACTGGGGACCTTCGCAAATGCGAACAATTGTTCGCATTTGCGAACAAGGCTGGCTTCGCATTTGCGATCAAGGTTCGCATTTGCGAGCCTTGCCTTACACCGTCCCCTTCGCAATTGCGAGAAATTCTTCGCAATTGCGAAGCCAACAGCTGGGTGAAAAACCAGCAGTTCAAAAATTCAGAATTTCATCCAACGGCCTATCAAATCTTTACCCGAGCCTCCCGGGCTCCAAACCAAACATGTACACAACCTCAAAAACACATTATGGACTTGTTCGTGCGATCACATCGCCAATATCACTTCGTTTTAATCAAATCAAGCCTCAAACTCATGATTTTCATACCTTTAGTTTTCAAAACTTTCAAACTTGGGACTCAAGGTCCAAAACATCTCAAACGACATCCAAATGTCACCAAACTTTACAGAAATCACATATATAATATTTAAGACTTGTACCGGGCGTCGGAACCAAAATACGAGCCCGATACCAAGGTCAATTAATTTATTTCCTTTAATAATTACATCAAAAACAATTTCACATAAAAATTCATAACTTGGGCTCTAGGCCTCGGAATTCGACTCCGGACGCATGTCCAAGTTCCATATTTTTCTACGGACCTCTCGGGACCATCCAATCTCGGGTCCGGATCCGTTTACCAAAAATGTTGACCGAAGTCAACCATATCAATATTAATATCATTTTTATCCAAATTTCTCATAGAATTCATATTTTCTATCACAAAATCTTTCCGGCTACATGCTCGGATCGTGCACGTAAATCGAGGCAATATAGAATGAGGTTTTCAAGGCCTCAGAAGTTCGAAATGATTAATAAAATAAGTGACGACCCTTTGGGTCGTCCCAAGTCAGCTAATATGCAAATACAGCCTCACAGGCTCAAAAGTAGTTTTGAAAACCTTTTTATCATATTTCAGTTGGAAAACAGTAACACCAAGTTCCAGAGATTGGAAATAGCATGATAACAGAAATAGCTATGGACTGGTAGTAACTAACATGTCAATATGAAAAGACAATGATAATGATCCTCGCGGGATCCAATAACTGGCTCACGGCCCACAAGTATACTCGACCACCCAAGAAGGGGGTTCCTCGGCTCAAGAGTGGCCAATAACACAATATATAGTATGCAACCATCCGAGAAAGAGGTTCGACGGCAGGAGAATAGCCAATATCATAACACAGTGCCAACAAGTCGGACTAAGCCATAGTCTCCAATCACAATCGACCCTGCACTCACAAGAGAGTACGTGTCTCGCTGCATACAGCGTCACAAAGTGGTTTACCGGGGTTTCGAACCCGCTGGTCATCACCCACATCTATTACTCACCTCGATACCGCGCCACGACTACTCCGCAATGCCCTTGCCACGAGAATCAAGCTCCGCACGCGTAGAATCTGATCAAATATAGTGGAAATACATCAAATTAGGCCAATGGGACATAACCCAATCGAAAGAACTCGAAAAATACTCAAAAATACGAAATTGGCAAAACCCGAGCCCCGGGCCCACATCTCGGAAAATTTCGAAATTCCTATTTCCGGAATCCTCGTCTCGCCACGAGTCCGTACATATAAAATTTATCCAATTCCGACACCATTTGGTCCTTCAAATCTTTATTTTACATTTTAGGAGATTTCATCAATTTTCTTCCCAAATTACATCCCAAATCACAAATTAAGTGATGGATTCAATGATATATTCATGTAATCTAGCTAAATCTAAGTTAGAATCACTTACCCCAATGAATTTCTTGAAAAACCTTAAAAAAATCGCCAAAATCCGAGCTCTCTAGGTCCAAAAATCAAATAAAACATAAAACCTCATATTTATAGAGTGACCCTCGGATTCCAGCAGTGTTGACCGCACAAAAGTGGCCGCGGGCCGCGCCCAGTCTCTGCGGCCGCACAAAAATGGCCGCGGCCGTGCAGTTTGCTCTGCAGTGATAGGCTTTGGTATTTTGACCATAACTTTCGCTACAGATCTCCAAATTATAATTTCTTTAACGTTCCGGAAACAAGACACAAAGCACTACAACTTTTGTTTTTGAATCACCTCAAAATCCCTTGTAGATAAAAAGATACGAGCTTCCGAAGTAGGACCAGTGATCTGAAGATTTTTCCAGCAGTGCGGACCGCACAGAAATGACCGCGGTCCGCACCCAGCCAGCGCGGCCGCGCCAAAAGGACTACGGTCCGCGTCCCAATGACTGCCCCTTCCCGTTTCTATATTCCGGGATGTCCGTACTCACCCGAAATACACCCGAGACCCCCGGGACCTCAACCAAAAGCACCAACAAGTCAGAAAACACATCACGGACTTAGTCGAGGCCTCAAATCACATCACATATCATCAAAATCATCGAATTACCACGGATTCAAGCCTAAATTTATCAAGTTCTTCCAAAACTCACATTCGATTAAAAACCCAACCAAACGACGTCCGAATGACCTGAAAATCTGCGGACATATCCAAAATCACATAACGAAGCTACCGGAATTATCGGAATTCCATTCCGACACCCAGATCAAAATCTCACCTACCATTCGGATTTCGCCAAAATTCAACCTTAGCCACTTCAAGCCTATTTCTGCACCGGAACTCCAAATTCAATTCCGAATGCTCCCCTACGTCATAAATCACCTCCCGGAACTGACCGAATCATCAGAATCCGATTCCGAGCTCTCTAACTAAATAGTCAACTCCAGGTTGACTTTCCATATTCAAGTTTCTTTCAAAAAGGCTATATGCCTCATTTTCAATCCAATTCACTCCTAACTCACCCGATAGACTCTAATACTGATATAAAAGCATAAAACATATAATTACAACATAACGGGGTCGTAATTCCCGTGACGACGGGCCGAGTCGTCACATTCTCCCGAACTTAAACAAACGCTCGTTCTCGAGCGGACCCAGAGTTGTACTAGAGCAACCCAATAGCTAAATGACCTTATCAAACATATATTCGGGGTGATACCACGTCACCCTATCTGTCATAAGTCTGCTAACACGATATAGCTGAAATTTCACAAACCATCTGAACCATAAACTACATTGCACTTTCCGAAATCATATACCAATTGCTAATCCCATGCCTATACTCAGGATACACTAGAATCCACTGCAATAACCCATACTCAGCACTCCGGGTGAGATCATATGATGTCTCAAACAACCCAATCACTCGAGACGATAGTCTCTAATCACAACAATTTCCCGCGATAACCAAATACCAACTGAAAAACCTTTCTTATTAGCTAAAGTCTTAGTCCAACACCTTCATATGCTGTCCATGGCAACCGAACACGCGATATATCTAATCTATCTCTCAAGTCAACCATTCATGAATCCATTTCCCTTTTAACTGATACCACAATAGATTTTGGAGCCGAACCTCAATATTACCTTTCTAACCAGCTGAAATCACATATACTCACACTCATTATTGGCTCCAACGGTCATTCCGATTATAAGATACCGCATTGGTGATATGACACCTCAACATCGGCCTAAGCCACGACGAGCACAACATAGGCTCCAATAGAAATGTCCGAACACACTCGAATCATGACAGCTCAAATCATGACAAATGTCTCCAGCAAAAGAGTTGCAATTCAATTCCTCTGTGCCATCATAACATAGAACTGAGATCGCGTCTCGCATTATAGAAATAGAGTACCCGAATCCTCCTCGAGAGGTCATAACATCACGTGGCCTTGCCACGATTCGTGATTCTATCCAAACACTATTACTCAAGAAGCACGTCAAGCCACCGAACTCAAAACAATTAGCCACGCGCAGATCTAGGTCTTGGACCAAAGCAATCAACCTCACCCACGGTGAAACAATTAACGTATGCAATTAAATCTTGAAAGGACACAACCGGTGTGCCATTCGCCGAGCAATACTCAATACGAACTTTTCCTCAGAAGCCAGGAGGTATTGTATACCAGGTAACATATAACTAACTCTATTTTTGCATTACACTATCGCGGCGTGCAACCCGCTCCAATGACATACCCGTGGCGGCGTGCCACCCGATCCAAATACCATACCCGTGGCGGCATGCCACCCGATCCAAATAATAGTACCTGTGGCGGCGCGCCACCCGATACATATAGAACCCTCACCAAAGAAATGCGCGTCGAGTCAAGTTGCTCATTATGGTAAACATATATTGCCTCAAGTTCGGCCACAAGAAACGTATCCGACAAAGTTACTCAATACCAGAACCAAATCAATGATAGAAACCTCTGCACTGATATCTGCCACGAAGGCCCAACCGACAAAGCAATACCCACCAGCCGTCCGCTGGTCCTGAGGTACAACTACCCCACTGGAGCATACTCTGATGCACTCTGCTGCACATTTTGTGCCATACCATTATAGTCTATATCACATTAGTCTAGACAACCTGGCCCAATGATGACCAGTCAGCAATCAAGTATCGTAATCCAAATTCGTTATATCAAGTTGAGAGAGAAAGCCACTAGAGCTTCCGATTTCCAATAATCACAAAATGGTGCCAATACACACGATATACGACTACTGCATAGGCAGACTAACGAGAACTTCAAGTCTCCAACATATATATAACACATGAATCACCATGCCCGATTCCGTACTTCACTGTACAAATACATAACACACATCAAGCATCCATTCATACCACAAAAGCCATTCAGAAATTTCACTGTGCCATTAGCGACTCGATTATTACAGTCGATTCAACAAGAGAGTGCTACCATACCACTAGATATTATTACATTACCTTGTCCTTTTGGACCACATTCCTTGCCAATTTACTAGAATAGCTGTACCATTTTCCTTAATCACCAGAAAGATCGATTCTTAAATCACCTGCAGCTGCCTGCGCTGCTCAATAATTTTAATGACTTCCCGTATATTATGAACTGATCTCAAAACCTTGAATATGCCATTATCAACTTTTCCATAACACATCGCATATACAATACCATACTAAGATAACATAGAAATTCTTATCCCATTCCTACGCCGCAAACATCGACGCACTCAACTAGTCAAGGACTTTCATGATCCCATATAGAGAAAACTCATTACACATTCCAAGCTTTGCATACCAACGGGAAATACACTCATTTTCAAACCACGGTAAAACACATCATAAACTCTTTCTCCCAATTACAATTATATTGCATAAGTTAAACTGTCAGGACTGAGTCCTTATACCCATATCGAGTTACACAACTGCCAGCACTCAAGAGCTTTGTTGCACAATACCTGCAAGACTCATTACTTCAATCACATACCAAGAATTAATCGTATTCCTTATCATACCATTTTGATTTATTAACAAGTTGTTCCATTTACCCAGTTTCCCTTCTCATTCATCTTTAATTTAATATTAGCCCTTACTGTAACACCATAATACATCAACTCATGTTACCACACGAGACTCGTACGTAAGACCACGCCGTCTAAGACCCATAGGCCACTGAATACTCTCTTAATATTTCCCAGAAGGACCACATTCTACAATACTTTATTTCGAAGAACTTCTTGCGATTTGAATTCGTTATCATTACCTCCCAACACGGTCACATAGAATCCCATCATTCACATAATATAATACAAGTCTTGATCTCTTCTAACGAAACCACCATTTTTAGCCACATGCACAATCTTAAGACACTTGACTGATACAAGCAAAATCTTGAACACCGTAAACAAATTCTCGGGCGTCATTCACCCTTGTTCAGCTGTAATTCAGCTGTCTTATTGAATAGAACTACTCGTGCCTTGCTAGAACTCCGACACCACAAAACATGATTACATACAGATACACTTAGTTATCTTCCCTTTCTATACACCGAACATTCTTTACCAACATAAGTTCACAACATCCTAGTATTTCTTCATATCTACGAAGCACCATAACCTTTATCAAAATTTCCCAACATACCTAGAGATAGAGCCAACACAACACACGACAGTGCAATCAGTTAATCAATAACAACCTCCCCAAGTTAGCTCGGGGCCATACATCAAGCACCTTTGGCCACTTATAGCATTCTTACTCACATAATGCCACAAATTTCTAGTTAGATTAAATTCAAGTCATTTACAAGCTTCGGCGGAGATTCAAATCATCAGACATCTTTAACTCTTTTGCAATTCTTGTATTCATTCACACACAACAGTTAAGCCCATTCTTTAGGTGACAAAAATATTTTCTAAGTCCCAAATTTTCCAAAAATTTTGACAGAGTTTCCTTTGTAATTTGGCGTATCCACCTGCCAGAGAGTCACCAAAACCATCCTAACAACACATTCACAACTCGACAAGACATCACGATGCATATCGACAACATTAGTCTCAATACTACACAAATTATATCATCATAATTGTTACATGAACATGCGCTGTACCTGCTCGAATCCTAACACATATCAAATACATTTCAATTACACATGAGGATCAACCCTCCTACTTCTTCTCAATTTAGCATTTCATCACAATACCTTCCACCAGGATACACATAGCATAATCAGTTTAGTCTTCCTGAGTTTAAACTAGTTCCACTACATATAAGGCAATTTACCTTCCAATTACGAGATATGATAATTATTCACCACGCCCACAGCTCGGGGCTACACAACAGATTAGATAAGAGTCGAACAATTAACAGCTCATCCATTAGTAAGCCTCCCTAATACTCTACAGATCAGCACAAGGCCCCAAACATGGCTACTAGCCCAAGTACATAGATATAAGCCCAGTCTCAGTCACTTTACACAGTAATTTATCAATTGGGAAGGATCAAGTCCAAATCCCCAGTCACAATACCACCACACTCGTTACATGACGCGTGTTCCATCTCAGCACAGCACTATATAGTGTAAATACGGGGTTTCAAACCCTCAATACATTATCTATTGCCACCACCCACAAAATCAGCACCTCGATGCTCAAGTCATAAACAAGGTCCAGCCTCAAGTCATCCCGACTGTCCCAACATGAACTCACAGAGATTATATCTCGCCCCTCGATCGGGAATCACAAGCCATAAGTCAATTATATTATTGAGCGCTCGATGCGTACACAGACGTGTGGAAGGGATTTCAAAAATTATATCTCAAGCTGAATCAAGTGCGCACGATAAGAATTCCAAGAAATGTGAAGTGTTTCATAAAGGTTCGCAGCCTCCCGAGGATAAGTACAGGTGTCCCTGTACCGATCCACAAGACTCTACTAACCGGCTCAAGACTCATGAGGCCTATGGCTCTGATACCAACTTGTCACGACCCCAAATCCGGTCGTGATGGTGCCCAGCACACTGCTAGGCCAGCCTGACCAATCAATAACAACAACGGAGCTAGGAGCTCGTTTTATCCCATTTTAACATATCAAATCATAAAACAACAGTGACATATATATCGAAAACGGGGAACTAGTCCCAACACATACCAACTCCCATAGATCGAAGGGTCAAGAGTCATGAGCCTCTAATGAACATAAGTGAAATAATGGTTTACAAGATACCAAGTGCGGAAAGAAATATCAATACATAATCAAAAGATAGTAGGAAAGAATATCGGGTCCTGCGGACTCTGCAGCTACCTCGAATATCCTATAGATGTCGCTTCGAACAGCTACCGGATCACTGCTAAGAGGTACCTGGATCTGCACACAAGGTGCAGGGAGTAAAATGAGTACTGCCAGACTCAGTGGTAATAAACAAGGGTAAGACAGCGCAGATAAGAAATCCGCAATAAAGCACTATGTAAAGCCGTAATCAAATACCCTGTCACAGAATCAATATCAACTGTACCTGTACCAACAAGTACCAGCAAAACAGTATAACAACTAGCAGATGTAGCTAAATGCAATGCAATGCATGATATGATCGCTACGGCGCGTAGCCCGATCCAATTTGGGTACCCGTGCTCACTGTGGGGGTTCAGACTCCGGAGGGGCTCCTTCAGCCCAAGCACCACTTCCAGAAGATACGCTGCGGCGCGCAGCCCGAGCCACTTCCAGTTAGCTAATATGCAAATACAGCCTCACGAGCTCAAAAGTAGTTTTGAAAACTCTTATATCATTTTTTTAGTTGAAAACAGTATATCAAAGTTCCAGAGATTGGAAAATCACAATAACAGTTATAGCTTCAGACTGGTAGTAAAACTAGCAAGTCAATATCACAGCACAATGCTAACGATCCTCGCAGGATCCCAATAACTGGCTCATGGCCCACAAGTATACTTGACCACCTAAGAAGGGGGTTCCTCGGCTCAAGAGTGGCCAATAACACAATATATAGTATGCAACCATCCGAGAAAGAGGTTCGACGGCTTGAGAATAGCCAATATCATAACACAGTGCCAACAAGTCGGACTAAGCCATAGTCCTCAATCACAATCGACCCCGCACTCACAAGAGAGTACGTGTCTCGCCGCTATACAGCGTCACAAAGTGGTGTACCGGGGTTTCCCGCTGGTCATCACCCACATCTATTACTCACCTCGATACCGCGCGACGACTACTCCGCAATGCCCTTGCCACGAGAATCAAGCTCCGCACGCGTAGAATCTGATCAAATATAATGGAAATACATCAAATTAGGCCAATGGGACATAACCCAATCGAAAGAACTCGAAAAATACTCAAAAACACGAAATTGGCAAAACCCGAGCCCCGGGCCCACATCTCGGAAAATTTCAAAATTCCTATTTCCGGAATCCTCGTCTCGCCACGAGTCCGTACATATAAAATTTATCTCATTCCGACACCATTTGGTCCTTCATATCTTTATTTTATATTTTGGGAGATTTCATCAATTTTCTTCCCAAATTCCATCCCAAATCACAAATTAAGTGATGGATTCAATGATATATTCATGTAATCTAGCCAAATCTAAGTTAGAATCACTTACCCCAATGAATTTCTTGAAAAACCTTCAAAACATCGCCAAAATCCAAGCTCTCTAGGTCCAAAAATCAAATAAAACATAAAACCTCGTATTTATAGAGTGACCCTCGAATTCCAGCAGTGCTGACCGCACAAAAGTGGCCGCGGGCCGCGGGCCGCGCCCAGTCTCCGCGGCCGCACAAAAATGGCCGCGGCCGCGCAGTTTGCTTTGCAGTGACAGGCTCTGGTATTTTGACCATAACTTTCGCTACATATCTCCAAATTATTGTTTCTTTAGTGTTCCGGAAACTAGACACGAAGGGCTACAACTTCTGTTTTTTCATCACCTCAAAATTCCTTGTAGATAAAACGATATGAGCTTCCGAAGTAGGACCAGTGATCTGAAGATTTTTCCAGCAGTGCGGACAGCACAGAAATGACCGTGGTCCGCGCCCAGCCAGCGCGGCCGCGCCAAAAGGACTGTGGTCCGCGTCCCAATGACTGCCCCTTCCCTTTTCTATATTCCAGGATGTTCGTACTCACCTCGAAATACACCCGAGACCCCCGGGACCTCAACCAAAAGCACCAACAAGTCAGAAAACACATCACGGACTTAGTCGAGGCCTCAAATCACATCACATATCATCAAAATCATCGAATTACCACGGATTCAAGCCTGAATTTATCAAGTTCTTCCAAAACTCCCATTCGATCAAAAACCCGACCAAACGACGTCCGAATGACCTGATAATTTGCGGACATATCCAAAATCACATAACAAAGCTACAGGAATTATCGGAATTCCATTCCGACACCCGGATCAAAATCTCACCTACCGTTCGGATTTCGCCAAAATTCAACCTTAGCCAATTCAAGCCTATTTCTACACCGGAACTCCAAATTCAATTCCGAATGCTCCCCTACGTCACAAATCACCTCCCGGAACTGACCGAATCATCAGAATCCAATTTCGAGCTCTCTAACTAAATAGTTAACTCCAGGTTGACTTTCCATATTCAAGTTTCTTTCAAAAAGGCTATATGCCTCATTTTCAATCCAATTCACTCCTAACTCACCCGATAGACTCTAACACTGATATAAAAGCATAAAACATATAATTACAACATAACGGGGTGGTAATTCTCGTGACGACGGGCCGGGTCGTCACATTCTCCCCAACTTAAACAAACGCTCGTCCTCGAGCGGACCCAGAGTTGTACTAGAGCAACCCAATAGCTAAATGACCTTACCAAACATATATTCGGGGTGATACCACGTCACCCTATCTGTCATAAGTCCGCTAACATGATATTGCCGAAATTTCACAAACCATCCGAACCATAAACTACATTGCACTTTCCGAAATCATATACCAATTATTAATCCCATGCCTATACTCAGGATACACTAGAATCCACTGCAATAACCCATACTCAGCACTCCGGGTGAGATCATATGATGTCTCAAACAACCCAATCACTCGAGACGATAGTCTCTAATCACAACAATTTCCCGCGATAACCAAATACCAACTGAAAAACCTTTCTCATTAGCTAAAGTCTTAGTCCAACACCTTCATATGCTGCCCACGGCAACCGAACACGCGATATATCTAATCCATCTCTCAAGTCAACCATTCATGAATCCATTTCCCTTTTAACTGATACCACAATAGATTTCGGAGCCGAACCTCAATATTACCTATCTAACCAGCTGAAATCACATATACTCACACTCATTATTGGCTCCAACGGTCATTCCGATTATAACACACCGCATTGGTGATATGACACCTCAACACCGGCCTAAGCCACGACGAGCACAACATAGGCTCCAATAGAAATGTCCGAACACACTCGAATCATGACAGCTCAAATCATGACAACTGTCTCCAGCAAAAGAGCTGCAATTCAATTCCTCTGTGCCATCATAACATAGAACGGAGATCGCGTCTCGTATTATAGAAATAGAGTACCTGAATCCTCCTCGAGAGGTCATAACATCACGTGGCCTTGCCACGATTCATGATTCTATCCAAACACTATTACTCAAGAAGCACGTCAAGCCACCAAACTCAAAACGGTTAGCCACGCGCAGATCTAGGTCTTGGACCCAAGCAATCAATCTCACCCACGGTGAAACAATTAATGTATGCAATCAAATCCTGAAAGGACACAACCGATGTGCCACTCGCCGAGCGATACTCAATACGAACGTTTCCTCAAAAGCCACGAGGTATTGTATACCAGGTAACATATAACTAACTCTATTTTTGCATTACACTATCGCGGCGTGCAACCCGCTCCAATGACATACCCGTGGCGGCGTGCCATCCGATCCAAATACCATACCCGTGGCAGCGTGCCACCCAATCCAAATAACAGTACCTGTGGCGGCGCGCCACCCGATCCATATAGAACCCTCGCCAAAAAAATGTGCGTCGAGTCAAGTTGCTCATTATGGTAAACATATATAGCCTCAAGTTCGGCCACAAGAAACGTATCCGACAAAGTTACTCAATACCAGAACCAAATCAACGATAGAAACCTCTGCACTGATATCTGAAACGAAGGCCCAACCAACAAAGCAATACCACCAGTCATCCGCTGGTACTAAGGTACAACTACCCCGCTGGAGCATACTCTGATGCACTCTGCTACACATTTTGTGCCATACCATCATAGTCTATATCACATTAGTCTAGACAACCTGGCCCAATGATGACCAGTCAGCAATCAAGTATCATGATCCAAATTCGTTATATTAAGTTGAGAGAGAAAGCCACTAGAGCTTCCGATTTCCAATAATCACAAAACGGTGTCAATACACACGATATACAACTATTGCATAGGCAGACTAACGAGAACTTCAAGTCTCTAACATATATATAACACATGAATCACCATGCCTGATTCCGTACCTCACTGTACAAATACATAACGCACATCAAGAGTCCATTCATACCACAAAAGCCATTCAGAAATTTCACTGTGCCATTAGCGACTCAATTATTACAGTCGATTCAACAAGAGAGTGCTACCATACCACTAGATATTATTACATTACCTTCTCCTTTTGGACCACATTCCTTGCCAATTTACTAGAATAGTTGTACTATTTTCCTTAATCACCAGAAAGATCGATTCTTAAATCACCTGCAGCTGCCCCGCGCTGCTCAATAATTTTAATGACTTCCCGTATATTATGAACTGATCTCAAAACCTTGAATATGCCATTATCAACTTTTCCATAACACATCGCATATACAATACCATACTAAGATAACATGGAAATTCTTATCCCATTCCTACGCCGCAAACATCGATGCACTCAACTAGTCAAGGACTTTCATGATCCCATATAGAGAAAACTCGTTACACATTCCAAGCTTTGCATACTAACAGGAAATACACTCATTTTCAAACCACGGTAAAACACATCATAAACTCTTTCTCCCAATTACAATTATATTGCATAAGTTAAACTGCCAGGATTGAGTCCTTATACCCATATCGAGTTACACAACTGCCAGCACTCAAGAGCTTTGTTGCACAATACCTGCAAGACTCATTACTTCAATCACATACCAAGAATTAATCGTATTCCTTATCATACCGTTTTGATTTATTAACAAGTTGTTCCATTTACCCAGTTTCTTCTGATTCATCTTTAATTTAATATTAGCCCTTATTGTAACACCATAATACATCAACTCATCTTACCACACGAGACTCGTACGTAAGACCACGCCGTCTAAGACCCATAGGCTACTGAATACTCTCTTAATGTTTCCCAGAAGGACCACATTCTACAATACTTTATTTCGAAGAACTTCTTGCGATTTGAATTCGTTATCATTACCTCCCAACACGGTCACATAGAATCCCATCATTCACATAATATAATACAAGTCTTGATCTCTTCTAACGAAACCACCATTTTTAGCCACATGCACAATCTTAAGACACTTGATTGATACAAGCAAAATCTTGAACACCGTAAACAAATTCTCGGGCGTCATTCACCCTTGTTCAGCTGTAATTCAGATGTCTTATTGAATAGAACTACTCGTGCCTTGCTAGAACTCTGACACCTCAAAACATGATTACATACAGATACACTTAGTTATCTTCCTTTTCTATACACCGAACATTCTTTACCAACATAAGTTCACAACATCCTAGTATTTCTTCATATCTACGAAGCACCATAACCTTTATCAAAATTTCCCAACATACCTAGAGACAGAGCCAACACAACACACGACAGTGCAATCAGTTAATCAATAACAACCTCCCCAACTTAGCTCGGGGCCATACATCAAGCACTTTTAGCCACTTATAGCATTCTTACTCAAATGATGCCACAAAGTTCTAGTTAGATTAAACTCAAGTCATTTACAAGCTTCGGCGGAGATTCAAATCATCAGACATCTTTAACTCTTTTGCAATTCTTGTATTCATTCACACACAACAGTTAAGCCCATTCTTTAGGTGACAAAAATATTTTCTAAGTCCCAAATTTTCCAAAAATTTTGACAGAGTTTCCTTTGTAATTTGGCGTATCCACCTGCCAGAGAGTCACCAAAACCATCCTAACAACACATTCACAACTCGACAAGACATCACGATGCATATCGACAACATTAGTCTCAATACTACACAAATCATATCTTCATAATTGTTACATGAACATGCGATGTACCTGCTCGAATCCTAACACATATCAAATACATTTCAATTACACATGAGGATCAACCCTCCTACTTCTTCTCAATTTAGCATTTCATCACAATACCTTCCACCAGGATACACATTGCATAATCAGTTTAGTCTTCCTGAGTTTAAACTCGTTCCACTACATATAAGGCACTTTACCTTCCATTTACGAGATATGATAATTATTCACCACGCCCATAGCTCGGGGCTATACAACAGATTAGACAAGAGTCAAAACTTTAACAGCTCATCCATTAGTAAACCTCCTTAATACTCTACAGATCAGCACAAGGCCTTAAACATGGCTATTAGCCCAAGTACATAGATATAAGCCCAGTCTCAGTCACTTTACACAGTAATTTATCAATCGGGAAGGATCAAGTCCAAATCCCCAGTCACAATACCTCCACACTCGTCACATGACGCGTGTTCCATCTCAGCACAACACTGTATAGTGTAAATACGGGGTTTCAAACCCTCAATACATTATCTATTGCCACCACTCACAAAATCAGCACCTCGATGCTCAAGTCATATACAATGTCCAGCCTCAAGTCATCCTGACTGTCCCAGCATGAACTCACAGAGATTATATCTCGCCCCTCGTTCGAGGAAATCACAAGCCATAAGGCAATTACGTTACTGAGCGTTCGATACGTACACAGACGTGTGGAAGGGATTTCAAAAATTATATCTCAAGCTCTGAATCAAGTGCGCACGATAAGAATTCCAAGAAATGTGAAGTGTTTCCTAAAGGTTCGCAGCCTCCCGAGGATAAGTACAGGCGTCCCCGTACCGATCCACAAGACTCTACTAACCGGCTCAAGACTCACGAGGCCTATTAAACCTAGGCTCTGATACCAACTTGTCACCCAAATCCGGTCGTGATGGCGCCCAACACACTGCTAGGCCAGCCTGACCAATCAATAACAACAACGGAGCTAGGAGCTCGTTTTATCCCATTTTAACATATCAAATCATAAAACAACAGTGACATATATATCGAAAACGGGGAACTAGTCCCAACACATACCAACTCCCATAGACCGAAAGGTCAAGAGTCATGAGCCTCTAATGAACATAAGTGAAATAATGGTTTACAAGATACCAAGTGCGGAAAGAAATATCAATACATAATCAAAAGATAGTAGGAAAGAATATCGAGTCCTGCGGACTCTGCAGCTACCTCGAATATCCTACAGATGTCGCCTCGAACAGCTATCGGATCACTGCTGAGAGGTACCTGGATCTGCACACATGGTGCAGGGAGTAAAATGAGTACTGCCAGACTTAGTAGTAATAAACAAGGGTAAGACGGCGCAGATAAGAAATCCGCAATAAAGCACTATGTAAAGCTGTAATCAAATACCCTGTCACAGAATCAATATCAATTTTACATGTACCAACAAGTACCAGTAAAACAATATAACAGCTAGCAGATGTAGCCAAATGCAATGTAATGCATGATATGACCGCTACGGCGCGTAGCCCGATCCAATTTGGGTACCCGTGCTCACTATGGGGGTTCAGACTCCGGAGGGGCTCCTACAGCCCAAGCACAATATTACTGCGGCGTGCAGTCCGATCCAACATATATATCGCTGCGGCGCGCAGCCCGATCCACTACCAGTCAACTAATATGCAACCGCTGCCTCGCAGGCTCAAAAGTAGTTTTTAAAACCTTTTTATCATTTTTCAGTTGGAAAACAGTAATACCAAGTTCCAGAGATTAGAAATAGCATGATAACAGAAATAGCTACTGACTGGTAGTAACTAACATGTCAATATGATAAAACAATGATAACGATCCTCGCGGGATCCAATAACTGGCTCACGGCCTACAAGTATACTCGACCACCCAAGAAGGGGTTCCTCGGCTCAAGAGTGGCCAATAACACAATATATAGTATGCAACCATCCGAGAAAGAGGTTCGACGGCTTGAAAATAGCCAATATCATAACACAGTGCCAACAAGTCGGACTAAGCCATAGTCCTCAATCACAATCGACCCCGCACTCACAAGAGAGTATGTGTCTCGCTGCTATACAGCGTCACAAAGTGGTTTACCGGGGTTTCGAACCCGCTGGTCATCACCCACATCTATTACTCACCTCGATACTGCGCGACGACTACTCCGCAATGCCCTTGCCACGAGAATCAAGCTCCGCACGCGTAGAATCTGATCAAATATAGTGGAAATACATCAAATTAGGCCAATGGGACATAACCCAATCGAAAGAACTTGAAAAATACTCAAAAACACGAAATTGGCAAAACCCGAGCCCCGGGCCCACATCTCGGAAAATTTCAAAATTCCTATTTCCGGAATCCTCGTCTCGCCACGAGTCCGTACACATAAAATTTATCTCATTCCGGCACCATTTGGTCCTTCATATCTTTATTTTACATTTTGGGAGATTTCATCAATTTTCTTCCCAAATTTCATCCCAAATCACAAATTAAGTGATGGATGCAATGATATATTCATGTAATCTAGCCAAATCTAAGTTAGAATCACTTACCCCAATGAATTTCTTGAAAAACCTTCAAAAAATCGCCAAAATCCGAGCTCTCTAGGTCCAAAAATCAAATAAAAATTAAAACCTCGTATTTATAGAGTCACCCTCAGATTCCAGCAGTGCTGACCGAACAAAAGTGGCCGCGGGCCGCGGGCCGCGCCCAGTCTCCGCGGCCGCACAAAAATGGCCGCGGCCGCGCAGTTTGCTCTACAGTGACAGGCTCTGGTATTTTGACCGTAACTTTCACTACATATCTCCAAATTATGATTTCTTTAGTGTTCCGGAAACTAGACACGAAGGGCTACAACTTCCGTTTTTTCATCACCTTAAAATTCCTTGTAGATAAAACGATATGAGCTTCTGAAGTAGGACCAGTGATCTGAAAATTTTTCCAGCAGTGCGGACCGCACAGAAATGACCGCGGTCCGCGCCCAGCCAGCGCGGCCGCGCCAAAAGGACTGCGGTCCGCGTCCCAATGACTGCCTCTTCCCTTTTCTATATTCCGGGATGTCCGTACTCACCCGAAATACACTCGAGACCCCCGGGACCTCAATCAAAAGCACCAACAAGTCAGAAAGCACATCACGGACTTAGTCGAGGCCTCAAATCACATCACATATCATCAAAATCATCGAATTACCACGGATTCCAGCCTAAATTTATCAAGTTCTACCAAAACTCACATTCGATCAAAAACCCGACCAAACGACGTCCGAATGACCTGAAAATTTGCGGACATATCCAAAATCACATAACGAAGCTACAGGAATTATCGGAATTCCATTCCGACACCCGGATCAAAATCTCACCTACCGTTCGGATTTCGCCAAAATTCAACCTTAGCCAATTCAAGCCTATTTCTACACCGGAACTCCAAATTCAATTCCGAATGCTCCCCTACGTCACAAATCACCTCCCGGAACTGACCGAATCATCAGAATCCGATTCCGAGCTCTCTAACTAAATAGTCAACTCCAGGTTGACTTTCAATATTCATGTTTCTTTCAAAAAGGCTATATGCCTCATTTTCAATCCAATTCACTCCTAACTCACCCGATAAGACTCTAACACTGATATAAAAGTATAAAACATATAATTACAACATAACGGGGTGGTAATTCCCGTGACGGTAGGCCGGGTCGTCACATTGGAGTACAGTGGTTCCTGGAACAGGCACTGTAGTTCTCCAAATATCCCACATCGGAATTGAGAGGGAGTCCTGGGCTAGTTAAGTAAAGATGCTGGACCAACATGTGTATAGGTCTTTTCCCCAGTGGTTCCTGTAACAGGCCTGGGGAGGAACAAAACCGTGCGGGCTAGGCCCAAAGCGGACAATATATGCACAGTGTTGGGCCGGGTCATTACAATTGGTATCAGAGCCGACTCTCTAAGTACGATGTGTTGGGTACCCTCAACGAGGACGTTGAATCCTTATTGGTGGGCGGAGTACAGTGGTTCCTGGAACAGGCACTGTAGTTCTCCAAATATCCCACATCGAAATTGAGACCGAGTCCTGGGCTAGTTAAGTAAAGATGCTGGACCAACATGTGTATAGGCCTTTTCCCTAGTGGTTCCTGTAACAGGCCTGGGGAGGAACAAAACCGTGCGGGCTAGGCTCAAAGCGGACAATATATGCACAGTGTTGGGCCGGGTCGTTACACTACTACAGAGTTTAAATAAGTACTACAAGTCTGTATCTAGGAACATAGTTTGAAGGTAAATGAAAGTACAGGAGGTAAGGAAGAAAATGGAGTTGTGGACGTCGACAACTGCCTCGTCTCTCCTGGTCCACCTGGTTTGGAAGGAAATCATCGCTCAGGAACAAGCTTTGTGATGCCTCAATATGCACACATGGTACAGGGAGTAATGTGAGTACTCCAACCCAGTTAGTAATAAAAATAAATAACGACTGAGAACATAAAATCACATGAACGCACAAGTAATGAAATCTCAAGCAGTAAAATCAGATAAACAGTAAAACCAGTGAAATATAGTAAGACATTCTCTTTGGAAACAGTTGAAAACAATTATTCTCAATCAGTAAGAAATGCTCAGAAACCTGCCCCTCGGGCACAATATCAACTCTCAGCTCAGTTTTAGCCTCGCGGGCTCATTATAAATCACAAAGTACAACATCAGCCCCTCGGGCTCACTGTCAATCACATGGGTACCCGCGCTCACTGTGGGTGTGCAGACTCCAGAGGGGCTCCTACAGCCCAAATCAATAAGGACTGAAAGCCTAAACAATATCAATACGAGGCCTAAAAGCCTGCTCATAATACACTCAAGGCCTAAAAGCCTCCTCACATATCACTCGACGCTTGAAAGCCTCCTCACCTATCACTCGAGGCCTAAAAGCCCCTTCTCCAATCACTCGACGCCTGAAAGTCTCCTCACATCACTCATCATATCCTCACACGTGGCCCTCGGCCTCCATCAGTCCAAAAATATAATCAAAATTCCCTCGGGTATCAGTAAAACAATGATACTCAGCTCAAACAATGGTTCAAATATCAGTTAAAACTCCAAGTTTGAGTAAAATATAGTTGAGTTCATGAAACAATATAAATCACATGGACTGAGTTCAATTAATATTTTAAATAGTGAGGAAAATAGTGATGATAGCTCATAAGGAGTTAAAACAATCGCCAATAAGCCCCGATTATGGCAATAAGCTCAAATCATAGTGAAAAACAACAAGTCATAGCTAATACGCGGTAAAATATCATCCGGAGTTGACCAAGTCATAGTCCCACTAGTAAATGACCATGTGCTCGTTATTTAACGCGTGTCCCATCTCAACACAGCACCAAGTTATGCAAATCCGGGGTCTCAAGCCCTCATGAGATCATTTAAAGTCATTACTCACCTCTAGCCGGCCAAAAGTCTAGCTCGATATGCCTTTTCCTTTCGAATCGACCTCCCCGTGTGTCGAATCTGATCAAAACCACAAGGAATACATCACAATAGGCTAATAAATCATAACCCAATCAAAAAGACTCAAAAAATACCAAAAATCACGAAGTTGGCAAAACCCGAGCCTCGGGACCACTTCTCAAAAAATTACAAAATTCACATCACCGGATTCTTCGTCTCGCCACGAATTCATACATATCAAATTTACCAAAATCGAAGTTTAAAGGCTCCCTCAAATTCCAAATTTTCATTTCAAAAAACCAAGCCCTAGATCTTCCAATTTTTACCCAAATTTCCAAGAATTAAAGATTAATTCTTCAATAAAATAGCGTTTCTAGGTCACGAGACTTACCTCCCATAAATTCCCATCAAAATCTTCTTCAATTTCTACCAAAAAGCTCTTAAAGTGGTCAACAAGGGAGGAAAAAATGAATGGACTCGCGGATGAAATAATATAAAAACCCATCTGTACGGCTAGTTTTAACCCTACGCAAACGCGGTCAACTTCCCTGCATTCGCGATGAACAAATTTCATTGACCAGGTAATTACTCAACACGAACGCGGCTCCCAGTCCGCGAACGTAATGCACATGTTTCTCCTCTTACGCGAATACGTTCCACATGTTGCGATCGCGATAAACAAATTTGGCAGGGCCCCAGGCCCCTTCTACGTAAACGCAAGACCACCCACGTGAATGCGATGGTCAAAAAATGTTCCCTCTGCGAACGCGTACCAACAGACGCGAACACAAGGACCAATTTTGGTCTGCAACAGCTGGTCAAATTCTACAACAAATTCAAAGTTCAAAACTTCCGTTTATCCATCCGAAATCACTCTGAGGCCCCCGAAACCTCTACCAAAGGCACCAACATATCCCAAAGAATCATATGAACTCGTTCCAATCATCAAAAGATATTAAACAACACTAAAGTTATCAATTCACATCGGATTTAAGCCTAAGTTTCTTAAAATCTTCATAAATGCACATTCGATCAAAAATCCAACCAAAACACCTCCGAATGACCTGAAATTTTACACACATATCCAAAATCACCTAATGGAGCTACTATGACTCTCGAAATTCCATTTCGACCCCCGGATCAAAATCTCACCTACCAACCGGAATTCACCAAAATACTAACTTCGCCAATTCAAGCCTAATTCTACAGCGGACCTCCAAAACTAATTTCGGTTGTGCTCCTAAGTCACAAATCATCCCCCGAAGCTAACCAAATCATTGTAAATCACATCCGATCCCTCTAACTAAATAATCAACTTTCGGTTGACTTTTACCAAACAAACTTTCCTTAAAGAGACTAAGTATCTCATTTCCATCTAAAACCAATCCAATTCAACTCGATCACCTCAAATACCAATAATGATGCATAGGGAAACATAATATGGGGGAAACGGGGCGGTAACACACGTGACGACGGGCCGGGTCATCACACCAAAACATAGAAGAAAGATTTGATTGTTTTGCATCCTTTGATACAACAACAAATAGAACACCACAATATTTGGACTTCAAAAATATTGCATCTACTGCAATAACGGGTCTACAGTAGGATCAACCAGCTACTGATGCCGCAGGAGCAAAGAACATGTAAGCAAATTTGTACATTGAAACACAAAAAAATCAAATCAAAAGGTGTGAATATTTTTAAATAGGAACATTTGAAACTTCACGCTGATGGTTAGTATTGTTTTGCTTACCTATTTTGCGCATCTTTTTCTATACCTGTGTACACTCCTAGGTTTTTGTCCACCATCATGTGTAGGTATGAAGGAAGAATCTGGTAGTTCTCTTCAGGTGTTCCCCTTATGCAAGCAACAGCTTTTTGAATAGCACGCCAGGCCTTGTGATAACCAATGTCAATTCCAAATTTCTTTTTTATTTTATTTTCTATAAAGGCTAGTGTAACCTTTATCTTTTTGTCTCAAACATGTTCTGTAATTTATTCACTTATAAAATTTGATGTAGCATGCTTCTGATATGATTTTCTTGCATCAACCGAGCATACATGGATGTTATGATATTTTATCACCTTGAACAGTATGGAATGTTTTATTTTGGTAGCACGTACATTCAAACCACATTTTTCCACGATGCATTTCAGCTCGTATCTCTTGGAACATGATCTAACAGCAGTGAATTCAACTTTCTGGTTTATCTCCAAGCTGCAGAAAAATTTGGTCATGTTTTGTTTGTTCTCAAAGATCGATCCAACTCTTACTTCCTCAGGAAACACATCGTGTCTAAGTATTTTACACGATGGAGATTATTTCACCTTTCTTCTCACTCTTTTTTTTATTTTTGAGAAGTACAAAAACTTTCAGCAACTTCTTCAATTATATCTGATGTTATCGGTATAAGCTCCATGTTTACTTCATTTTCATTGTTACTTATCATTGCAGAAGGTAACAAAAAGTTCTGTTGGATTGTGTGTTGCTTGTCAATTTGCATTATTAGTTGTCATTCTTCTTCTTGCTCATTATGAATTTATTGGAGCAGAAAGTAATTGTGGCAGCACTATATATTCAGAAGCATGTGTAATGTTAGAAGGTGGTTGCCTGTTGTCTACTTACATTATTAGCTGACGTACTTCATGTTGATAGTCAGCCTCAGATTCTGAATCTATCGCATATGCAAGAAATTGGTTGAAACCTGCAGATTCTAAATGTTGTATTTTTTCGATGACAAAATGGCAATTCTTGTAGGGCGAATCAGTTGTAAGAAAATGTATACACGTGTTGAGTTCTTCATATGAAGTTACAAGTATTCCTTTGCTTGTATTTAGTTTGATATCAAACCATACTTTTAATGCATATCTGGTTGAATCAATATTTCCAACTTCACATATTTCTTTCAGGAAAATATTGAATGATATGTCCTTATTAAGTAGAACAAGTTTTGTATCATGATCCAAATATTTGAAATCAGGAGTCCAACTCCCATTGAAAGTAATAACAACGCAAATCGAACACATCCTATAGACTATAGTTTTGGTTAAAAGTCATAACAAAAGTTTCAAATGTAGGACAAAAACTTCAGGTCATCACTAGATACACCAAATAAACAAAAGCTTTACGATAAATACTATCGAGTCCATGACAAAAATATTAGCTTATCAATTGTTAAAGTTTTTAGAAATGAAGTAAATAACTTCATGACATTGAGCTGAAGTTATTTGAAAAAGCTTTTCGACAAAACCTATCGAGTGCAGGGGAAAAACTTCAGCTTATCAAGAGCTGAAGTTTCTAGAAATGAACTAAATAACTTGTGCACATTGAGCTGAAGTTATTTGAAAATGAATTCAACAAACTTGAGCATGTTTTAGCATTAATTGCATAGTACACAGAAGTTAACATAATAAAGATAATTAAAGTAGTAATTATATTCTGTTGGGGTTATGTGTTAGTCTAATAATTACATTCCTATCATATTCATGCATGCTTTTCTTTAGACGACGTTTAAAATTCATCTTTGCCTTTACGCTATACTTTGAGAGTTTATTCACTCAAACAAATATATTCTAGCATACATAAAATACAAAAAGAAGAAAAATGAATGTTGTCGTCAAGCAAATAGTAGAAAAGCTGAAGCAAGACATTATGGAGGCATTTGAATTAAAACTGGATGAGTTGACATACAAATATGACAGGGAGCTCGAAGAAATAAACCACAAGCTCGATACGTCTGATGTATGTAAGATTTGATAATCTTGCTGATGAAGATGCTCGTCCATCTGGTAGTAAAAACGATGATGACAACGACAACGGCAATGATGATGATAATATGGACGATTAGTTTTTCTTTTGTTATTTTTTTATTTATGTTAATTTATGATTTTAATATTTAATGAAATGTTAAGTTTTTGTCGCTAGTTTTTTGTGCTTTTGCATTTTTTCTAATGTTATGTTTATGTTAATTAGTATTTTCTTGCTTAGATCTTAAATATTAACTAAAAACTTCAGCTCTCTGCAGCTGAAGTTTTTAAATAATAACTAAATTAGGCAATGTAGGAGGAAAACTTCAGCACCTCCTGCTGAAGTTTTTAAATAATAACTAAAATAACTTCAGCGCCTACGCCGAAATTTTTGGTGTAATTCAATCTTTTAATTTAGCCAGTGTGGGAGGAAAACTTCAGCTCCTCCTGTTGAAGTTTTTAAATAATAACTAAAAAACTTCAGCACCTAGGCCGAAGTTTTTTTATGCAATACGAAATTTTAAGTTAGGCAGTGTAGGAGGAAAACTTCAGCTCCTCCTGCTGAAGTATTCAAAATAATAACTAAAAAACTTCAGCACCTAGGCAGAAGTTTTTTGATGTAATATGAATTAGTGTAGGAGGAAAACTTCAGCTCCTCCTGCTGAAGTTTTTAAACAATAACTAAAAAATTTCAGCACATAGGCTGAAGTTTTTGATGTAATATGGTTTTTAAAATAGTCGGTGTATGAGGAAAACTCCAGCTCCGCCTACTACAACTATGCCGAAGTTTTTTGATGTAGTATGAAATTTTAAGTTATGCTTTATTGTTTTTTACTCAGTGTACGAGGAAAACTTCAGCTTTCAATTATTTGCCAGCTCGTTAACTAATTAACTTCAGCTTTCAATTATTTACCAGCTCGTTAACTAAATAACTTCAGCTTAGAATGGTAGAATTCATTGTCAGATTTAGAATTGCAAATTCAGCATATCAATGAAGTTGCTCAAACAAATCAGAAAACATATAATTCAAAAAATACTTACAATGTAGTTGAATTTGAATTTGAATTTGCATTTGAAATTTAAATTTGAATATGGAATTTGAATGCGAGACACGAGAGACGGACTGATGGAGAAGATACAGAGGAGATCTGGAATTTGAATCTGGGAATACGGAGGAGAGACGAACTTTTATATGTTTTGAAGGGGTATAATAATCATATTATTACCGAATTTTTGTTAGTTGGTTACAAAATCAATAGTTTTTAAAAACAGGATATAAGTTAAAAGGTAGCAAAAAAAATAAGCTACAGCTGCAAATCACCCACTTTAGTTCTAAATATTTTTGTAAATGTAACTTCATAAAAATAGTCGCTCCTTATTATCATACTGTTTCATATATTTCAAGTTATTTTTTAAAAAGACGTAAACAGATATCAGACTTCCATCCAAGTCTGGAGCTGAGAACTAATCTGATGAAATACATAATTTCCCACGCCGCGCTTGCACTTTTCATAATAAATATTCAAAACTTTTTTTTTCAATATGCTCACTCCTTTAATAATGTAGTTAATTGTGCTAGCTAGAAACTGAATTTCTATGTTTTGTATTGTAGGAAATAAAATATTCAAACAAACAATTTATAGTGCAGTCATTCATCTATTATATTTCTGTACAGATAGGGCAAGAACACTTTGTAGAAACGTGGCACTTCAATATGTTGTTCAAGAAAGATTTCGAACACAAATATGAACTAAAAAAATAGGAAAAAATTGATGAACAGTATTAAAATGTTCTAAGCGAATCCAGTATTATGCAAAATACATTTTAGTTTTGAGTTATGATCTCTATAAGAGTAAGGCTGATCCACGGTATGCACCCATGAACAAAAAAACAAAAGGGGGAAAAGAGAGCTTCGATCAACAGAAATGGATAAAATCAAGGCGTGGATGATGCACCAAGTAAGCATAAATATAACTCGTCATACAGCAAAATCAGTAGTTTTAAAAGACAACTCTCCCATAATGTACAGGATATAATGGACAACATTTAGGCCACTAACGACTTGGACAATTATCATAATCCATTCTTACAAATTCTGCAACATATTTGAGATATCAAAAACGGAAATAGATGTAAAAGGGAAATAGGGTAGAGCAGAATATGGTAGGGATTCAAAATCATCCAGAGAATAGAGTTACATGGTTACCTTCATATAAATAGTGGCGCTTATAGCAAAATTTTTTGGAGACATGAATAAGGAGATAGAACATAGGATCTGGCGGTGACAGCCTGAAATAAACTCACTCCTGGATCAGAATGTCTAGCTTGTTCAACAGAACTAGCTAGATATGCTGCTTCAAAGCACAGAAGACATCTCAGGCATGGTTTTCCTGCATGTGCCTTTTGTGGTCCCTCTCAGAATAATCAAGCCTCCCAGCCCCGTTTCTATCATCTGGAAAATCTTGGTAAGTTTGATTGTAGGTCCCTGTTACATACTCATCCCGCTTTCCCTCCACCAGTTTTTCTGAGGGGCTACTTGCCTTTCTCTTCCTATTGTTCACCTTTGGTGACCGATATACCTTGTCAGCATCATCATATGGTTCCAGTTCCCCTTCTTCAACATAGTCGTAATCTTCCCCATGTGAAGACTGCCGTTTTGACCCTTGGTGATGCCCATCCCCAGCTTCATCTTGATGCTTTTCGTGATATGTGTTCTCATGCTCTGGCCTGTTTAAAGGCTTGGTCCAGCTTTCTTTTCTTTCCCGTTTGATTTTCTCATTCCCAGCTGCCAGTTCTATTCCATCCTCCAATTCCCTCTCAATAAGATCATCGTCATCCATAACATCAGTTTTCCTGGTTACATCCCCTTGGGATTTTCTGCGTTTCTCCAATGCTGCCTTGACCTTGTTCTCAACAGCTGCTTTGACCTTGTCTTTATCTATCTTTTTAACTCCTTGCGGTGACTGGCCAAGTCTGCCATCCTTGTTCTCCAGGGCTCGGCCATGGTACTTCTCCTTTGGTTCCCCTTTACGCCTTGTTTCAGCTTTCCCAGTGTTCTCTTCCTGATCATCTTCATCGTGGCTTTCAGAACCATACTTTGATCTACTTTGTACCTCTGCTGCATTACCCTGATAAGCCAACTGCTCACTTTCAAGCTTCTGCCTACTAATTTCATCATCTTCAATACGATCTGAAGCATTATTTTCAGCACTTCCATAGTTATTAGTGCTAGTTTGAGCAGCTTCGGAGGGCCCACTGTGATTATCAGCATATGGTTGATCAGGAATTGCCCTAGAAGATGCACGATTGGTGGTTCCTGCATTTGAATTTGCAGCTCCACCCAGAGAATTACTGTTATTTGCAGCATACTCTTCATTTGCAGCTGAAGCTTTTCCTGCAGGCCTTTGATTTCCACCAGCACTTCCTTCTGCTTCACTAGCCTGAGAAGGTTGTACTCTATTTTGTTCATACAATTCTAGCATTTGGTTGCTCACCTCTGCAAGGGTAAAGAATGCAAAGTAAGATAGCAAAGAGCCGTTGCTTTGATTGTTTGCACGCTACACTAAACACCCCCCCCCTTTCCAACTCCCCCACAAAGCCCAATTGAAAATTAGTCCTTTATTAGAAAGAAAAAAACAGAGTTCATTTCAGAACGTTTCCATGTACTGATGTGGTCACAGAATCCCTGAAAGTAAGCCAGACTGGGTTCATCCAATACCACAAATTTCACATAGTATACATATCCAAGGCAAGACACCAACCCTCCAGTTGGCGTGGGGTGACATCAAACTCCTGCCACCAAACCTTCTCGCCATCAGATGGGAGCTTTACTCTGAGAAACTTGGCTGCAAGGAAAATGGCACCTGCTGCAATGTGATGGGGCTTAAATTGCAAGCATAAGGACGTCCGAAGCCTGCACGCGGCTCTCCCACGTCAACAAGAGATAGGAGTGACCATCAATTGGTACATACAAATATTATATAGAAGAGAAACATATCATACCCATCATTCACAAAGTTCCATGCAACTTGAGCTAGGGCGTTCTGAGCAACCTTGAATTTCTTTATCGCCTCAACAAGGGGTTTATATGGATGATGTACATTAAGATCAAAACCAAGAGTTGCAAGAACAACCCTCTCTCCCTGCAGAAGTAGTTCTTTTTGGTGTTCGTATACTTCCTGCATGACAGCATAAAATTGTTAAATTACTTTAATATGTAATAGTAAGACACTAAAACTGATTAAAGGTACCAGAGAAACGGATCAACAGAAACTGAACGGCCAGTCACTATCCATACAAATTAGCGGAAGGCAAAATCTTCCACATATAAGCAGTAGAACGCAAGTTTTAAGGTAAAATCTAGAAGAGGACCTAAAAGTAGAAGATGGAATTAATAGATACGTACAGAGCACAACCACCAGGCCAATTGGAAATACCTTTTGCTTAATCCTCTGCGCTGCTGCAGCATCCTTCTTATGAATGATCTCATAAGAAACAAGTATAACATCTTTCAGGGGACGAGGAGTTTCTTCTACCTTTCCTGCGAGGAACATGCATACTGTGGCAATGCTCTGCAAAAGGTATGGAAGTTGGGTAGAATATTAGTTAGTTCTATCTACCACAACTTTAGCTAATTAGTACAATTGCTCGTAAAGATGTTCACTTACCTTAGCAAAAAAAATGCTCGTAAAGACGTCTTTTTTTCTTTTGATAAGTGGACAGCCATTAGTATTTACCAGTAACACAAAATTCATTCACTAGCTAGTACGAAAATTAGCTAACTGAATTGTTGCCCATCATTCTAGAAACCTCCCCTCAATTAAGGTATGATTATTAGAATAGTTTTTAGTACCATAAAGGAACAAGATATCTAACTGAATTCCTCCTTAAACCTTTTCTTACATTCATTGTTCTTCACAAACTTCACAATTTGAAAAAGTAATGCATCATTTTGAACTGTTTCTCCAAATGATGTAACTGGAAACCTGTGCATAATACTCATGAGAAAATGCTTACAGGTCTGATGATTTTGGGTCCACATACTTTTTTCGGAAAAGGGTTCCGGCATAATTGACAGAAATCGAGATTTAAATCTTTTTTTTTTTATTTGCACCGGGTGTCCGTGTCTCAAAGAGCCCCGACTAATCCCGGGGGTGCACAGGCCCTCGACAAGGAATTTCCCACAAGTGCACCACGGTTAATTCAGGTTTTACCCAGTCCGATGGCCCTCGAAAATAGTTTGCACCCAGTGGGTTTCAAACTTGAGACCTTGAAAGAGAGAAAACCCCAAGGCTCAAGTTCATTGCCACCAGGCCAACCCCTGAGGGTTATCGAGATTTAAATCTTGCCTGATGATTCAATAGTTTTTCTCTGGTTCGGGTATAAGGGCTAGGGTATGGGTGGGTTAAAGTTAAAACATGGGTTGGGCATTAAAATGGCTTATAAGCCTTCCACGTGTTCTCTCTTGTGTTCTCTCTATTAACTGAGGGATATATACTACCAATAGTTAGACGGTAGGGACTAAATTAACCAAATAGTATGACGGAGGACAACTATAAACAATATCCAATAGTAGAGGGATATTTTTTACCCTTTTCCGTACATTTTTTTAATAAATAAATATTATTAAGGCAAGTACCAAGTACTGCAAAATAAAAGATTACAGCAATACAGAGGTCACCATATAACGATTAAGTACACTCATACTCAACGAATCTAAAAAGTTTAAAACATCTGATAACTCTTCTACCCGGGTACATATTTAGTAGGTATTTGAGATTCAATCTAGTCACATAAAAGGAACCGGTCTTCGGTGTCAAAAGTTGGTGGCCTTCTATTGGACCATTACATGCTAAAAGCTTGATGGTTGCCCTATTGCTGGGTGATATAAAATACATCTAATGCCCCCTTGTGTCTTTTTCTTTTTCCTTCTTAATTGAACCTTTGTTTCTTTTGAATTTTATTTAAAATGCAAGGTAGCATAGCTGATAAGAACATATACCAACACTTGAATTACAAGGTATGAACTAAATAGGAATGGCAAACGGGGCGGGGCGGGTGCGGGGCGGGGCGGGTTCAAGAATTATTTTTTAAATTTAATTGCGGTTGCGGGGCGGTTGCGGGTTACGCATTTGTGTAATACTTGCATCGCATATTTGCTGCTTTTCGTCAAAGAAGATTAAATCTTTTCATGCATTTTGCAATCTTTTTTCTTAATTAGAATCTGTTTTATAAACTTTCCCTTGCTTATCTTTATATCTTTATTTTAATTTTAAATTTTGTATTCATTAATCTCCTCTTTTCTTGCTCTTTTAAGCTTAGATGTGTGGGTAATATCATATACCCTAGTTATACATTATCAACATATTAGGATATTATCAATTTTTGGAGCATTAAAATATTGGTTCGCCTATCCGGTAGAAATATTGCATACTAGTTTTAAGAAGATATATTTAAAATTGATTATTATAATTAACTTACTAATCAAATTACTATGCTAAAAAATATTTTCTAACAGGATTAATAGAAGACATACCGTAATTGATGTTTAATAATTAATTACAATTTGAATAAACATAATCCAAAGATTTTTATGTCTTTTTAACGGTTTAATATGAAAATGAACATATAAGTATATAACTTAAAAAATATTTGTAATCGTAGATCTTCCCTAACCATCTCAATCTGCGTATGACGTATGTGTATATCACCTTGTAAAAGATGAATTATTTTAAGGATTGATTCATATTTCTCAATAATTTGATTTTTTCTTGTATATACTAATAATTAACTTAAATATATCATACATGATACATGTACCAGACTGATCATTATTGATAATGTTAATAGATCCATAAAATAATACAATTGAAATTTTATAAAATATTAAAAAAATTCAATTGAAATTTCATAAAATATTGAAAACATTATGGACATAGGTGAAACTACCTAGAAAAGAAGGTAATAGGTTATCATTAATTTTTTTAGGTTTTTTTTTAAAAGAGAAACTACTTGTAAAAAATGAAAAATGAATTTTTTTTACTTTGCGGTGCGGGGCGGGGCGGGTTTATGCGGGGCGGGGCGGGGTGGTTTGAAAACAGAAAATATTCCTATGCGGGGCGGGGCGGGGCGGGTTAAACATTATGCGGGTTAAGGATAAACCCGCCCCGCAACCGCCCCGCACCGCCCCATTGCCATCTCTAGAACTAAATGCAAGGTATGATAAAATATAAATTTCAATGTATGGGTTAGGCACGCTTCAGGGGTACGAACCCTTCCGCAGACAAAGTATTTATGTGTAGAAGGGTAGAGGGGCGGGCCCATTAACCACTGAATTGCCACTAGCACTCGGCAATTTTCTCCGTTATCAGAAAATAGTAATAGAATACATAATCCTACTTACAAACCAATCAGAGGCTATGCAAGTTCCATTTTCCATGCAACTTAATCAACAAAGCTCATAATGGCACCGATCGTTTTTAGCCAATAGATGCCAAAACCAACTATATGGCATATCATGTAACTTGGTAAGTTAGGCACCAAAAGATCTTTTGCTCATCCACATGCTTACACGATATTCAAGGAAATATGTTATGCAACCACTGGTTTCATTTAACAAATATATGCAAAAGGTCAAGCAGCCATAGATGCAATAGATGGTAAAACGGAAACGAGAAGTTACTTACCCTCCTATCATTCCTGGTATGAGATTGCCGAAGAAAGAACCGATGACAAAATATTATTGCAGTGGCAATTGTTACCTGAGGCCTGCAAGCACCCAACAATTGAGCCACAAATGATAATGGTTCATTTCATACAGTGAAATAAGATGTGATGCTGCATTTATGACAAGCCTGAGAAAGCACATATGAGTTCATAAAAGAAAAAACTGCTAATGCTGTAAGCCGCTGTAACATCAAGAGAGCTCCAATCATCGTATCTAATATGATAAAGCATATCAACAAAGGAACAGGACTCGGACTAGTCCTCTAAATTATGTTTATATATTTACACATGCATAAACATGCATTGGCATTTATCAGTAAAATATGACACTAGAAAATCTTAGTGCAGATATCCCTCCTTTTTATCTAGTTTGAACTCATATCCGCAGTCAAAAGAAGAAAGGGAAGAGAAGAAATACTTCAAAAATCATGTGTCTAAGGAGTTTATGAAACATTTAGGGGACACAAGAGGTCATTTACCTGTTTGGCCAAATTACTATTTTTTTGGGGAGTGGGGGTGGGGGTGTTTGAAGAATAAGCAAGAAAACATTGTGTTATCTACGGTATACAACTACTAAATATAGTGTTGAGTGTAAAAACTGGACCTACATCCCTTAAATCATCTTAACATGTGCTTATTAGTATGACGTCTAAGGAAAAACATACTTCAAGCTAGGTGATGGAAGGAAAGATTAGCTTTTGGAGTGACACTTGGTTGGGGTTGAAGTGGACAATGCCAAAAGACACTGGAATTTCTGCAAGGTTGGCAGAAAGGAGGCTTGAGGGGTAAGCATCAAAGAATTTGGAACGCAATAACAGCAGCAATATGGTGGATATATGGTAACAGAGAAACTTGAGAAATTTTCAAGTCAAAAAAAGAGAATGTTTCTAGTCTTAAGTTTAATTGTATTCCTTTAATTTTTTATTGGATCGACATGGTAGATATACATGAATGTTACAATGTAGAGGTCATGGTTGACTTTATTAGTTCTCTTCACAACCTGTGAGACACACTTTTGATGAGCTCAGATGTTCATACCAGCACACTCTTGTTGCTGATACAGTTATAAAATTTTACCTTACTCATAAAAAATATGTGCAATAGAAATAACTCACAAGCATGAAAAAGGTGAGTGTTTCTTCTAAACTTCCAAAATATATCGTGGGCTGCATGGTGTGTAGCCTAGGATTCAAACAATCAAAGAAGACACCAAATGATACATTGTGTCCAGCATTGTAATCTACCTCATGAACCCACTAGAATGTACTAAATCGTGTCACAATTCCCCTACAGTTAAAAGGGGTAATAAAGATGCAGCAAAGCCTGGAACACCCAAGAATAAATGTTTTAAGAGAACCCAGTTGCGTTTTGTTCTTTACAGAACACAAACTACAACTCAGGTTGAACCTATTTCTCAGTAGCACCTCTTTTGCCTAAGGAATTCCTGTATGAAGGGTTCGAGCATAATCCTCACTACTGAATTGTTAAAAGCTATATGAATAGTCACTTGAGATAGTACCCGTACCCTTTTGGCTACTTCGCTATACTTTAAATTTTTCTAACAAGAGATGGTTGGAGAGATCTCCATTGACTATTGCACAGCAATATGTTTTATCTTTCTTTTATACAACAACGACGACCAGTAAAATCCCACAAATGGGGGCTAGGGAGGGTAGTATGTACGCAGACCTTACCTCTACCACAAGGGAGTAGGGAGGATGTTTCGGATAGACCCTCAGCTAAAAAAGACGAAAAGAGATAATATATCAGTAGCATCAACAAAAATCATAGAAATAATAACATCAAAAGAACCAGTAAATAAGGCCCGGCACTATCAAAATGGAAGAGTTGTGTGAATACAACACTAACCACTAGCAATCTAAACAAAATCCTATCAACCTAGCCTCACACTGGTACGAATTAGAAATATGCTCAGCTACCTCCTAACCTACAACCTTGCTCGACCTCCACAGCTTCTTAATTTCAAGGGCTATGTCCTCGGAGATATGAAGCATCGACATATCCCGCCTGATCAGGCCACCATCTACCTCTCCTCGTACCCACCAACGCCAACCGCTCGCACCTCCTTACCGGGGCATCTGGGCTCCTCCTTTGTACGTGCCCGAATCATGAGCCTCGCTTCCCGCATCTTATCATCCATGGGAACCACGCCCCCCTTCTCCCGAATATCTTCATTCCTAGTCTTATCTATCCTAGTGTGCCCTCACATCCATCTCAACATCCTCTTTCTACTACTTTCATCTTCTGGATGTGTGAGTTCTTAATTCCCAAATAAAAGAGTCTGGATTTGATTAAGACCACGAGCGGCGGACTACTAAAGAATCTAAAACACCTTCTTTTCACGTCAAGATAAAGCATTAAGATCTGGCCTAGAACTAAGAACTGCATAGGAAAATCTAGGCATATGGACCTGTGTGAGACTTCGAACTTCCCCTACAAGTTGAAGCCAAATGTTCGCCTGTTACTTCTAATACTATTCAATCAGGATCTCATAGAGTTTCTAACATAACGAGGAATTCAAAACCAGTTATGCTCTGGACTAAGAGAAGGACAAATTTGATCTCATCTTGAAACTCTACATAAATTGTAGCCAATACACCCAACCCAACTGGACTATAGATCTTCACATTCACAGCAAAAGAACTGAGGGATAAGATGCTGCTGTAGATTATAGCATTAAACACCAAAATCATGGTATGTGCAATAAATAGGCCCCGTATTTGATTAAGACCACGAGCTTCTAATACTATTCAATCAGGATCTCATAGAGTTTCTAACATAACAAGGAATTCATAACCAGTTATGCTCTTGACTAAGAGAAGGACAAATTTGATCTCATCTTGAAACTCTACATAAATTATAGCCAATACACCCAACCCAACTAGACTATAGATCTTCACAGCAAAAGAAATGAGGGATAAGATGCTGCTGTAGATTATAGCATTAAACACCAAAATCATGGTATGTGCAATAAATAGGCCCCGTAAGACCCCAACTAAAGTACTCTCAACAGGTAGGATGGAATGTTCTTCAGCAATCTAGAATCCAGCTGGTTCAAGAAAGGTTAAATGAAAAGAAGTAGTATGGAAGTGCCATAGCCTTATTGTTAGAGGCCCTACAGCCAAGTAAATCATACGTAAATACTTGTGGTTTTTATAGAGGATGTCAGGAGAAGGTCTAGGTCTAGTTGGAAGCAAGATCAGCATCAAACTCTGGGATTGTGAGAGAAAGTAGATATAATGACGTAACAACGTCAAAGTGATGGTCAACTATGGTAATAGGTTCACTCGAGGTGCCTTTAAACCCTAAAGCTAACTCGGGCTAGGCTCTTTGCTTTGCTTACACGGCGTTTTTGCGCATACACTCGAAGCACACATGTGCTTTTCATGACTATTTTGAAATGGAGAATACTAGAAAATAAATATAGTTGGCGAAGCGATATACTAATCTAATCGAGACTTTATGAATGATATTATCTTGATTTGGAATAGGACCACAAATTTAGCAATAAAATAAAAGCTACTAAGATCTCTTTTTCTTCTGATAGTTAATAAGATCATTTATTATCTTCATATTGCATCTTTGCATCTAAACGAAGATTACTGAACCTTATTGACATGATTTTTACTTCATAAGTGTAGTTTTTCCAATTAATTTTGCACAGATATTTCTTTTTGCTTTTACAGTTATTTTTTCTTGTGTTACATATTTATTTCTAATTCTTTAATTTGCGCGTCCATGATGCCCAGCAAGCGTTAGCACTTTCTAACTGCATTTGACAATAATGACTATGGTCTATCAAGAAAACAATGACGCTGGTCAGCACATATTTAAGAAGAGGATATCACGGAAAGGAATACAATCGCTGCTCATACTAAATAGACATCTAAAGAAAATTCAGACGTTGCTACATGAAGGAACTTAGTACCTCGCTGCTCAAAACGAAGGATCTTATTACCTCTCATTTTTTCAAGTTGGAACTTGGAAGGCAGCTTTCTCTAATGGTTTCCCACAATTTGGAGTTCTACAAGACAAACGCAAATCTAAAAAGAAGACGAAACCAACTACCTAAGCCAATTTCACCACAACCTAGAGTAACCTCAGATTGACAAGTGTAATGATAAGGCAGAACTACAGTATCGATTATATGAAGTCATCTTTATCAAAAAAGTATACATTACATCACGTCAAGCATTAGCAATTCTAGCAGCGTGTAAAGAAATGCAAACATTTCACCTGTAAAAGAAAAGACTTAAAGAACAATCACCAAATAGCACAAAAAATGGATTCCAATTATAAGAAAGCCACAATCAGGACGACAATCAAAAAACAAGGACTTACACTTTAAGCCTCATGCCCAAATCTTGCAGGAATGTACAATATGACTTGCGTAGATAAGTCTCTTTCTTCAAATCTATACCATCTTGTCGCGATGGGGAGTTCTCTTCAATTTCCTTCCTGGAGAAATACCAACGACCACCACTGTCATCTGGCCTTTCTTGAGAAGCCCTAAAACTTCCGCCTTCATAAGCTCCATGATGCGTCAAGGGATCACCAGACATCAGACCAGCCATGAGAACCTCTTCAATCCCCACGGAAGTTATCAATAAATTATGAAAATGGTCTTTATGGACAACAGCAGTTATTTACATGACCATCACCGAGCAACGTCCTATAAATAAATCAGACAGGAAAGCAGAGGATCTGAACAGGAAACATAACCTCATAGAGGCAGTCAAAACCCAAAATATAAAAGCATAAAACCCAACTTGAAAAAAAGGGGGAGAATGCCGCATCATAACACTTAGCGTCTGCTGAGAGCCGTAAAGTGGTACGTAACACTACTTTTTTGTACAAACAATTGGCATATGGTACTATCAAATGGCATTAATAAGTCTGAACATTCAACTTTCAATCCTATAAATACATGATTCTAGTCAACAAGATTTTAACAAACATATAAACAAGCCAAGAATATGTTATCCATGAGACAAAGTATGTTGTTTCTTCCTCCGCAACTGATTTTTTTTTTTTTTTGTGGGGGGGGGGGGGGACAATCTTGAGATCATTTAAAACTTCATTAGGTAAAAAACATGGATTGAGCAAAGAGAGAAACTGATGCCGCCACCAATCAATTCCCAGAAGAATCAATTAAAACTACAACTATGCCTCAGTCCCAAACAAGTTGGCGTCACCTATATAAAAAAATAAAACTTTACATGCTGGAAAAATCCACATGAACAGTTTCTTATAGGTTAAGAAGAAAGAAAAAATGTAAACAAGAAAGTAGACACATGCCTTGAGCAAGTTGTAGAAGTTCATTTTCAACTAAAATAACCTCAACTTACTTATCGTTTGGATTCTATACTTTTATATATTTCTTAATAAATTCAAATAACTCTGATAAATTCACCATAATAGTTAGTACAATTTACAAGCTCAAAAATAAAGAAATGGGTGTCACCAAAAATCAGATTTTTACAAGGTAGGTTAAGTCTATTTTCTCAAATATATAAGAATGATACTTAAAATAAGCAAATCTCTCATGCTCAACGCAAAAAAAAAAAAAAAAAAAAAAAAGGTGAGAGCTTAAACTCAAACTCCTCAACTATGAAAACAAAATGAGCCCTTTTTTCATACTTTTTTTCATTTAACCACTGCAACGGAAAATCAAGAACAAAAAAGAAATTCTACAAGATAGGGTTAGAAGAAGAACAAACAGATACGAAACAAGAATTAGAGGAAAACCTGTCCGCTACAAGGAACTGAGAAGATTCTACTTGACCGCCGGCGATATTTAACGGGGAAAAACGGCGAGGATGACGGCAATTCAGAAAATTTAAGATTCTGAGGGTTTGGGTTTGGGAAAGGACGAGAGAGTGAAAGAAGCGTAGGGAGGAAAAATGTGGGGGCTTTCTGCAAATTGGGGAAAGACTATTCCTCACTAAATGAATTTATTCCAATTAGCGGTTCGCTTAACCGTCCGGTTTTTCCACCCCTAAAGGTTTCTCTTTTTGGTTTAATTGTCCGGTTTGCTCAGGGTTGTAGCATAGGGGCCCCTAGAATTTTTTGTATTCCTTTTCCGGGGTTGGGTGAGGCTTGTCAGGGTGACTCATAGATGATTCGTGCATTGGATTGTATCCCCTTATGGTAGTTATTATGGTAGTTACTGTTTGATATTATTGCATGTCATTTTATGTATAATTCTTATATTTAGATAACTATTTATGCGATTTCAGCCGAAATTACTAATGCTCTTCTGTTTTTATTTTTGTTATTGCTTTCCCTTTCCTTCTCTAAGCCGAGGGTCGATTGGAAACAGCCTCTCTACCCTTTGGGTAGAGGTAAGGCTTGTCTACATATTACCCTCTCCAGACCCCACCTTGTGGGACTATACTGGGTAATTGTTGTTATTGTTGTTGTCCGGTTTGCTCAATTTTTACTGTTTTGCTAGTATCTTCTCTTTTCTTTCTTTTTTATTTTATTTATTATTATTATTATAATCAAGACATCCAAATGACACCAGGTAGCCGGTTCTAAGGATAGCATTTATTTAATTTTTAAAGATTATTTGAAATTTAATTAGGTTTACTAAATTTAGATAGATCCCCTCATCATCGTCATTTCTAACATCAAACTACGGGCATTGAGTTTAAAGTTAGAAGTTTGAAATATCATGTATAAAATTAGATTTTGACAGCCTTAAGTTTCTTAGCCCTTGTTTGGATGATTGTTACCCATCGTTTCATGATGTATCGTATCGTATTATATTGTTTTATGAATATAATATTTAGATATATTGTATCGTTTTATTATTTAGTTTGATTGTATGGTAATGTACTGTAACTGATAAATTTACTAAAATACTTTTAATTGCAGTAAAGTTTAGATTTTATCAATAACTCATAAACAATTGCTTTAGACTATACTATATATATATATATATATATATATATATATTTATATATATATATATATATAGAAAGTTATTCAATCCATACAAATTCTTGTGAAGTTAATAAAAAAAGTTTTGTTTTTATAAGAATAGTACACATTCTAGATCAGTCAAAAACGTTGAGTAGTCAAGATTATAAAATTATATAGGGTATTTACTTATAGATATATCTTTCTTAGTGTCACGAGCCTAGTTCACCAATCGTGAACATGTCGTGATGGCACTCAGTCCCCACGACTAGGTAAGCCTAACACGTTGCGGAATACACAAGCTATGAACACTTAAATAAGAAACAGCGGAAAAATAACATAAAAAGATATGTAATCCATGCAGCTTGGCACATACATTCGTCAACACACTGAATAAAACGTTACCAAGATCCGGAATCCCACGGCAACACAGACTAAAAGAGAATATACAACTGTGGCTCTATGTGTAAAGAGTATCTAATAATGAAATGAAGAAAAATGTCAACTAGTACTATTAGAATAGAAGGAAACCCTCCGGATCTGCGGACGTAGCAGATCATACCTCGAGGTCTCCAGAAAAGCTGCGGAAATCACCTAGCACGAGCATGTCCTGATGTACCTGGATCTGTACAACAAAAGTGTACGGAAGAGTAGCATGAGTACACCACGGCGGTACTTAGTAAGTGCCAAGCCTAACCTCGATGGAGTAGTGACGAGGAAGGTCAGGGCCCTACTGAGAGAAAAATAACATAATGATAATAAATAATAAACAGTTTAAATAATAATGAGTCTAAAATAACAACAATAAAATGATTACTACAACCGTCTACAATTAAGCTAACAACAAGTAACCAACTCAATAAAACAAGTCCAGGACCTGTGGGAATTGAACCCACAGTCCCATTGACAGTACCCATGGGTCTCCGGGAATCGAACCCGCAGCCCATGTCTCAATAATATCTCAATAACTCAGGATCTCCGGGAATCGAACCCGCAGTCCCTACCAATAACTCGGGATCTCGGGAATCAAACCCGTAGTCCCTACCAATAACTCGGGATCTCGGGAATCAAACCCGTAGTCCACATCTCAATAAATCTCAGGATCTCCGGGAATCGAACCCGTAGTCCACATCTCAATAAATCTCAGGATCTCCGGGAATCGAACCCGCAGTCCACATTTCAATAAATCTCAGGATCTCCGGGAATCGAACCCGTAGTCCACATTTCAATAAATCTCAGGATCTCCCGGAATCGAACCCACAGTCCACAAACACAGCAAGTAAAGGAATACACAGAAAGAAGTATAATATGCTTAACTATAACTTCACCGATAAACAGCGCCAACGATTACCAAGAAAACTCAAGTAAGACAATTAGGCAACTAGACAGTTAAATACTACCTAATCATGCTTTTCTAACTGCTACCGGGTAGAAATATTGAATTTAACAGCTAACAACAGGAATATCACTCATTGAACATTTTAAGTAAAGTACGTGTTTAACAACCAGCGCATGTACACGCCCGTCACCTCGCGTACAAGGCATTTAAAGTATCACATAATATCCTAGGGGTGAAAGTCCCCCACACGAGGTTAGACAAGACACTTACCTCAATTCCGGTACAAAACCGCTAAGAAATAACCCTCTTGCCGCGAATGTCGGCCTCCACAAGTGTAGTATCTGATAAAAATCAATAAAATCACATCAAAATAGGTCAATTGGGCATTACCCAATCAAAATAACTCAAAATACACCAAAACCCACAAGTTGCCAAAACCCGACTTTCAGTACGCTTATCGAAAAATCACGAAAATTATATATTAGGGTTCCTTATCTCAATACGAGTCTAGGCATATAAAATTTACCAAAATCGAACTCCATTTGCCCACTCAAATCAGTATTTTTCTTCAATTTAGGCCTAGGGATCAAACCCACCTTTAATCTTCCATTTACAGAAATTTAACCAAGGATTTCATGTTAAAATAATGTAATTAAGCCACAAAACTTACCTCCGACGAATCCCCGATGAATTCCCAGCAATTCCCGTGAGTTCCTCTCTCTAGAACTAAAAAATGGCATTTTGGGGTATGAAACCCGCGACTAGTTCTGTTCTGTAATTAAACTCACTGCCAGCCTATTTTCTTTATCGCGTTCGCGACGCCTCCCACGCGAACGCGATGCCTTGCTCCAGTCCTTCATCGCGAACGCGACGTGAAGTCACACGTCCGCGAAGGTCATCTTCCCAGCCTCCGGACTTTTACTCTACGCGAACGCGTCCCAGTCCACGCGAACGCGATGCCCTGCCTTTTCTTCTTACGCGATCGCGACATTACTCCACGCGAACGCGATGCGTTCTAGCTTCCTCATACGCGAACGCATTACAAGGGACGCGAACGCGATGGTCCCTTTCCTTCTCCTACGCGAACGCGTAGCCTTGGTCGCGAACGCGATGACTAAAACCCCCTTCCCTACGCGAACGCGGCACTTGCCTCGCGAACGCGTAGGCCAAAATCCTGCTGCACTGAAGCTGCAATTTTCTGCAGATTTTCCAAGTTCCAAATGCCCGTTTGATGGTCCGAATTCATCCCGAGGCCCCCGGACCCCAACGAAACCCACCAACATACTCCACAACATGATACGAACTTGTTCCAATCATAAAAACATCATCCTAAACATCGAAATCACCAATTACACGCGGATTCAAGCCTAAGGTTCTTCAAAACTTCTGAATTGCACATTCGATCAAAAACCCGACCAAACGACGTTCGAATGACCTGAAAATTTGCGGACATATCCAAAATCACATAACGAAGCTACAGAAACTGTCGGAATTCCATTCCGACCCCCGGATCAAAATCTCACCTATCGTTCGGATTCGCCAAAATTTCAACCTTCGGCATTTCAAGCCTAATTAAGCTACGGACCTCCAAAATACATTCCGAACGCGCTCCCAACCCCGAAATCACCTAACGGAGCTAATGGAACCATCAAATTTCTGTTCCAAGATCGTCTTAACACTGTTCCGGCTACGGACCATTTTCTAGCTTTAAAGCTCTTATTTAGGGACTAAGTGTCCCAAAATGCTTCAAATTTCAGAACCGACTCTCCCGGCAAACCACGATAGCAGAAATGAACTTAGGGAAACAGTTAAATTGGGGATTGGGGCGTAATTTTCTTAAACGACCGGCCGGGTCGTTACATCTTCCCACACTTAAAAGATTCGTTCGTCCTCGAACGAGCATAGAAAACATACATGGAGTAGTGAAAAGATGAGGGTACTGGCTGCGCATATCCTGCTCGGTCTCCCAAGTCGCCTCCTCGACCGGCTGGCCCCGCCACCGAACCTTTACCGAAGCGATGTTCTTTGACCTTAGCTTTCTGACCTGCCTGTCTAGAATGGCTACTGGCTCCTCAACATAAGACAGATCCTTGTCTAGCTGAACCGAAGTGAAATCCAACACATGCGACGGGTCACCATGGTATCTCCGGAGCATGGAGACATGAAATACGGGGTGAACTCCGGCTAGGCTGGGAGGTAAGGCCAACTCATAAGCAACCTCCCCAACACGCCTCAAAATCTCAAAAGGACCAATAAACCTAGGACTCAGCTTTCCTTTCTTCCCAAACCTCATAACGCCCTTCATGGGCGAGACTCGAAGCAGAACCCGCTCACCAACCATAAAAGCCACATCACGAACCTTCTTGTCCGCATAACTCTTCTCTCTAGACTAGGCTGCACGAAGTCTGTCCTGAATCACCTTGACCTTGTCCATAGCCTCCTGAACCATATCAGTACCTAGCAACCTGGCCTCGCCCGGCTCAAACCGACCCACGGGAGACCTGCACCTCCTACCATATAGGGCCTCATACGGTGCCATCCGAATACTAGACTGGTAGCTGTTGTTATAAGCAAACTCCGCCAGTGGCAAGAAGTGATCCCACGAACCTCCAAACTCAATCACGCACGCACGGAGCATATCCTCCAAAATCCGAATAGTGCGCTCGGACCGCCCGTCTGTCTGGGGGTGAAATGCGTGCTCGAGCTCCACCCGAGTACTTAACTCCTACTCTGTACGGCTCTCCGGAACCGTGAAGTGAGCCGAGTGCCTCTATCCGAAATGATGGAAGCTGGAATACCATGCAGCCGAACTACCTCTCGATATAGATCTCCGCCGGTCGCTCCGATGAATATGTAGTGCTCACCGGTATAAAATGGGCGGACTTGGTCGGCCGATCCACAATGAGACCCAAATGGAATCAAACTTCCTAACCGTCCGTGGAAGTCCGGATACAAAGTCCATGGTAATGCGCTCCCATTTCCACTCGGGAATCTCGATCCGTTGCATCAATCCACCCGGACGCTGATGCTCATACTTCACCTGCTGGCGGTTGAGGCATCTAGAAACATAATCAACTATATCCCTCTTCATCCGCCTCCACCAGTAATGTTGTTTCAAGTCCTGATACATCTTCGCGGCTCCCGGATGGATGGAATACCGTAGAATCAGCTCTCGAAGATCATCTACATTGGGCACACAGATACGCCCCTGCATCCTCATAACTCCATCATCCCCGATGGTAACATCTCGAGCATCACCACGCCGAACTCTATCCTGGAGGACAAGCAAATGAGGGTCGTCGAACTGACGCTCCCTGATGCGGTCAAATAGAGAAGACCGAGAAATCACACAAGCCAGAATCCGGCTGGGCTCCGAAAGATCCAATCTAACAAACTGCCTGGCTAGAGCCCGAACATCCATCGCCATAGGCCTCTCTGAAACTGGTAGATATGCTAAACTCCCCAAACTCTCTGCTCGACGACTCAAGGCATCGGCAACCACATTAGCCTTGCCCGGATGATAGAGAATAGTAATATCATAGTCCTTTAGTAGCTCCAACCATCTCCTCCGACGCATATTCAGGTCCTTCTGCTTAAGCAAGTGCTGCAAGCTCCGGTGATCAGTGTATATCTCACAAGGGACCCCATATAAGTAATGACGCCAAATCTTCAAGGCGTGAACAATGGCGGCTAGCTCCAAATCATGAACAGGGTAATTTTTCTCATGCACCTTCGGCTGTCTCGACGCGTAGGTAATCACCCTACCGTCCTGCATCAATACCGCGCCGAGTCCAACTCGTGAGGCATCACAATATACGGTATAGGACCCCGTACACCGTAGGCAACATCAATATAGGGGCCGAAGTCAAAGCTCTCTGAGCTTTCGAAAGCTCGCCTCACACTCGTCCGTCCACTGGAAAAGGGCACCCTTTTGTGTCAATCCGGTCATAGGTGTTGCAATCGAAGAGAACCCTCTATGAAACGACGGTAATAGCCCGCCAAACCAAGGAAGCTGCGAATCTCGGTAGCGGAGGAGGGTCCGGGCCAACTCTGTACGGCCTCCACCTTCCTCGGATCTACTCGAATACCATCACTCGACACCACGTGGCCCAAAAATGCCACCGAACTCAACCAGAATTCACATTTAGAGAACTTGGCATAAAGCTGCTTCTCCCTCAGAATCTGAAGCACTATCCTTAAATGCTGCTCGTGCTCTTCCCGGCTCCGGGAATATACTAGAATATCATCAATGAAGACAATCACGAACGAGTCCGGATAAGGCCTGAACACACTGTGCATCAAATGCATAAAGGCTGCTGGGGCATTAGTCAGCCCAAAAGACATCACGAGGAACTCATAGTGACCATACCGGTTCCTGAAGGCAGTCTTCGGGATATCTGGCTCCCGAATCTTCAGCTGGTGATACCCAGAGCGCAAATCAATCTTAGAAAACACATGTGCACCCTGTAGCTGGTCAAATAAATCATCAATACGGGGCAAAGGATACCGGTTCTTCACTGTAACCTTGTTCAGCTGACGATAGTCAATACACATACGCATAGAACCGTCCTTTTTCTTCACAAATAATACAGGAGCACCCCAAGGCGAAACACTGGGTCGAATAAAACCCTTGCCCAATAACTCCTGTAATTGATCCTTCAACTCCTTCAACTCGGGAGGAGCCATACGGTATGGTGGAATAGAAATGGGCTGAGTGCCCGGCAACAAGTCAATAGCAAAGTTAATATCTCTGTCGGGCGGCATGCCCGGAAGATCAGCTGGAAATACATCAGCAAAGTCACGTACCACATGAACAGAATCAATAGAGGGAGTGTCAATACCGACGTCCCGCACATAGGCTAGATAAGCAGCACACCCCTTCTCAACCATACGCTGAGCTCTGAGAAAAGAAATAACACGGCTAGGGGTGTGATCTAGAGTACCACTCCACTCAATACGTGGAATGCCCGGCATAGCCAGCGTCACGGTCTTGGCGTGACAATCAAGAATAGCATAATGGGGCGAAAACCAGTCCATGCCCAGAATAATATCAAAATCGACCATCCCGAGCAACAATAGATCCGCTCTGGTCTCAAAATCACAAATGGTAACCAAACACGACCGATATACGCGGTCCACAGCCAAAGAATCACCCACCGGAGTGGAAACATAAATGGGGGCACTCAAAGAATCCCGAGGCACACCCAAATGAGAAGCAAAGTAAGAGGACACATATGAAAAAGTGGAACCAGGGTCGAATAGAACCGATGCCTCCCTGTGACTAACCAGAATAATACCTGTGATAACAGAATCAGATGCAACAGCCGCAGCGCGATCAGGAATAGCATAGAATCTGGCCTGTCCCCCCTCTCGAGGGCGGCCTTTGGAACTCTGACCCCCGCCCCTGGCTGGCTGGGCAGGTGGAGTGGCAGCTGGGATGATAGCCTGCTGGCCCTGAGAACCACGCGGATGCTGTGATGACTGATGAGGGGCGCCTCTCCTACGCCTAGGGCACTCCCTAACCAGGTGGCGAGTATCCCCGCACTCAAAACAAGCTCTGGGAGGACGCGGTGGCTGTGACTGACCGGCCTCACCCCCACTAGTCTGACCCCTGGAAGGACCCCGCGCAGGAGGTGCACTGGAAACTGGGGGAGCATAATAAGGCTCCTGAGGTGCTGGAAGACCTGGAGTACTACCGGCTGCGGGCAATGCTGAGTGAACCGGTCGGCCGGAATAACCCCTGCCAAAACGACCAGCTGATGAAGTGCGGGCACCAGATAAATGGCCCGACTCACGAGACCTCTTGGCCTCTCTCTCTCTCCGCTCTCTAGGGAGCATACTCTCGATCCTCTTGGCAATGCTAACTGCCTGCTGATAAGATATATCTGTCTCCAGCTCTCTGGCCATGCCGGATCGGATAGGCGGAACAAGGCCCTCAATAAATCTCCGCACTCTCTCCCGAACCGTGGCTACCAAAGTCGGTGCATGCCTGGCTAGACGGGTGAAACTGATAGCATACTCCGATACTGACATGGAGCCCTGTTGCAACCGCTCGAACTCCGAGCGCCAAGAATCCCTAAGGCTCTGTGGAACAAACTCCCTCAAAAACAGATCTGAAAACTGCGTCCAAGTCAATGAAGCAGACTCCTCCGGACTATCCAACTCATACGTGCGCCACCAATCATAAGCGGCCCCACGAAACTGAAAAGCAGTGAAGGAAACCCCGCCGGTCTCCACAATCCCCATAGTACGAAGAATACGATGACACTCCTCTAGAAAACCCAATGCATCATCTGAAGCCAAACCACTAAACACTGGAGGGTCATATTTCTTGAACCTCTCCAATCTACGCTGCTCATCCTCAGAGGCAGCTGGTCCACCTCCGGGCTGTGCTGGGGCGGCAGGAGGCATAACCAAAACATCTGGAACCTGTCCCACTGGCACACGCTGCTCCGGTGTAACGGCTGCGGGAGTCTGGGCCCCTCCCCCGGCCTGAGATGTAGCTGCGACGAGAGGAAGCAGTCCTGCCTGAGCTAAAGTGGTATACATACTCATGAACTGGGCCAGGGTCTCCTGTAGTGCTGGAGTAGTAGCAGCTGTAGTCGGTGTACCAGGTTCCTGCGCTCCAACCTGGTTTACCTGTGGCACCTCAGCGGCAGCGCACGCGGGTGCTGTGGCTGCACCTCGGGCGCGTCCTCGTCCTCTACCTCGGCCCCGGCCTCTGACGGCGGCAATAGGGGGCGCGGTGTCACGACCCGGATTTTCCCCCAACATCGGGATCGTGATGGCGCCTACTCGTGGTAGCTAGGCAAGCCATTGTATTCATACTATCCTGTTTTTAACACAATTTCAATTAAATAAATGCGGAATACTTTATAGAAATAGTATTAAGCAGTTTCAAGGTAAAACCATACTGAAATCCTCTACCCAAGACGTGGAGTCACCAACTCACGAACTACTACTGAATACTACACATAAAAGTCTGAAAGAAATATAACATAATCTGTGTGTCTCGGAACAAAGAGACTACAGCTAAAACATAAGTAAAGAGAGAGACGCCGGGCTTGCGGACGTCCGCAAGCTACCTCGGTCTCAAATGTGATTAACTTCCACGCAATCGATTTACTGCTGCTGCTCCTGATCGTAACCTGGACCTGTGCAAAAACGCACAGAAGTGTAGCATCAGCACAACCGACCCCATGTGCTGGTAAGTGCCTGGCCTATCCCGGCGAAGTAGTGACAAGCCTAGGACCAGACACCCACATAACCCCGTGCAATTCAATATATATATATGTGTACCACAAAATAACAAGAAATAATCAAGTATTAACACAATAAGGAATATCTTAAAGAATTCAACAATTAACCACGGTTAATAATTTCACAAGGAAAAACAAAGTGTAATGTAAACACAAGTAATATCAATTGAAGAAATAGCAGACAGTTGCACGGCATCACCCTTCGTGCTTTTACTCTCATCCTCACATCCATAGTACGGCATGATCCTTCGTACATGGTTCAATAACAGGGCACGGCATGATCCTTCGTGCATAATCAATAAATAAACATGGCACGGCATCACCCTTCGTGCATTATCACTCTTCCTCACCCAAAGAACAATCAAATAAGTTCACAAAGAAAACAAGGTATAATAGAAAACACAAGTAATATCAAGTCAAGGAATGGCAAATAGTTGCACGACATCACCCAAATAAAATATAATGGAAAAACAAGTAATATCAAGTCAAGGAATAGCAAGCAATTGCACGGCATCACCCTTCGTGCTTTTACTCTCATCCTCACCAAATAAACAAATAAGGTACACAGCATCACCCTTCGTGCTTTTACTCTCATCCTCACATCCATAGTACGGCATGATCCTTCGTACATGGTTCAATAACCAGGACACGGCATGATCCTTCGTGCATAATCAATAAATAAACATGGCACGGCATTAACCTTCGTGCATAAATAAATAAAACATGGCACGGCATCACCCTTCGTGCATTATCACTCTTCCTCACCCAAATAACAATCACAGTTAAGGGTAAAGAAAGAAACAGTAATTCATAAACCGTCCCATCAAGGGCAATCAATAATTATCTTCACAACAAGTCCCAACAAGGGAGAACAATAACAATTCATCTGTAATATATCTCAAAATAATCATTTTCCAACGACTCACGGTCATACTAGACGCCAGTGTATGGATGCTCGTCACCACAACCCATACACCGCACTCGATCACATAACACATAACACATAATCTTATTCCCTCAAGCTAGGATAGAACAAACACTTACCTCGAATGCTTATGAACAATTCACCCCGTGGAAATGTCTTTTCCTTTTGAATTTGACTCCAATCCAATCGTATCTATACACAATTGATTTAATATCATCAATTCTACTTAACAAACTAGTTCATATTGCTAAATATGGTTTTTACAACATTCTGCCCGGAATAGTAAAAACCGACCCCGGGCCCACATAATCGAAACTCAAGTTTCGAACCAAAATAATTTCACCCAATCTTCCATGAGTTCAAATATACAATTTGTCCTTAAGTTCGACTCCAAAATGAGGTCTAAATCGCAAATTCTTTAAAAGCCCTAACTATACCCATTTCTCAAATTTTCAACCAATTTATACATGTTTAAGCCTAAGGATTTGATTGATGTTGATGAAAAATGAAGAAAACGAGTTAACAATACTTACCCAATGAACTTTGATGAAGAAATGCCTCAAAAATCGCCTAAAATGCTGTGGAGAAGAGAGTTGAACAGAAATGGGATTTTTATCCCGTTTCTGTTCTGTTTTCTGTCTTAAATTCACTGGGCGAAAATTTACTCTATGCGATCGCAGGGCCTGTGATGCGATCGCATAGAAGAAAAATGGGGACGGCAAAATTACTCTATGCGATCGCGGAGGTCTTATGCGATCGCATAGAAGGAAATGGATGAACTGAAATTACTCTATGCGATCGCAGGGAATAGTACGCGATCGCATAGAAGGAAATTATGGGCCTCAGTCTTACTCTATGCGATCGCGAAGGATAGTATGCGATGGCATAGGAGGAAAAGTGGAAGTTATGCGATCGCATGGGCTCTATTGCGATCGCACAGAAGGATTTTTGGGACCTCTAATCTTTGCTCTATGCGATCGCGGCCTCACCTATGCGATCGCATAGAAGAAAATCTCTGTGCAAAAATTGCAGAGTTTCTGCTGCAATTTCAAGTTCAAAACCATCCCGTTACCTATCCGAAACTCACCCGAGCCCTCGGTGATTCAAACCAAATATGCACACTAACTCAAAAACATCATACGAACTTGTTCGCGCGATCAAATCGCTAAAATAACATCAAAATTAATGAATTGAGCCTTAAAACTCAAGAATTCTTTAAAATTTCATAATTTCCAAAATTTCCAATTTAAGGCCGAAACACGTCAAACGACGTCCGTTTTCAACCAAACTTTACAGGAAGCGCTTAACCAATATATATGACCTGTACCGGGCGTCGGAACCAAAATACTAGCCCGATACCAGTACCTTTTAATCAAAATTCAGTTTCATTTTCCTTAAACATTTTCAGAAAACAATTTAAGAGAAAAATTCTTTTACCGGGGTTCTAGACCTCGGATTTCAATTCCGGACATATGCCCAAGTTCCATATTTTTTTACGGATTTTCTGAGACAGTCAAATCACGGATCCGGGTCCGTTTACCAAAAATGTTGACCAAAGTCAACCATATCAATATTAATATCAAAATTCTTCTACTTTTTTCACATATTTCACATATTTCAACATAAATATTTTTCGGCTTTGTGCCCGGACTGTGCACGCAAATCGAGGCAACATAGAATGAGGTTTTCAATGCCTCAGAAGCTCGAAATGATTAATTAAATAAGTGATGACCCTTTGGATCGTCACAATCTCCACCTCTAAAACAACCGTTCGTCCTCGAACGGACAAAAGAAAGAAGTACCCGAGTCGGGAAACAAATGTGGGTAGCGGCTCCGCATATCGGACTCGGACTCCCGAGTCGATGCCTCGGGAGGCCGACCTCTCCACCGAACACGTACGGAAGGATAACTCTTCGACCTCAACCGTCGAACCTCGCCGGTCTAGAATGGCTACCGGCTCCTCTTCGTAAGATAGATCATTGTCCAATTGGACAGTACTGAAGTCTAACACATGTGTGGGATCGTCGTGGTATCTCCGAAGCATAGATACATGAAAAACTGGATGCACGGCTGATAAGCTAGGCGGCAAAGCTAATCTGTAAGCCACCCCTCCCACTCTGTCTAGAACCTCAAATGGACCAATATACCTAGGGCTGAGCTTGCCCTTCTTTTCGAACCTCATCACGCCCTTCATAGGCGACACCCGAAGCAATACTCGCTCACCAACCATGAAATCTACATCTCGCACCTTGCGATCCGCATAAGTCTTCTGCCTGGACTGAGCTGAACGCAATCTCTCCCGAATAGTCTTGACCTTATCTAAGGCCTCCTAAACTAAGTCCGTACCCAACAACCGAGCCTCTCCCGGTTCAAACCATCCAACTGGTGATCGACATCGCCTACCATACAACAACTCATACGGAGCCATCTGGATGCTAGATTGGTAGCTGTTATTGTAGGCGAACTCTGCTAATGGTAGAAACCGATCCCACGAGCCTCCGAAATCAATAACACAGGCTCGAAGCATGTCCTCAAGAATCTGAATAGTCCTCTCGGACTGGCCATCCGTCCGAGGATGAAATGCCGTACTCAACTGAACCTGGGTGCCTAACTCCTGCTGGACCGCTCTCCAGAACCGCGAGGTAAACTGCGTTCCCCGATCAGAGATAATAGATACCGGCACCCCATGGAGACGAACAATCTCCCTAATGTAAACCTCCGCTAACCTCTCCGACGAGTAGGAGACAGATACTGGAATAAAGTGTGCTGATTTGGTCGGCCTATCAACAATGACCCAAATAGCATCAAATTTCCTCCGAGTCAAAGGAAGTCCAGTAACGAAGTCCATAGTGATCCGCTCCCATTTCCACTCGGGAATTTCAATCCTCCGGAATACACCACCAGGTCTCTGGTGCTCATATTTCACCTGCTGACAATTTAGACACCGAGCAACATACGCAACGATATCTTTCTTCATTCTGCGCCACCAATAGTGCTGACGCAAGTCCTGGTACATCTTCGCGGCGCCTGGGTGAATAGAATACCGCGAACTGTGGGCCTCTGCTAAGATCAACTCTCGAATTCCTTCGACATTGGGCACACAAACTCGACCCTGCAATTTCAATACCCCATCATCATCTAGATTTACCTGTGTGGCACCTCCCCGTTGTACCGTATCTCTCAACTCACGCAAATGAGGATCATCAAATTGCCTCTCACGGATACGCTCAAATAAGGAAGAACGAGCGACCGTGCAGGCTAACACCCTGCTAGGCTCAGAAATGTCTAATCTCACGAACCGGTTGGCTAAGGCATGGACATCTAGAGCTAATGGTCTCCGATTGACCGGAATATATGCAAGACTACCCATGCTGGCATACTTTCTACTCAATGCATCGGCCACCACATTGGCCTTACCTGGGTGATATAATAGAGTAACATCATAGTCTTTTAGCAACTCTAACCATCTCCGCTGTCGTAGATTCAACTCCTTTTGCTTGAACAAGTATTGTAGGCTTTTGTGATCAGTGTACACCTCACATGTCACACCATATAGATAATGCCTCCAGATCTTTAAGGCATGAACCACTGCTGCTAACTCAAGATCATGAACTGGATAATTCTTCTCATGTATCTTTAACTGCCTCGAAGCATAAGCGATAACCTTACCATCCTGCATCAATACCGCTCCAAGCCCTGTACGAGATGCGTCACAATAAACTGTATAAGGCCCTGTACCTGTAGGTAGTACCAACACTGGTGCGGTGGTCAAGGCTGTCTTGAGCTTCTGAAAGCTCGCCTCACACTCCTCTGACCACTGAAACTGGACACCCTTCTGGGTCAACCTGGTCATCGGGGCCGCAATAGAAGAAAACCCCTCTACAAAACGACGGTAGTAACCTGCTAATCCCAAGAAACTCCGTATCTCAGTCACTGAAGCTGGTCGAGGCCAGTTCTTGACTGCCTTAATCATCTTCGGATCAACCCGAATACCTGCTGCCGTCACAATATGACCCAGGAATGCAACCGAACTTAGCCAAAATTCACACTTCGAAAATTTGGCATATAGTTGCCTATTTTTGTTTCTTCAGATTTTTGCAAAGCCACTCTAAGATGTTGCGCATGCTCCTTCTGACTGCGGGAGTATGTCAATATGGAAACAATGAAGACTACAACGACAAGTCTAAATAAGGCACGAACACACTCATGCGTATGCACATATCCATGACTCTGAAGTCTGGCCATAAGAGTTATTATTAAATTACAACATTGTCAATTAACCCCGTTATCAAATACCTTATTCTACAAATCCCACTTTACTCAGAATGAGGTATGGTGACCTCGTGATTATTTTCCCGAATTAATGCGTCATATTCATCCTTACCTGGTGCTCATCTCAAAGGCTAAGCTCAACGGTTTCAAAATAGAAATGGCTAACATGAATAGAAACTATACAAGAATTGTCAAATAGTCCTAACGGACATGACTCTTATTTACGAATGCGATACAAAAGTATTAATTCATAAAAGAAAAATTTTAAACACATAAACTCTTACTACCAGGACCCAGTCCTCATATGATATCCACCGCAGCTTGAAGCTCGGCTTAGAAATATTTCACATTATGCCAAAAATTGGAGGATCTCATCCTCAACTCTGAATCACGGTGCTTGCACATCATATAATCTGAAATTTTTCATTTCCTTTCTTTCTTCCTTTCAATAATTGTCCGTCAAAGATAATCACGACATAAAATGAACCCTCATACCGATAGGGCACACAATTAACGATTAAAATTAGTTATTCCGAGAATTATATCAAAACATACTGTAATAAGTAATATAAAGTCACTCTTAGTCTCATGGATATTTAGTAACTAACACCTAATAATAGGGATGTCTATCCTCATGTAATATCTCAACGGGAGTATTTCCCTAAGTAGTATGATTACGATGCTCGCTCATGAATGGAGCATGTTAAACAGACTCGTCTAAATTTTCTTTCAAAAACCAAATCAAATTAAGGGAAAATTATTTGTTTATAACAATCTGAATTACACACGTGATGACACCATCTAGTGTAATGACCTCCCTCATACCATAAAAAGTATATCAATGGTTGGGTCTCCACCTCTAGGATTTTCACCTCCACCTCTAACATCCCGACCTATACATCTGGCTGGCCATGTAGGATAAATATTAACTGCAATGGAGCGTGTAGCCTGAGTGCTTTCCTAAAATTATATTTCTCCAAAAATTCCACATTCACAGCAATTCCTTTAAGGCTCAGTTAACTTGTTGTTCATGACAATATATATTCGAACACGGTCATTGTGACTTGGTACAACCGTTCAGATCACACATACTACATATTGCAGAGAATCTCGGGGTGACGTCTTCATAACATTTTCTAAAAATAGAGTTTAGTAGATAGCGTTGCATTGGCCGGCTTGCCCTCTTGGTAATCTTGTCACAAACATTGATGGCCAATTTCCTCTTTTGCTATGTTGGCTTAACACCGTTGAGCTACCCCGTTTACTCACAAACTCTTCGTTATTCTTCTGGGGCGATTTCTTACCCCATGAAATGAACCAACCTTAAATATGTATAAATTATTTAGAGGACCTTTCTATACCATATATATATAGTCCAATAACTCACCATATTTGTCCTTCACAACTCCAACACATCGACCGGACGTCAAGGTCCGTTGAAACCCAACACGATTTATTAGGTGATCTCCTGATATAATTGCATCTTCCGTTGGGACCATAACTGGTGTGGTAAATACATTATCTTCCCACTACTTCTGTGTGCCTTCCGTAGCACAGTAAAATGAACTCCTCGCATTCGACTATTCCCACGTTCTGTAATTCCTCATAAGAACTGTCAAGCACAATCTCGTGGGTTCTCAAAAGATGCACCGCCGAAGGTGGCAGCGAAGACTTTGGTAAAACCTATCTGTCCTCCGTAAAACTTTTGAAGGCATAGTTGATCTATCACCAGCCTGTGCCATTGTTCGGCTGGATAAGCAGTACGTGACTACGCCATTCGTGGGAAGACAAGAGCGGAAATTTAACTTAACACCTTGAAGAACAAATTCGCACGATAAGAAAGAACAAATAAGAGACTCTTTCCTAACTCAATAGACTCTGGAGGACAAGTACAGACGTCTCCGTACCTACCTCCCAAACTCTACTAAGCTTGTTCGTGAGTGGTGAGACCTATGTAACCTAGAGCTTTGATACCAACTTGTCACGACCCGGATTTTCCCCCAACATCGGGATCGTGATGGCGCCTACTCGTGGTAGCTAGGCAAGCCATTGTATTCATACTATCCTGTTTTTAACACAATTTTAATTAAATAAGTGCGGAAGACTTTATCGAAATAGTATTAGGCAGTTTCAAGGTAAAACCATACTGAAATCCTCTACCCAAGACGTGGAGTCACCAACTCACGAACTACTACCGAATACTACACATAAAAGTCTGAAAGAAATATAACATAATCTGTGTGTCTCGGAACAAAGAGACTACAGCTAAAACATAAGTAAAGAGAGAGACGCCGGGCTTGCGGACGTCCGCAAGCTACCTCGGTCTCAAATGTGATTAACTTCCACGCAATCGATTTACTGCTGCTGCTCCCTGATCGTAACCTGGACCTGTGCAAAAACGCACAGAAGTGTAGCATCAGCACAACCGACCCCATGTGCTGGTAAGTGCCTGGCCTATCCCGGCGAAGTAGTGACAAGCCTAGGACCAGACACCCACATAACCCCGTGCAATTCAATATATATATATGTGTACCACAAAATAACAAGAAATAATCAAGTATTAACACAATAAGGAATATCTTAAAGAATTCAACAATTAACCACGGTTAATAATTTCACAAGGAAAAACAAAGTGTAATGTAAACACAAGTAATATCAATTGAAGAAATAGCAAACAGTTGCACGGCATCACCCTTCGTGCTTTTACTCTCATCCTCACATCCATAGTACGGCATGATCCTTCGTACATGGTTCAATAACAGGGCACGACATGATCCTTCGTGCATAATCAATAAATAAACATGGCACGGCATCACCCTTCGTGCATTATCACTCTTCCTCACCCAAAGAACAATCAAATAAGTTCACAAAGAAAACAAGGTATAATAGAAAACACAAGTAATATCAAGTCAAGGAATGGCAAATAGTTGCACGGCATCACCCAAATAAAATATAATGGAAAAACAAGTAATATCAAGTCAAGGAATAGCAAGCAATTGCACGGCATCACCCTTCGTGCTTTTACTCTCATCCTCACCAAATAAACAAATAAGGTACACGGCATCACCCTTCGTGCTTTTACTCTCATCCTCACATCCATAGTACGGCATGATCCTTCGTACATGGTTCAATAACAGAGGGCACGGCATGATCCTTCGTGCATAATCAATAAATAAACATGGCACGGCATTAACCTTCGTGCATAAATAAATAAAACATGGCACGGCATCACCCTTCATGCATTATCACTCTTCCTCACCCAAATAACAATCACAGTTAAGGGTAAAGAAAGAAACAGTAATTCATAATCCGTCCCATCAAGGGCAATCAATAATAATCTTCACAACAAGTCCCAACAAGGGAGAACAATAACAATTCATCTGTAATATATCTCAAAATAATCATTTTTCAACGACTCACGGTCATACTAGACGCCAGTGTATGGATGCTCGTCACCACGACCCATACACCGCACTCGATCACATAACACATAACACATAATCCTATTCCCTCAAGCTAGGATAGAACAAACACTTACCTCGAATGCTTATGAACAATTCACCCCGTGGAAATGTCTTTTCCTTTTGAATTTGACTCCAATCCAATCGTATCTATACACAATTGATTTAATATCATCAATTCTACTTAACAAACTAGTTCATATTGCTAAATATGGTTTTTACAACATTCCTGCCCGGAATAGTAAAAACCGACCCCGGGACCACATAATCGAAACTCAAGTTTCGAACCAAAATAATTTCACCCAATCTTCCATGAGTTCAAATATACAATTTGTCCTTAAGTTCGACTCCAAAACGAGGTCTAAATCGCAAATTCTTTGAAAGCCCTAACTATACCCATTTCTCAAATTTTCAACCAATTTATACATGTTTAAGCCTAAGGATTTGATTGATGTTGATGAAAAATGAAGAAAACGAGTTAACAATACTTACCCAATGAACTTTGATGAAGAAATGCCTCAAAAATCGCCTAAAATGTTGTGGAGAAGAGAGTTGAACAGAAATGGGATTTTTATCCCGTTTCTGTTCTGTTTTCTGTCTTAAATTCACTGGGCGAAAATTTACTCTATGCGATCGCAGGGCCTGTGATGCGATCGCATAGAAGAAAAATGGGGACAGCAAAATTACTCTATGCGATCGCGGAGGTCTTATGCGATCGCATAGAAGGAAATAGATGAACTGAAATTACTCTATGCGATCGCAGGGAATGGTACGCGATCGCATAGAAGGAAATTCTGGGCCTCGGTCTTACTCTATGCGATCGCGAAGGATAGTATGCGATCGCATAGGAGGAAAAGTGGAAGTTATGCGATCGCATGGGCTCCTATTGCGATCGCACAGAAGGATTTTTGGGACCTCTAATCTTTGCTCTATGCGATCGCGGCCTCACCTATGCGATCGCATAGAAGAAAATCTCTGTGCAAAAATTGCAGAGTTTCTGCTGCAATTTCAAGTTCAAAACCATCCCGTTACCTATCCGAAACTCACCCGAGCCCTCGGTGATTCAAACCAAATATGCGCACTAACTCAAAAACATCATACGAACTTGTTCGCGCGATCAAATCGCTAAAATAACATCAAAATTAATGAATTGAGCCTTAAAACTCAAGAATTCTTTAAAATTTCATAATTTCCAAAATTTTCAATTTAAGGCCGAAACACGTCAAACGACGTCCGTTTTCAACCAAACTTTATAGGAAGCGCTTAACCAATATATATGACCTGTACCGGGCGTCGGAACCGAAATACGAGCCCGATACCAGTACCTTTTATTCAAAATTCAGTTTCATTTTCCTTAAACATTTTCAGAAAACAATTTAACAGAAAAAATTCTTTTACCGGGGTTCTAGACCTCGGATTTCAATTCCGGACATATGCCCAAGTTCCATATTTTTCTACGGATTTTCTGAGACAGTAAAATCACGGATCCGGGTCCGTTTACCAAAAATGTTGACCAAAGTCAACCATATCAATATTAATATCAAAATTCTTCTACTTTTTCACATATTTCACATATTTGAACATAAATATTTTTCAGCTTTGTGCCCGGACTGTGCACGCAAATCGAGGCAATATAGAATGAGGTTTTCAATGTCTCAGAAGCTCGAAATGATTAATTAAATAAGTGATGACCCTTTGGGTTGTCACACGCGGGTACCTGATCATCGCGAGTAGATCGTGTCCTCACCATCTGTGAGAGAATAGAAAGCAGTAGTTTAGATTTTTGATGTCAAAAATATCGCACGACAAGGAATCCAAAAGAAATGAAGAGTTTCCTAAACAGTTACATAGCCCCTCGTAGATAAATACAGACGTCTCCGTATCGATCAACGAGACTCTAAGTAACCGGTCCGTGTCCCGTGACTCCTATGAACCTAGAGCTCTGATACCAACTTGTCACGACCCTAGTTCACCAATCGTGAACATGTTGTGATGGCACCCAGTCCCCACGACTAGGTAAGCCTAACATGTTACGGAATACACAAGCTATGAACACTTAAATAAGAAACAGCGGAAAAATAGCATAAAAAGGTATGTAATCCGTGTAGCTTGGCACATACATTCGTCAACACACTGAATAAAACGTTACCAAGATCCGGAATCCCACGGCAACACAGACTAAAGGAGAATATACAGCTGTGGCTCTATGTGTAAAGAGTATCTAACAACGAAATGAAGAAAAATGTCAACTAGTACTATTAGAATAGAAGGAAAGCCTCCGGATCTGCGGACGTAGCAGATCATACCTCGAGGTCTCCAGAAAGCTGCGGAAATCACCTAGCACGAGCCTGCTCTGATGTACCTGGATCTACACAACAAAAGTGTGTAGAAGAGTAGCATAAGTACACCACGGCGGTACTCAGTAAGTGCCAAGCCTAACCTCGATGGAGTAGTGACGAGAAAGGTCAGGGCCCTATTGAGAAGCAATAATATAGTGATAATAACAATAATAAACAGTTTAAATGATAATAATTTCCGCAATAACAACAATAAAATGATTACACAACCGTCTACAATTTAGCTAACAACAAATAACCAACTCAATAAAAACAAGTCCGGGACCTGTGGGAATTGAACCCACAGTCCCATTAACAGCACCCCTGGGTCTCCGGGAATCGAACCCGCTGCCCATGTTTCAATAATATCTCAATAACTCAGGATCTCCGGGAATCGAACCAACTCAATAAAACAAGTCCCTGACCTTTGGGAATTGAACCCACAGTCCCATTGACAGTACCCATGGGTCTCCGGGAATTGAACCCGCAGCCCATATCTCAGTAAATCTCAAGATCTCTGGGAATCGAACCCGTAGTCCACATCTCGATAAATCTCAGGATCTCCGGGAATCGAACCCGCAGTCCACATCTCAGTAAAACTCAGGATCTCCGAGAATCGAACCCGCAATCGAACCCACAACCCTGGGATCTTCGGGAATTGAACCCGCAGTCCACAACCACAGCAAGTAAAGGAATACACAGAAAGAAGTATAATATGCTTAACTATAACTTCGCCGATAAACAGCGCCAGCGATTACCAAGAAAACTCAAGTAAGACAATTAGGCAACTAGACAGTTAAATACTACCTAATCATGCTTTTCTAACTGCTACCGGGTAGAAATATTGAATTTAACAGCTAACAACAGAAATATCACTCATTGAACATTTTAAGTAAAGTACGTGTTCAACAACCAGCGCATGTACATGCCCGTCACCTCGCGTACAAGGCATTTAAAGTATCACATAATATCCTAGGGGTGAAAGTCCCCCACACGAGGTTAGACAAGCCACTTACCTCAATTACGGTACAAAACCGCTAAGAAATAACCCTCTTGCCGTGAATGTCGGCCTCCACAAGTGTAGTATTTGATAAAAATCAATAGAATCACATCAAAATAGGTCAATTGGGTATTACCCAATCAAAATAACTCAAAATACACCAAAACCCACAAGTTGCCAAAACCAGACTTTTGGTACGCTTATCGAAAAATCACGAAAATTATATATTAGGGTTCCTTATCTCAATACGAGTCTAGGCATATAAAATTTACCAAAATCGGACTCCATTTGCCCACTCAAATCGGTGTTTTTCTTCAATTTAGGCCTAGGGATCAAACCCACCTTTAATCTTCCATTTACAGAAATTTAACCAAGGATTTCATGTTAAAATGATGTAATTAAGCCACAAAACTTACCTCCAACGAATCCCCGATGAATTCCCAGCAATTCCCGTGAGTTCCTCTCTCTAGAACTCAAAAATGGCGTTTTGGGGTATGAAACCCGCGACTGGTTCTGTTCTGTAATTAAACTCACTGGCAGCCTATTTTCTTCATTGCGTTCGCGACGCCTCCCACGCGAACGCGATGCCTTGCTCCAGTCCTTCATCGCGAACGCGACGTGAAGTCACGCGTCTGCGAAGGTCATCTTCCCAGCCTCCGGACTTTTACTCTACGCGAACGCGTCCCGGTCCACGCGAACGCGATGCCCTGCCTTTTCCTCTTACGCGATCGCGACATTACTCCACGCGAACGCGATGCGTTCCAGCTTCCTCATACGCGAATGCGTTATAAGGGACGCGAACGCGATGGTCCCTTTCCTTCTCCTACGTGAACGCGTAGCCTTGGTCGCGAACGCGATGACTAAAACCCCCTTGCCTACGCGAACGCGGCACTTGCCTCGTGAACGCGTAGGCCAAAATCCTGCTGCACTGAAGCTGCAATTTTCTGCAGATTTTTCAAGTTCCAAATGCCCGTTTGATGGTCCGAATTCATCCCGAGGCCCCCGGGACCCCAACGAAACCCACCAACATACTCCACAACATGATACGAACTTGTTCCAATCATAAAAACACCATCCTAAACATCGAAATCACCAATTACACGCGGATTCAAGCCTAAGTTTCTTCAAAACTTCCGAATTGCACATTTGATAAAAAACCCGACCAAACTACGTCCGAATGACCTAAAAATTTGCGGACATATCCAAAATAACATAACAAAGCTATAGAAACTGTCGGAATTCCATTACGACCCCCGGATCAAAATCTCACCTATCGTTCGGATTTGCCAAAATTTCAACCTTCGGCATTTGAAGCCTAATTGAGCTACGGACCTCCAAAAGACATTCCGAATGCACTCCCAACCCCGAAATCACCTAATGGAGCTAATAGAACCATCGGATTTCCGTTCTGAGATCGTCTTAACATGTTCCGACTACGGACCATTTTCTAGCTTTAAAGCTCTTATTTAGGGACTAAGTGTCCCAAAATGCTCCAAATTTCAGAACCGACTCTCCCGGCAAACCACAATAGCAGAAATGAACTTAGGGAAACGGTTAAATTGGGGATTGGGGCGTAATTTTCTTAAACGACCGGCCGGGTCGTTACACTTAGCATTACAATCGGAGAAGGTTTTGCCATGCTATATCAACATAGATTCCTGTAAACGCTATATCTGTCACGCCCCAAATCGAGAGACATGACCGGTGCCTGACCGGGTAGCCCCAGTCAAGCGGACCTGGGTGCCTTTCATTCCCACGTGTTACCCCTGTGTTGATTGTTTCTCATTAACCAAATACCTTACCAATTATAATCGATTTCACAATATACAAATATAACCATGTGAGTGATTCATTAACAAGTTTACAGTTTTTACAACGCCCAACATAATATATACATGAGCCTCGAATCACACAGTTTACATGTCTACGGAACCTCTAGGATATAAAGGACGATAAAATACTTGCCGGTAACAAGGCTCCGGCTATACCTTACACAAAATCAAAATAAAGTCTAAACATAAGTGGCATGAGCCACGCAGGGCCCCGAAAGGAAAGGGGCTAACCAAAACGGGCAGTGGAAGATGAAGGATGTTATTGCCGATGAGCTGAAGTACCTCCTACTAATTCACCTACAATCATAATACGAATGTAGCGTCCCCGGCAAAAGGGACGTCAGTACACTGGAATTGTACTGGTATGTATGGGCAAACTTTATCCCAAGTAAACTCAAGCCATTAACAAAAAATCACGATGATAATACAGCCAATGAATTACATCAAGAATCAATTAAGCCAGCCAACCATGTTTTCCACATTTTTCCTCATTTTAGATAATTCTCAACACAAAGCACATTTAAGATCAACAAGTAGAACAACCACAAATCAATCATGTAAAACACAAGTAGTCAAACAAAGGGGCAATCGGTGCCTCACAGGTTGCAAACTCTCATGCTGTCTCCTTTCACATTTTCACATCAATGATTTTATATCATATTTCAATAGCGATTTCGATCGCTTTCCATCCTTATTACCTCGTCCACCCTTATTACCTCGGCCACCCTTATCACCCAACCCACACCTTATTACTTCATGTTGCGGCACACAACCCGATCCCACCGTACAATTTTAAACACAACAATCACAAACAGCAAATAAGGCACTACACACAATTACAACAAATTCAAATATGCAACTTACAATTCGATTCACATTCTCAAATACTTTTCAAATTGATATCACAACCAAGTTACCATATTCAAGAGTACAGACACAAGTATGTTCAATAATTTACCACAATTCAAGTGTTTCATCTCTTTCCACAAGAAACCATATATGCCACCACAACAATTGTTCTCAATTCTTTACCAATTCCAATTCCCTTGTTATCTTTCAATTCATATTTCATACCACACCACATGTAGTTCAACATCAACTGAATACTCAACAATGATATCGAAGAATCACATACAATCTCTCAAATTAACACATGCCAAACAATTTCACACATATGGGCGATTTTACAAGAATCAAAATTAGCCATACATACCTCAAAGAGCTTTTCCTTAAGTTACTACAACGTTACGAAAATTCTAGCAACTTCAATCTATTTTTAGACATAGCAAAATTGAACAACAATTAGAAAGATATTCATGGTTTCCGCTCATTTGAGCATTCTATCAGACACTAGATGAGCATCTTGATTTTAAATCCCCTTTTGAAGATTTCCTTCTTTCCCTAACCCAATCTTACTTATTTAAGTTAAACAATCTTCCAATAAATCCAAGTTGTACATGCATGTAAAGAATCCATTCTTATACTCATGAATCACCTCCCTAATTACTCCTTATAGCTAAGAATAGAAATAAAAGCTAGGGTGATGAAATCTTACCTCTTGGGATGAAGATCTAGGGCCTTCACTTGATTATCTTCAAGGAATTAGCAAGATTTTATGGAGAAATTTTATGGAAAAAACTTTCCCTCTCTAAAACCCCTCTTTCTCCCTCTAGAAATGTTCAGAAAAATGCTCAAAATGAGCTATAACACCTAATATATCGATAGGGGGTCGGGTTTAGAAATTAAAAAAATAACCCCACGACGTCGATTCTGCTATAGCAGAACGGACCGCAGAATCGATATGCGGTCCGCAGAATGCTTCGCAGAATCGACGCCCAGAACTGGGCAACACTGGACCATTCTGCGGCCAAAATGCGACCGCAGAGTGAAATGCGATGCATTATGCGATCGCAGAATTGACACATGATTTTATTTTCCAGCCTTTGGTTATTTGACCATAACTTTGCGTAGGAATGTCCAAATGACGAACGGTTTGAATCGTTGGAAACTAGACTCAAAGGGCTTTCATTTGATATGCTATTCACCACATAAAAACTTATACATAATTATCTATGGTCGTTTAAAGTGGAGCCTTGTGTGAATCCATTTGAAATTTTGGCCTATTTCGAAAATTTTCCCATTTGGCTTACACTTGGGCTTTCATTTGGACCTCATACCACTTACCATAAGACTCATACTCATATTTATCAAGTCTAATTGATGTCCATCATGTTCATAGCACATAAAATATAATAATTAGCCTACGTGGCACCACGGAATCCTATATTACTTAGCGAAATTTTCTGGGGCCTTACATTCTCCCCCCTTAGGATCATTCGTCCTCGAATGAGGAGTATAGTCTTTCCCAAACACTTTAACATCACATATCTCTTTTCTAACCTACCTCCAATTTCAAAATTTTCACTAACTACCAAATTTTTCAGAAATTTCGGCAGAGTGTCCTTTGTAACTAGGCCTATCCACCTGTCAGGGAATCACCAAACTCGTCTCAACAACACATTCACAGCTGTACATAGCACCGCAATGTATATATCTACAATCCTAATCCCAGTATTACAAGCACTATATTAACATAAGGTTACCATAACATGGACTGCTCAGTTTTATATCAAAATACATATATAGTACATTCCAAGTCAAAACTAACTGGTATTCAATCAAGCGAAAATATTTTCCTTCCACGACACATTTAGCCTTCCAGATGACATTATCAATTTACAAGCATTGTCATGACACCCTCTAAAAAAATATCAACTCCCAAATATACATCACAAGGATGACAGATAAACATCTTGCATGAAATAACTATCCATTGACTTTACCTTTTGATAACTTCCACTGTACAATTTACATTCCATTGGATATTACAATTCATGATAACAACAATAATCCACAATTCCATAACTTGGCATCATACCATCAAGGAAGTCAGTTCATAGGAAACAAACAATCATATGTTCATAATAGTCCTTACCGGCCATTAATGTAATCACAAAGGTGTTCATCAACTGGAATATAATTTCGTTTCAATCAATAATCCATATGAAGCCAAGCCATCATGATTCTTTATAGTAGTGCATCAGATGGGATATTACCATGATCATATAGTTCAATCTAAGTATGTGAAAACACAAAGTATAAGAGGAACGGTTACGGGGAATATCATACACCTATTGCAACCTAATGTGTAATACAATTATGTTACCTTTATTATCAACTAACATAACATTTTTAGGGGTACACTCACACTAAACCCTTGATGACCCTTAATAGTTACCCTAAGATGTGACTAAACTGACCATAACTTTATCTGTCCAATATATATGTGATCACATTATGAAGCTTTATCGTTGACTTGTCTGAACTTAAAATTCCCAATGGATCTAATACAATAAGGAACAACAGAGTTCAAGATCAGGCTGGAGTTCTTCAAAAATCCATTAATGCACTAGGTAGAGTAATTTATGAGGTCGTATACTAAGAGACACAAAATATTACTACTAACAATACTGACATGGTTAATCATTGTGACTACCTCAATTAATACACAAATGAGGAATACGAGTAAGTAGTACATGGGAAATAGGAATCATTAAGGAGGAATACTCAAGTACGTGAACCACTCATTTCCTAAAGTGTAGGGAAAATCCGTCGACCCCGGATAGGAATACTCTAGCACCTCCGGTAGTCTCCATATTCTCCGACAAGATGGAGTAATAGGTTTCATTCTTTTTCACTCCAGATTTCCTTCTCTCTATCTCATGCCACAATTGCACCAGTATAGAGGATTACTGCCATTTCTAATCTCTATCTCTACTCATCATTTTTAAACTTTTAATAACAATTGCTTCTCACCGGCAGAAATTGAAAAATCTAAGTCTCAAAATCAATTTTTGGTTTAACACAGAAGAAGCCCACGAAAGTTTCCTTCATCAGTTCACCACCCGCACAATAGACCCGTGATGTCGTCATTTACCGGCTCATCCTTTGCCTCCAGATCTATGGTGATTACTAATACTCCTTTTGACAGAGATTGAGAGTAAATTGTCGGCGTCACCGGAAAATGCTTCCCATCCGTTTGATTTTCTCACACAGAAAAAGTTTCTTATGTTGAAACTAAATTTTAAGATATGCACTAAGCTAGCATAATTTCTCTTTTTCAACTTTTAGCTTTTTGTCATGGCAACTCCTTTTTAGGTGTACTTTTAATATTTCCAGCTATGGGAGATAAGATTTTCTTCATTTCAGGTGATAAATCTTTTGAGTTAGTCGACATTAGTGAAGATTATGACAGATGGTTCTTATTAATTGAGCGTGGGAGAAGATTCACTTGCAGCCTTAAAATTGACGAGAGGAACCTAAGATGGGTCTGTGAAGCTCTTAAAGAAGCCTCTCTAACTACAGGGAATAGTTGCAGAAGATGGGGAAGGAAAATCCAGATCTACACTTGCAGAGTCTTTCAGAATTTCAATATACATGGCCGTTTTGTAAGAGTGGAATCTTGGTTGGGAAACAAAAAATCAGCTGTCATCATTCCAGAAATAAACTACAACAGTGGTTGGGGAGATATTGCACTGAAGATTATTCGCTTCTTGGGGAAATGTCACAATCCAAGATTCCAACTAGCCCAATCACAGGCAAAGCCATATATTGAAGCTGCCAGAATTATCAAATGGCCAAAAATTCCATAAGCTACAACAACCAGAGCTGTAGGTAAAAACTCTGAAAGGCCTCCTACAGCAGAGTATGATAATTCTAAATTCCTAGCCAAATGCCTTATCGGGTGTTTCAATGATCCTTTCAATCTCAGCCCAAAGCCGGAGGTAATAGAAAAGTGGTTTATAAATAGATGGCAAGTTACTACAGGTCTCAGGGTAAAACCGATTAACCACAACCAATTCATGTTTGATTTCCTATCGAAACAAGAAGCAATTAGAATCAAAGCAGGGGATTGGTACTAGAATGGTAAGAAGATATCACTGAAATGGTGGTCGCCGGTATCAGGATCAGAGATGACAAGTCCGACAAGTTAGTATAGTGAGCATCACTGGGTAAAGGCCTTTGGTATTCCTCTCCATTCTTGGACCCTAGATGTCTTTCGTACCATCAGAGACAGTTGTGGCGGCTTTATTGGCATATATGAAGACACAAAAAACAAATCTCATCTATATTAGGCACGCATCTGTGTCAAAAATCTTGCAATTAAAACTCCGGCAACACTAGATTTGGTGGTGGGAGAATGGAATTATGAAGTTTCAATTTTAGAAGATAATCACACGAAACTTTGTCCCATTCAGAAAAAGATCCCATGTGAAAAGGCAAAGCAGATGCAGATGACTAATGGAGCAGGTTCCTCGAACATCGCAACTATCTCTCAAGCCCCACCTATGGAAGGAGTGCAACCAGCTTTAATTCAAATATTAGGCTAGTTGTTTGCCCAGTGGTCCCTGCAAAGAATAAATGTGTTGTGGGCCTAAAATTAGACTGGGAATACTACAAAAAAGGCCCAAAAAGAGGGCCCATACCAGAGATTTAAATCAAGTGAAGGACAAGACATATTGGAAGGTGGTGGGTCTCAAGCCCAACCCAAATACTAACAGGTTTAAAGTTTTATCAGATGAACCCATCCATTCTGTATTAAGTCCACCAGAATCTGCTCCTCCTCTTTCATCTAATAACCAGGCAGCATCTCAAAACTCCTCAGATGCAGATGATGAAGCTATCCCAGTCATGAGTTTCAACCAACTCTTACAACAACCAATCATGAGACAGGAATTACCACTTATGTGCTATTCCGACACTGAATTCTCACATCCCTCTATTTCTGACACACTACAACTGCCCTGGTATGAGGAAGGATCAAGCTCTCAAATGGTAGAAGAGCCAACTGTGATTGAAACATCTAAATGGACAAAGCTTACTATGGTCAAGGCATGCAAAGCTTTTGGGGTTAACGCCAACGGGTTTGAACATGAAATTCTAAATATGATCATTAGAATGGAGCAGAAGAGACAACTACAGAAGTTCATGCAAGGGCTGAAGGGAAATGTACAGAGGAAATCAAAGAACAAAGGGGATAGAGAAGCAAAGAAGCTGGAGTGTTCAATTACATATGAAAAGGGTGAAGGCTCAGTAAGGGGCAGGTTCCACAAAGCCTTTTCTGAATGAAGGATAAAATCATCAGCTGGAATATTAGGGGGCTCAATGATATGACCAAAAGAGACACAATAAAGTCACTAGTTAAAAGGTGGAGACCAGACATCCTTTGCTTACAAGAAACCAAGACAGATAACTGTTCAGTGGGTATTGTTAGACAGATTTGGGGGTCAAGATGGGTCGGATGGACTGAATTGAAAGCTATAGGCAACAGAGGATGTGTTATCGTCTTGTGGGATAAAAGACATTAGAATTGCATCGAGTCTCAGCAAGGTCAATTCTCTATCTCTTCTATGCCAGAGGGGGTTCATATCGATTTCAGATTTTGCTTTACTGGTGTTTACGGACCCCACTCTAATTGGGAAAAGATTGAATTTTGGGATGAATTGGCTGCTATAAGAGGATTGTGGAATGGAAGTGGGTGATTGGGGGGGATTTCAATGTATGTCGTTTTGAGAATGAAAGACTTAACTGCATTCGAAGATCAAGGGCTATGAGGATGTTCTCTGAATTTATTCAAGACATGGGCTTGGTAGACCTTCCACTCCAAGGGGCTTATTACACATGGGCTAGAGGTGAAAATTCCTTGCAAACATCAAGAATCGATAGGTTCTTGATTTCTTCATAATGGAATGATTTTTTTGACTCGGTTCATCAGCAAGCTCTACCCAAAGTGGTTTCAGACCACAGACCTATTGCATTAGTGTGCGGGGACTGGACTAATGAACCTTCTTACTTCAAATTTGAGAACATGTGGCTGCAACAGGAAGGGTTTGGTGATATGATCAAATAATGGTGGCAAGGTTATCTGGTGAATGGATCCCCCGACTTTATTCTTGCTCAAAAGCTGAAGCTACTCAAGAAAGATCTAGTAATCTGGAACAAGGAAGTATTTGGTAGAGTTAGTACTAGAACTAACAAATCACTTGAAGAACTATTACTAATGGAGCAGGCTACAGAAGGATGACTGAAGACTCAAGTAATCTAATAAAAATTTGCAGTTAAAGTTGGAATTGTAGCAGCTTGCCAGATCTGAAGAGACATCTTGGAGACAAAAGTCAAGATCCTTGTGGTTAAATGAGGGAGACAGAAACACTAATATTTCCAAAAGTTAGCCAACTCCAACAGGAGAAATAATTGTATTGACAGAATCCAGGCGGGAGAAGATATTATTGAAGACAATGAGCAAATTAAAAGTGTGATTTTGGAGTTCTATCAAGACCTTTACTGTGAGAATGAATATTGGAGACCAAATGCTACTTTCGAAAGCTTGGGTTGTCTAAACAATGAGGAGATGGAGGCATTGGAAGCTGCTTTTGATGAGGAAGAAGTTTTGAATGCCATCAACTCTTCTGCCCCGATAAAAGTCCCGGTCCAGATGGTTTTACAATGGCATTTTACCAAAACTGTTGGGAAACTATCAAACATGAGATCATGGGAACCTTCAACCATTTTCATGGTAATTGTCATATGGTAAAGTCCTTTAATGCTTCTTTCGTTGCCCTCATTCCCAAGAAGAAAAGAGCTCTCGAGCTTAAGGATTTCAGGCCCATCAGTCTCACTGGTATTATGTACAAGATAGTTGCCAAGGTACTTACTGAAAGATTAAAAAAGGTTATTGGGAAGCTGGTCTCCGGCTATCAAAATGCTTTCATCAAAGGTAGACAAATAACAGATGCTGCTCTTATTGCTAATGAAGCCTTAGATTGGAGGCTGAAAAGTGGTGAACCTGGGTTGATATTCAAGCTTGATATAGAGAAGGCATTTGACAAAATCAACTGGAAATATCTCATCTCCATTCTAAAATAGATGGGGTTTGGTTCTAAATGGATCAAATGGATTAAATTTTGCTTCTCCACAGTCAAATTTTCTATTCTGATTAATAGAAGCCCGGTTGGCTTCTTTTCTCCCAAGAGAGGAATAAGGCAAGGGGATCTTTTATCACCCTTCCTCTTTATTCTAGCTATGGAGGGACTAAGTAACATGCTGAACAAGGCTAAACAACTGCACTGGTTAGAAGGCTTTGGGGTTGACAATAGATCTGGTCATTCTGTCCTAGTTTCACATTTGTTGTTTGCTGATGATACTCTTATTTTCTGTGGTGCTGAGAAGACTCAAGTTCACTATCTTAACCTCACTTTGATGATTTTTGAAGCATTGTCAGGGCTACATGTTAACATGTCTAAAAGCTCCATATATCCGGTTAATGTAGTTCCTGATTTAGAGGATTTGGCGGAAATTATATGTTGTAATATAGGGTCCTTCCCGACCACTTACATAGGCCTTCCTCTGGGTGCTAGACACAAATCTACTATTATTTGGAATGGAATCATTGAAAAATTTAAGAAGAGATTAGCTTCGTGGCGGCAGCAATATCTCTCTCTAGGTGGCAGAATAACCCTTATTAACAGTGTTCTGGATAGCATACCTACTTACTTTATGTCCCTCTTCAAACTTCCTGCTAGTGTTCATAAACAGCTTGACAAACTCAGATATTCATTCCTATGGGAGGGCAATAGTAAAGATCATAAATTTCACCTTGTGAAATGGGCTAAGGTAATCCTCCCTAAGTCGCTCGGGGGAATATGGGTCAAGGATTTGGCCTTACACAACAAGAGTATGCTTATGAAATGGCACTGGAGGTATAATAAAGAAGGAATGGCTTTTTGGAAGGAGGTAGTCCAAGCCAAATATGGTTGTGACAGCCACTGGTGCTCTAGTATTGCTAATACTCCTCATGGTTGTGGGCTATGGAAGGGTATTAGGTCATTGTGGGATTCTTTCTCTCTTAATACATCACTCCAGTTGGGCAATGGTGACCATATCCTATTTTTGGAAGGACTTATGGATAGGAACTACCACATTGAAAAATGCTTATCCAACAATGTTCTCACTTGCATCAAACCCAGACTCTACAGTTGCTCAGAATTGGGTGGAGAACTCATGGTGCCCTCACTTAAGAAGAAACGTGAATGATTGGGAGATTGAGGACTTGCTGGCTCTTCTTGGTAGTCTACAAGGTGCTTCAGTCAACGTTCAGATGATGGACAAACTCAAATGGGGCAACAGGAGGGGAGGCTCTTTTTCAGTCAAAGAAAGTTATTTTAATATGAGCTCTAATAAAGTATTGATTGATCGATGGCCGTGGAAACTTATATGGAAAACAAAGCTACCTCCAAAGATCAGTGCTTTTTGCTGGACTGCTCTATATGGCGCATGCCTAACTCAAGACAACCTCATCAGAAGGAATTTCCAACTAGCCAACAGATGTCACATGTGTCTCTGCAACTCTGAATCGATCAATCACCTGTTTCTACATTGTTCAGTTGCAACTGACCTATGGTCTATGTTTTTCTCGCTCTTTGGACTACATTGGACTATGCCATGCAATGTGAGGGAAGATTTTGTGTGTTGGGGCTACTGGGAAGTTGACAAATCCACCAACAAAATATGGTCTATGGTCCCTGCTTCTATTTTGTGGTGCTTATGGACTGAGAGGAATCAAAGATGCTTTGATGGTATTACAACTGCCAGATGTCAACTTAAGGCTAGATGTTTAGTTTTCCTTTTTAATTGGGTAAACCATACCCCTGTATGTAATCCTAACCTCCTTTTGGAATTTATCAGCTCCATAATCCTCTGATCGTTTTTGTCTACATTACGAGCTGATACTTGTCCTTTTTTTTGTATTCTGCATCCTCTGGATGCTTTTATTATTAATATACCACTTACTTCATCAAAAAAAGGAATACTCTAGCACCTTGAATGTGATATGGGATTCAAAATACACAGAGTTGAATTACACTCTTAACATTACTTGACGCACATAATCTATGCCACAAGCCTATAAGGATGAAAATAGTTGAACGCTTATGAGATTACCATATTCTAGACAACTTAACACTTCTTGGTAATTGATCATATATGAGGGAACTAAAAATTATGACCATTTGTCATTCAAATCAACATGTTCATGATATGTACAAAAATCCAAAGTCATCTAATTTCTACCTTTCACGAGTGAAACTATGAAATCTTGATATTGGGACAAAATCATGAATTGGTTAGATGGTTCTAATAGTTAACACGACGCTCCAGGGAGAAGGCAAATAACACTCATATCTAGCCAAGAAGGTGAGATACCAAGGGTAGTAAACTCTCCACACATGACAATGACATAGTCCATGATTCTAGAAGTTGATGGTATGAAGAAAACCAAACACAATGAGACAGTGCACAATAATCGCTGAAGGTTTGCAAATGTTCATGAAGAGATCTCCATAAGTTTTGACTCGAAAAAGGAAGTGTCATAGTGATACATAGAAGGGCATGTTCTCTTATGGTTGTCGTACAAGTGTAGGGAACTAGCACAATGAATTCACTAAATAAGGAATAAATTTAACACATTGTGGAGACATAAAGAGAAAATAATCATTGGTTATAAGCTTGGACACACTTCTACTGTATTAACTCCCCACTGCAATACATGACCATGCCAGGAGCAACCACAATACTAGGACAGAGTGAGCTACTTACTGCGAGATGTCCCAAGTGCGCACGAAAACCATGGCGACACAAGATATCTATGATGGGGATGTGAGGATCTCAATTTTTTTTTTAGAGAGAACTTATGCACACGGTGACCATTTCAATTGATATGTACTCATATGATAGCCACTGAGATATCCATATATGTTACTAGACAGTGAAAAGGTTTCATGATGTTACTCGTAAAAGGGTAGATTGGTTGATCAAGCCATATAAGACACACACAACTAAGTAAAAGAGTGACTCGAGAAGGATCACAAATCTTGGATACTTTGGATGGAACTTGACACCACATGTACAAACTTTACGATGGTGCATGTATAGGCACAAGTGAGCAGATGTTGTCAATTTAAATGAGACGTTTCTGTAAGAAATTCATTGGGAATAGTCCTTTGTTGAGAATTTAGGAAAAGCAAGTAGGAAGTATCAATAGTGCTATAACTCAATTTTGGAACATAATTATAGAGCTCAATTCCATAGGAGGTTGTGAACAATAGAACTATGATAGGGAGACTTTGTAGATAATACATCTCATTCAAAGAGTATGCATGTGCATGAACTGTTTTGTAATTTGGATTCTTTTTAAGAATATATCTATGCAAGGACAAGGAAATCATAAGGGTTTAACAAAAAGTTTAAACAATCATCACATTACCAAATAGAAAGAGATCACATAGCTTTCACATAATTTCTATACCTCTAGGCCGCATTTCATAGAACTTCCATAGGGTTCACATATCAAATTATTCACCACTCTTCATACAATAATAAGAAAATCACAAGTACAAATCAAACACTTTAGATGTTCACCACATTATCGAATAAAAGAATCATACCATTCTTACATATATTTGTCCATCAACACTTTGGGCCATAATTATCACATCATACTTGGCACTAGGCCACATTTCATAACACAGTTTCTTCTTCCCCGCATTTCACAACATTCCCGCATATTTCACATCAACATCATAATCTATTTCATATTCCCTCGTGTCACAAGTATCACCAGATACAATTTCACTTCGAGTTCTCGACACATTGTCTATACTCTTCTTCTCAAAAACATTTGACTTATTTCAAAATTTCTATACACAGAGGATTTCACACAGTTTTATTTAATATATGCTGCTCCAATTTCAATTTAAGGCCTTCGCATTTCAATACATGATTCATATTCCTTGCACCCATTTTAAGTTGTCAATAATAGCACATTGATCATATTGGAGTGCATCTTTCACAAACATCGGGTCACAACACCAATTCATGTAAAGTATCAATCACAGCTAAAATCCAACATTTAGTCTTACACATTCTTTATATGTTACCAACAACTAGACGCAGTCAATCAAATACCTTTGGTACTCATAAGAACATTTTGGAGGAATCAACCATAACAAGTTTTCTCACAATATATGGCATCAAAATATCAATTTAAACTTGACTTCAAGTCTAGGCATTTTAGCACATAGTTCACATTCTTTACATATCCTCATCTACCAAGAATAGTATATTAAACAAATTAAGAAGTACCTCCCACATATATTTTCACAACAATAATTCGCTTAACATAACAAAATGAATACTGCATCAATTATATTTTGAACCTACAACATTTACGCGGACACCATGCAAGCTTAATTTCTAAGAGACGGGGTTTTAGCCGTACATATTGATGATATACTACATGATCTGGTGGTGCAGTGACATTAGTAGGAACAAGGGTACTCTCCTTAACAACAAGTTCTACCAATCACTCCATGGCTCAACACATTCTTCTAACAAGTCCTTGGGTGATCCACTTGGACTCAATGGTGAGATAAATCTCACCTTACATGCTTCAAATTCATAGATTATGGTATCAAAATTACCAATATTGAGGGTAATACTTAGAGAGGAAATTAGCTCCACATCTTGAGCCATATCGCACGATCTGGAATGTCAAAGAAATGGGTAAATTCCTAAATGCCCATGCCGCCCCCAACTTATATGATGTGGTCGACAACACACCGATAAGAAGGGCACTACTAGACACGGCTCCGAGACATCCTAGGACACTTAAAAGCCTTAGGCTCTGATACCAAGTTTGTCACGCCCCAAATCAAGGGACATGACCGGCGCCCGACCGGGTAGCCCCCAGTCAAGCGGACCCGGGTGCCTTTCATTCCCTCGTGTTAGCCCTGTGTTGATTGTTTCTCATTAACCAAATACCTTACGAATTATAACTAATTTCACAATATACAAATATAACCATGCAAGTGATTCATTAACAAGTTTACAGTTTTTACAACGCCCAACATACTATATACATGAGCCTCGAATCACACAGTTTACATGTCTACGGAACCTCTAGGATACAAAGGACAATACAATACTTGCCGGTAACAAGACTCCGGCTATACCTTACACAAAATCAAAATAAAGTCTAAACAAGAGTGGCATGAGCCACGCAGGGCCCTGAAAGAAAAGGGGATAACCAAAACGGGCAGTGGAAGATGAAGGATGCTATTGCCGATGAGCTGAAGTACCTGCTACTGATTCACCTACAATCATAATACAAATGTAGCGTCCCCGGCAAAAGGGACGTCAATACACTAGAATTGTACTGGTATTTATGGGCAAACTTTGTCCCAAGTAAACTCAAGCCATTAACAAGAAATCACGATGATAATACAGCCAATGAATTACATCAAGAATCAATTAAGCCAGCCAACCATGTTTTCCACATTTTTCCTCATTTCAGATAATTCTCAACACAAAGCACATTTAAGATCAACAAGTAGAACAACCACAAATCAATCACGTAAAACACAAGTAGTCAAACAAAGGGGCAATCGGTGCCTCACAGGTTGCAAACTCTCCTGCTGTCTCCTTTCACATTTTCACATCAATGATTTTATATCATATTTCAATAGCGATTTCGATCGCTTTCCATCCTTATTACCTCATCCACCCTTATTACCTCAGCCACCCTTATCACCCCAACCCACACCTTATTACTTCATGTTGCGGCGCGCAACCCGATCCCACCGTACAGTTTCAAACACAACAATCGCAAACAACAAATAAGGCACTACACACAATTACAACAAATTCAAATAAGCAACTTACAATTCGATTCACATTCTCAAATACTTTTCACACTGATATCACGACCAAGTTACCATATTCAAGAGTACACACACAAGTATGTTCAATAATTTACCACAATTCAAGTGTTTCATCTCTTTCCACAAGAAACCATATATGCCACCACAACAATTATTCTCGGTTCTTTACCAATTCCAATTCCCTTGTTATCTTTCAATTCATATTTCATACCACACCATATGTAGTTCAACATCAACTGAATACCCAACAATGATATCGAAGAATCACATACAATCTCTCAAATTAACACATGCCAAACAATTTCACACATATGGGCGATTTTACAAGAATCAAAATTAGCCATACATACCTCGAAGAGCTTTTCCTTAAGTTACTACAACGTTCCAAAAATTCTAGCAACTTCAATCTATTTTTAGACATAGCAAAATTGAGCAACAATTAGAAAGATATTCATGGTTTCCGCTCATTTGAGCATTCTATCAGACACTAGATGAGCATCTTGATTTTAAATCCCCTTTTCAAGATTCCTTCTTTCCCTAACCCAATCTTACTTATTTAAGTTAAACAATCTTCCCATTAATCCAAGTTGTACATGCATGTAAAGAATCCATTATTATACTCGTGAATCACCTCCCTAATTACTCATTATAGCTAAGAATAGAAATAAAAGCTAGGGTGATGAAATCTTACCTCTTGGGATGAAGATCTAGGGCCTTTACTTGATTATCTTCAAGGAATTAGCAAGATTTTATGGAGAAATTTGATGGGAAAAACTTTCCCTCTCTAAAACCCCTCTTTCTCCCTCTAAAAATGTTCAGAAAAATGCTCAAAATGAGCTATAACACCTAATATATCGATAGGGGGTCGAGTTTAGAAAAAAACAAAATAACCCCACGACGTCGATTTTGCTATAGCAGAACGGACCGCAGAATCGATATGCGGTCCGCAGAATGCTTCGCAGAATCGACGCCCAGAACTGGGCAACACTGGACCATTCTGCGGCCAAAATGCGACTGCAGAGTGAGAAATGCGATGCATTCTGCGATCGCAGAATTGACACAGGATTTTATTTTCCAGCCTTTGGTAATTTGACCATAACTTTGCGTAGGAATGTCCAAATGACGAACGGTTTGAAGCATTGGAAACTAGACTCAAAGGGATTTTATTTGATATGCTATTCACCACATAAAAACTTATACATAATTATCTATGGTCGTTTAAAGTGGAGCCTTGTGTGAATCCATTTGGAATTTTGGCCTATTTCGAAAATTTTCCCATTTGGCTTACACTTGGGCTTTCATTTGGACCTCATACCACTTACCATAAGACTCATACTCATATTTATCAAGTCTAATTAATGTCCATCATGTTCATAGCACATAAAATATAATAATTAGCCTACATGGCACCACAGAATCCTATATTCCTTAGTGAAATTTTCTAGGGCCTTACAATATCAAGAACACGTTATTCAAAATTTAGATCGTGAATAATATTCCCTAGTAACAAGCAATTGTATATAATCCAAAACTTGAGTGCATGATATAATATCTTATAATAACGAAACATTCCACTTTACTATAAAATTCTTAATAGTTATAGGAATATAAATATAAATAATATTAATCTAACTTAATTGTCAACCGATATCATAGTCAACAAAAGAATTATGCGTTCTTCTCGTGGGCATCCAATAATGTGCGACACAAGTCTGCATGTTGGCAAAGAAATATATAAGCCTTTGGGACCAAACACGGTTCCAAATCCATCTCTTTCACCATCTGCCATATTTCACTCTCAGGAATTTGTGGCATAGTTGATAAGTGATTTATGGCATTGGCCAAATTATTCATCCCACTTCTGAGCATATCAGCTATACCTTCAAGATGATCTTGTTTTGGCTTTTTATTCTTATTAGAAATTATTGCCTATGAATATGCATTCAATTTAGGCGTTTTGGGAGTTGTTTGCTCTTGTTCGTCTTGCCCATTTTCCTCGGTGTTTTCCAAAGAGGCGGCATTCATAGGTGTGACCGCGTGATTTTTGCCCTACATGAGAATTACTACCAAAAATTCAAAATAAAGTTATTTTTTGTATCGTTGTAATATCTGTGGATTTTTGTGTTAATTTTCTTATTATTTGTATTTTTTTGTGTGTGCATGTTTGTTTGTTTAAATTAAGAAAAATACAAAATATATTGCGTTTGCCTTCTTAGGATTTAATTTACAATTGAAAGTAGTCAAGTTTATCTGACAAAAATGGAAAATCACAAAAAATATGTATTTTTTGCTTTTCTAGTATTTAATGTTCCAATTATGTGATTTATATTTAATTGATGTTTAAATTGAGTGTGTTAATTGTTAGTATAACTTAATTAGTATTTCTTATAATTTAATTGATTTTGTAATGCAATTAGAAAATTTTGTTTTAATTAGAAAACTAAATTAAAGAGATAAAGAAAACAAAACAAAAGAAGAGAAATGGACTGGATTAGCCCAACTCTTAGTTAAATCCCAGGCCCAAACTAAAATAACCTTTGACCTAATCCCAGCCGGTTTAACCCATGCAACAACCGCCCGACCCGACCCCGTTTTTACCAAGGAGTTTATCATGGCCATCGGATTACAATCATCCAACGGCTCACGTTAATCTTGGCATTTTAACATAACCAAAGACCCCCAAAACCCGTCTGACCCGTTCCATTTCAAGCCCTAAACTCATCTCCTTCTTCTCTCAGAGACACGCCGCCGCCCCACCGTACTCCGCCGGCCAGAAATCGCTTTCGCCGGCGGCGTTTGTCAAACCACTCCCAAATTTACACCACAAATCCCCCTTCTACCCCTCTACACGAATCCGGCAATCGTTGGTCTCGAATCCATCTGGAGCTGCTTGAATCTTCGTCTGAAGGTTCGAGTCTAAGGCTCAACCTACCCCAAACACCCCCAAATCCACACCGAGCACTCCCATGACCTCCCTCGTACCATAAACACCCTTGGTTTGGTTCGAATCAATCCCGAACCACTCAAGCCCCAAAAACGGCCTCAAGAACCCTAGAATCCAAAAACTAGGGATTTCGTCCAAATCAATAGTAATTGAAGTCAATAGACTTTAATTGGAGTGTTTTTCGTTTGAAAACACTTCAATTAAAGTCCGTTAACTTCAAAAAATGCAAATTCAAGTCCATTTGAGCCCAGGTCTGTTCGATTTCGGATTCTTTGTTTAAGGTATTTCATTTTCTCTTTCTATTTTCATTTATTGTCGTGTTCCTTGTTTGGTTTAGTCGTTCATTTGTTCTGTTTTAATTTTCTCTTCTTCTTCCCCAGCAGACCTTTTGTTTGGTCGATCCATCTATCTTCTTGCCTGTTTCGATTGTATGGTAGTAGTTGTAATTGCTTTGTACGATTAATTGATTTAAGGTCGTCGAATAAATTAGCTTGAATTATCGACCCCTGAGTCTGCCCGAGACTTGTCGAATCACTATTTTTGTCGATTGATTGTTATCAATTGTACGCGTTACAATCGATTAGTCGAACATTGTCGATTAGTTTCATAAGGCTGCTTGTTAGACATTAGGACAGAAATTAGCATTGCCAATGTGATCCAAAGTCACTGTGGGATTGTAGCCGTAAATGTTGGTTGATTTTAAATTAGGGATTAATTGGATGTAGCTGTTAGCACTAGGGTTAGTCAGAAATTGGCATATTTAGGATTCAAAAGACTGCCCTGCACATGAAACAGAGTAGTGGAACCTGCTGTTATAGCAGGGCACTTAGCCATGTCTAGACATAAGCAATTGTTTAAATAATAGGACCCATACTTAGACACATTATCGTGGTAAAACAGAAGGATGGGCTGTCAGAGAATATTTGGGTCAGAAATTAGTTTTTAATATTGTTAGGTGCTCTTAAGAGCTGGAAATATGGAAAACACATGAGGGGAGTGATTAAAGGGTTAAAGAGAGGCATGTGCAAGGCAATAACAGGGGAAATTTGACAGGTTTAAGGGCTGCTGGATCTGGTTATGACCTATAAAAGGGGAGATTAAAAATACAGAGAGGGGATTAGAGTTTTGGGAGAGGAAAAAATAAAATTGAGAGGTCTTAAGCATAGAGAATAGGGAGAAAACAGTGAGGATTCTACTTTCTATCGCATCCTAAGGGTTAGTTGAAGGTTGTTTTTGGTCTGTTTGGAATCCAAGTATCTGAAGTTCTTCCTCTTTTCTTCGAACGTTATTTGTTCTTGTTGGGTTTTTGGTCTGTTGATAGTGTTAAATCATTTGTTGGACCATTTGGTTTTAATTTGGAAGTCAATTGGACCTGTTTGGGGTTTAAGTGTTGCCGTTTGGTTTTGCAAGCTCTTTGGGGACTGTTTCTTGTTGATTGTTAGAGCTATAAGCTGCTGCTGTGATTTTGCTCATCCTGCTGTGATGCTATTGTGGCTGACTTCATTTTTCTTCTTGCTTTTCGATTACCAGGTACATATTTCAGTCTATTTTGATGTAATATCTCCCATGGAATGAAAGTGCCATGGTTGCTTGATCCTTTATTACTCCCTTCACTATTTTATTAGTCAGTTGTATCACAACAAGCTAATTAGATTCATTAGTTTAGATCATATGTGGTTGATTTCATGGGTTTTTGTAGTAACACTTGAAATAGTTCGATGTTAGCTGATTTGAATACTGCATTTCAATTGTAATTGAGACTTGGACTGTTAAGTTAGTTGAATTACTTTAAATTCTGTCAGTTGTGGATTCAGAAGTTTTTTTAGTGACTGTTAGATGTATTGAAGTAGTATACTTACAGCATAGTTGAAGTTGTGTAATTGCATTCCTGGAATTTATACTACTTGTTAAAGGCTCTAGTGTAGTTTTGTAGTAATGAAAGGAGTAGATTCGAAACAGGAGCATATTGAGCACTTTAAATGTGATTGCTTCGTTGTTAATTGTCAAAGGGAGGATCAAATGTTTAGATAGTGACTCATACAAAATATGTTATTATAACCAATGTTGATTGTAGAAGGCTTCACTGCTCGTTTGTTACGATGATAAAAATTATAGATTCAATTGTTTTTTAAGTAGATTGATTCACGGCTAGTTCTCATAGAATACAACTGTTAGCCCACAATAATTTAATTGGTAATAAGTTTAATTTGTTCAAAAATAAAAAATAAGTATACTGTTTTATTATACTTGATTCAGGTAAATTAACGTTTGGCCTGTTCCATTTTTTTGGGGCTTGTCTCAAACCCAACAGTTGAAAAAGAATTAATCCAGCATGTACAATTGAGTTCGTTGGACTTAAGGTTAAAATGGCACTTGGCCCGTTAATGTATAAATTGATAGGCTATGACATTTCTTAATAATAATAAATTAGGACCTTTGTTCATTTGTAGAGACCAATAAAAATAGAAAATCATAGTTATGTTAGGATTGACCTTAAATAAAGTAATGAGATGAGTCTCGCCACACTAATGCACAATTGCGGGGTCCTCAAATAAATTATTACAAAAAAAAACTTAGACTCGGGAAGACCGTTTATTGAATTTCACGGTCTTTCCCAAAGTTAACAACACGATAGACTCTTTAGGCACGACTCTAAAAATTTTACTTTCCTAAATACGGGTGCGTATTTATGTGACCCATATCTTACTCTCGGCGAAACTGAAACGCATTAAAGTCACAGGCGTACTGGTTGCGGTGTGACTCGAAATGTGTTGTTGTGACGTCGCAATTCTTCTAAAAAAAAACGGAACATAAAAGCACATAATTAAAATATATAAAGAAATTAGATAAAAACAAAAATTACAGTTGAGCGACCGTGCTAAAACCACGGAATCCGGGAGTGCCTAGCACCTTCTCCCGGGTTAACAGGATTCCTTATCCAGGTTTCTAGTTTAGCAGACTGTAATACAGAGTCATAAACTTCCTCGGTTCGGGATTAAACCGGTGACTTGGGACACCATTATTTTCCCAAGTGGCGACTCTGAAAAATTAAATAAATTGATCCCGTTCCGACTGTCCTTTAAGTGGAAAAACTCCTTCCCTGATTATTATTATATCTCTTCCCGAGGTGTAGTAGTAAACATCGGCACATTTAACACATATGCCGTAAAAAGGAGGTGTGACAGCTCTGGCGACTCTGCTGGGGACGTATAACCCAGAACTTCGGTTCAGGGTTTAAGAATTCAAGCTCATTTAAATTGCTATTTTTGCTTATATCTGATTTCATTATATGTTTTGATTAATGTGTTACATGTTTACCGCTTTGATATTGCATGAAATGTATATATAAAACTGTGCCGAAAACCCTTCTCTTCTTTACCTCCGGGGATGTGCTTACTGGTTGAGACTCCCCTTTCTGTTTGTGTCAACACCAAAAATAAGAAAAGAGGTCGGATAAGTTACAAAGCCGATTGACCCCGCGGGTCACTGGTACGTAGCCCCCTCCTCGATCCGAGTTGTCCGCTCGAGTACACAGTCTAGCACCATTGAAAACATCAGGATATTGAACCTAGGTCTAGGATGTTTATTTGCATCATATCTGACTTAGGGGACTCAACACAGGGGTTGGGTCCGTCTAGGACAGGTGACCCGATAATCAAAGACCGAGCATATTATATGTTGCATTTATTTGTCCTGTATTATTATGGTGATTGGTTAAATTCCTGAAAACAAAAGAAAGAGAATTTTAGAATAGAAAAAATATTGAAATATTGACGAAACGCTGTCGAAAAATTTGAAAAGAAAATTTGAAAAATAGGTAGAACAATTTTGTTGAAATAATTGGTCAAGAAATAATCTGACCGAACTACGTAGGTTTGATTCTCTCCATTAAATGGGATACGTAGGCAACCCTCATCGGGTCCAACCACCCCTTTCAAAAAAAAGATTTAAAAAAAAAAGTGTCGAAGTTCTAGTTTTCAATAAAATCAAAGTAACGCTGTTTTGAAAATAGTCGAATGTTTCGAAAGGACGCCGGAAGGTTGTTTTTGCAAAAATAGCCACTTTGAGCCATTTTAAATAATTTACGAGCATAGCCTTGAAATATTCCCCGTGGAAATGTTGCAAGGCCATAGCCGCAGAATCAGGTCCGGGTTCACACCCCTTTTTGCAAAAAATAACCAAAAAAATGTCAAATTTTTGATTTTGTTATAAATAAATCGGGTGATGCTATTCTTGTTTAAAATAAGCCGAATGTTCCCCAAAAGGACGCCGGAAGGCTATTTTGCAAGAATAGCCACTTTGAGTCTTTGCAAATAATTTTCGGGCACAACCTTGAAATATTCCCTCGTGGAAATGTTGAAAGGCCGTATCCGCAAAATTAAGTTTGAGTCATCATTCAACATTTCAAAAAAAAAAAGAATTATATATATATATACATAACCACTTTATCAAATAAGCCATTACATGGGCAGTTTTGCTGAAGTAGCCACATTTGGCATTTAAACTTTCTCAGTCTTGTGTTGGCCTGTGTCGGTGTTGAACGATGCCCCATGGGCCCCAAGATGAAAAATTTTGAATTTGTAGTCTCTTAAATAAAATTTTACTAAAATAGCTGCTTTGTCTAATAAGCCATTGCATGGCCAATTTTGTGAAAATAGTCAATTGACATTAGAAACTTCTCAGTCTTATGTTGGCTTATGGCGATGCCGAACGATGCCCCCATGAGCCACAGGATGAAATTTTTTTTCAAGTTTATCTTTCTTAAATAAATTTTGCAAAAATAGCCATTTTGCCCAATAAGCCATTCATTACATGGCTAATTTTGTAGAAACAGTCATAATTGGTGCTAAAAATATTCTTATTCTTGTAGAAATCTCTGGCACAAGGTGTGAAAGTTTTTCATCAGAGTTTGTAGTTGGAGTCGGCTTTTAACATTTTTCTTCAAAAAAATAAATAAATAAAAAATAAAAAAAATAAATCAAATAAACATCTCTTTATTTCTTGCATTAATTTGCAAGAAATATGCTCGGTCTGATTCATGCGGGGTCATGATAGGTAGGCAATCCACATAGGATTCGACCATATCCATTACCAAAAAGAAAAAAAAATGAAAAACTACAAAAGAAAAAAAAAAGATGAGAAAAAGAAAAAAATAGAAAAAAATAATAACAACAATTAAGAAAATATAGGAAGGTTTAGGAAGCACATATATGAGAAGCTGGAACGACGCAGGAAGCTAAAGCAAATGCATGATAGAAATGTTTAACTGTCTAGGTTCATTGCATCCCTAATGTGCGTTTACCTGTGTGTCAAATGTGCTAACGCTAACGTGATGACTTCGCTTTGTTGTGTCCATTTACAGAAAGGTGGTTGGTTGTGGTTCTAAAATAACTCTTCCCTGTAACACAAAGTGAGAGGACAATGGCAGAAGATCTCAAGACTGAGTGGGTTGATACCGATACCCGACAACAACTGGTTGAACGGAACCACGAGTTAATAGAAGAAGTCAAAATATTGAGACAACATGTGACTGACATGTATCGGGCGTGGATGGATGGAAAAGCACCACCCCCGCCACCACCTAGCTTCCTGGACTCTGTCCTTACCCATACAATAAACCCGATGCCAGATGATCCCCCACACACTCCATATATACCTGCCTATCACAACTTCTCTAGCCGCTCGATTAGCTCAACTACTCGTCCTCCAGCTATGTTTTCCCAACGCTACTCCCGTCCCCAACACCACTACTCTCCCCGGGGCACCCAAAATCGTACTTCACCTTCCAGGTACCCAGCTCCACAAAAAGCCTACCAACCCCCACGAACATACCGGAAACCCCCTGGGTCAGGTTTCAGGCCAAATAAGGCGTTTAGGGAGGAGAGGTTGCTGAAGCGAGAAAAGGCTCTCACCCCTATCGGAGAATCCTATGCAGGTCTATTTGAAAAGTTAAAACATGTCAGCCTGATTACACCGCTCCCCAGATATACTCCCGATCCACGTGCAAGAAGCTTCGATCCTACTGCGCGATGTGCATACCATTCCAATGTCAGAGGGCACGATATTGAGAGTTGTCGTACCTTGAAATAGGAAATAGAAAGAATGATTCAAAAAAGATGGTTGATTGTGATCAATGACGATGACAGGGAGCACACGAATCCTCTGGGGGGTATATTGAATAAAGCTAAAAATGTTGAAGCAGATGGAAGCCTCAGCAATATTGATGCAGAACTTAGTGGCTAAAATGTTGTGCTTGGTAATTGGAAAGACACTCCGTCTTTGGGTCAGCTAGATGGAGTTTAGGTGGTTTATTTTCATTGTCATTTCTGTTTGTCCGAGTTATTTTCAAGGTTGTGATTCTGATTTTGTCTTGGGATCAAACCCTCTTGTCCTTCCATTTTTGTCCTAGCAGTTCGCTTTGGTCTTGCCCAATTTTATTTCAGGGCTGTACTCTGGTTTGTTTTGCTTGTTTTGTCATTGAACCATTTCGTCATTTATTTAATGAAGTTTTCGGTCTTTTGTTACTTCCGGTCATCTTATTTGTTTAGTTCTTTTTACCATTTAGATTTGTCTTGTGTTCAAACGCCGAATCTAGTGACACGACATACACACACATAATTGTGGCTTAATTCTAAAGGTTAATCATGAAGCAATTGGAAGATGATCGGGTCATTTAAAGGAAATAAAAAAAATTTGAGATTATTTGGATCCCGAGTCATGTGAAACCGGGGCAAGTAAAAAGGAAACAGTCAAAGGCAAACTGGCCAAATCGACGTGGGGTCGTTCATAATAATAAAAATAAAAGTGTTGTCCAACTATGCTTTAAAGATATGACGAATGATTAACCGTGTTGTTTGCATTTGGTATGTTTTGAAGATTGAAATGACGAAGTCATTTTGTTCTGCTACCCAAACACTTTATCCTTCGTTAACCCTTCGAGCCTTATTTTGATTTCTTTCATACCCCTCCTTCGGAATCGGTACCAAATTTAGAAACACAAATGGGGAAGTTAAAGAAAGAAAAAGAGAAAAACAAAACAACCAAAAAGGAACGAAAGAGAAAAGAAAAAAAATGAAAAAATAATGAAAAGGAAAATTATAAAAACGAGGAATGGGAAACTACGTTTGACCTTATTTCCTTAAAGAGGATACGTAGGCGCTTTACAGCTCGGTCATAGTGTAAATAAAAAAAAAAGACTCCAAGCAAGAAACCGGGGCAATAAAAAATTGGTTTATGCAAGGAAAACATAGGATTCCAAAGGTTGTAATTTTGAACACAATTTGTTTTATTTTGAGCCTTTAATACCCTTTCTTTCTAGCCCTGTCCAAACCCACGTTACGGTCCAAAGAAAGACCTTTTGACCAATATTCAAAAGAGGCCAATTCAGGCAAATGAGAGAAGTCCTATCAGAACATAACACTCTGATTCCCATAAGAAAAGACTCTGATCTGCAGCAGAAGAAATATGAGAGAATCTTAGCGGTAACACCCCCAATCCCCAGACGAAAAGTAACACAAATGAGAGAGTCTCAGCGGTGAAAACCTTCACAGGCACCATAAGGCAATGAAAGCTGAGAAGAAAAACCAAAATGAGAGAGGCTGGATAGTGAAAACCCCTCGGGCACTAAAAGTCGAACGAAGATTGGAAACGAGATAGGAAAGCCCCAGGAGAAGATTACAAAAGGCGGTTTAACGACGGAGGATAGGCTATATGTGCATGTCATGTCCATTAGAGTTGGTATCCACGTTTGATAGGTTTATTTTATATTTTTTCTTTTTAGAGAGTCATTGTCTTTTATTCTGTTTCCTTTTATCTTTCTCCTTTCATCAAAAATTTCCCAATAGAGTCAGTTTGCAAGAAATGACTGCGAAACTTTCCATCAGCTTTCCAATTACGCAAGACGGAATTTTGATTGGTACACCTAAGTGGTATAAGTCCGGAAGGATCAAGCGCAAGGCCAGTGTCCAGAGGGATATTCCCCAGCAATTGGAAAATGACAAAGGGAAGGATTGGTGTCAATGAGGATATCTCAAGGAAGGTTAATGACCTCAAGGCCAGGGTTAATGAGACTCAAAGGTCGAGAAATGCCTATTCCTTAGATATGACGCAAAAGAAGGGGAGATATCCCCAGCAGAAAAGTATTCCCAGTGACAAGGGTGAACAAAGAAAATGGTTCACCAGTAAAACATGCAAGGTCTTCACGCAGGGTCACTATTATAGGAATTCGGTTGGTCAAGATACCAGTGGAAAACCACGTGGAAAGGCTCGCAAATAAAAAGTCGTCAAGGAAGGCGGGGAAGCAAGAAAGGAGAAAACTATCCCCTGCATGAATATCATCAAATGATAACATCCCCAGTAGGGTCTGACAATGAAATGCAGAGTAGGGAAAGAAGAGGAGAACCATCCCCAGCAGGAGCACCACAACCAGCCACCACATTTTAAAACTAACCAATTTTTCTTTAATTTGAAACAGAAAAAAGAGGGGTTGTTGGCAGAAAAGCATGCCACGAAGAAGATTCTCAAACTGGGGCAGAAAATTTTCTCCCGTTGCGAAAATTTTCTCGAAACCAAATACCCGATCGGGAAAAGAAGCCAGATAACGCGAGGAAATGATCTTTGAACTCGGTTATCCCCAGCAGCTTTGAAAGAAGGAAAACAACAAGCTGTGATAGAGGAAATTATACCCCCAGCAGACAGGACAAAACGAGGAAGCTTGCATTCAGAAAGGCAAGAGGCCGGTATCATCCCCAACAGTTCTCGGAAAAATGAAACACTGATTTCGAGATTTTCCCCGACAGCATTATATCCTACAGGTTTTTCAAAGGAGCAAAACGCGAGTCCCGAAGGAGGTTTGGAAAGAGGCAAAAGGAAAAGGGACCCCCCGATAGTGTAATCCCCAGCTGATGACATTTCAATCCCCAGCGACCTCAGGAGAGAATAAAGGTTTTTGAAAGAAGTAGAAAATGAGGAAATAAAGAGGATTTCCCCAGCAGTATTACCCCAGCAGGTAAGTAAAAAATTTCCAAAGATATCCCCAGCAGTCAAGGGAAAGACAACACAACTCAGGAGGAAAGCAATTCCGAAACAAGGTACTTCAGAAGAGAGGAATGGCGATTTATTTTCAAAAGATGTTGAAGTCAGGAGCCCGCCTGAAGAGAGGAATGGCGTTTTATTTTCTAAGTTGATGTTGAAGTCGGGAGCCCGCCTGAAGAGAGGAATGGCGATTTATTTTCAAAAGATGTTGAAGTCAGGAGCCCGCCTGAAGAGAGGAATGGCGATTTATTTTCTAAGTTGATGTTGAAGTCAGGAGCCCGCTTGAAGAGAGGAATGGCGATTTATTTCAAAAGATGTTGTTGAAGTCAGGAGCCCGCCTGAAGAGAGGAATGGCGATTTATTTCAAAAGATGTTGTTTAAGTCAGGTGCCCGCCTGAAGAACGAAGTGGCGTTTTAATTTTCAAAAAAGATGTTGAAGTCAGGATCCCGACTGAAGAGAGGAATGGCGTCTTTATTTTCTAAGTTGATGTTGAAGTCAGGAGCCCGCCTGAAGAGAGGAATGGCGATTTATTTTCAAAAAATGATGTTGAAGTCAAGAGCCCGCCTGAAGAGAGAAATGTCGATTTATTTCAAAAGATGTTGTTGAAGTCAGGAACCCGCCTGAAGAGTGGAGTGGCGATCTATTTTCTAAGTTGATGTTGAAGTCAGGAGCCCGCCTGAAGAGAGGAATGACGATTTATTTTTAAAAGATGTTGTTGAAGTCAGGAGCCCGCCTGAAGAGAGGAGTGGCGATTTATTTTCAAAGTTGATGATTGAAGTCAGGAGCCCGCCTGAAGAGAGGAATGGCGATTTATTTTCAAAAAATGATGTTGAAGTTAGGAGCCCGCCTGAAGAGAGGAATGGCAATTTATTTCAAAAGATGTTGTTGAAGTCAGGAGCCCGTCTGAAGAAAGGAGTGGCGGTCTATTTTCTAAGTTGATGTTGAAGTCAGGAGCCCGCCTGAAGAGAGGAATGGCGATTTATTTTCAAAAGATGTTGTTGAAGTCAGGAGCCTGCCTGAAGAGAGGAATGGTGATCTATTTTCTAAGTTGATGCTAAAGTCAGGAGCCCGCCTGAAGGGAGGAATGGCGATTTATTTTCAAAAGATGTTGTTGAAGTCAGGAGCCCGCCTGAAGAGAGGAATTGCGATTTATTTTAAAAAGATGTTGTTGAATTCAAGAGCCTGCCTGGAGAAAGGAAAGGCATACCTTTTAATTCAAGAAGACAGTAGCCCACTAGGAGAGCAAAAGGTTACAACAAAATGTCCCCGGCAGGAATCCAAGAATCAGAAGGAAGGCAACAAGGGTCAGAAAAGATAGATTCAGACTTCGAAGAAAAATAGTTCGAAGATCACAAGGAAGGGACCAATGGTCGGAGTTCGGCAATCAAGATAAGCCGAAATAACAATTGTCAGAAGAGAAGAAGCATGTGAAGAAACATCAAAGCCAGCAGGATGGCAAGGAACATGACAAGATCAAGTTGAAAAGATAGATAAGAATTTGCAATACTGTAACTTGGTTTAGCTTCTTATTTTTCATTTAGCATAGTGTAATAAGGAGATCAGTTAAGCAGTGGCAACAATAGCAACAGCAGTAACAGCAAGATCAGAGCGGTCATGGTAGTCCCAGCTACCAAAACTTCCCGAACTACATTGACCTGATTCCCTTTTAGCCAGGGATATGTAGGAGACCTTCTGAAGCAAAGGTTCGGTCAAACTTTTTCAAAAAAATGCTTCATACGGAGTGCTCAAACGGGCAAAAATCGCTCGTATCCGCTCACTTATCTTTGCACGAAAACTCTTCATGTTTCCGCGCAAAGAGGGGCAGCTGTGAGCACGTGATTTTTGCCCTACATGAGAATTACTCCCAAAAATTCAAAATAAAGTTATTTTTTGTATCGTTGTAATATTTGTGGATTTTTGTGTTAATTTTCTTATTATTTGTATTTTTTTTGTGTGTGCATGTTTGTTTGTTTAAATTAAGAAACATACAAAATATATTGCGTTTGCCTTCTTAGGATTTAATTTACAATTGAAAGTAGTCAAGTTTATTTGACAAAAATGGAAAATCACAAAAATATGTATTTTTTGCTTTTCTAGTATTTAATTTAATGTTCCAATTATGTGATTTATATTTAATTGATGTTTAAATTGAGTGTGTTAATTGTTAGTATAACTTAATTAGTATTTCTTATAATTTAATTGATTTTGTAATGCAATTAGAAAATTTTGTTTTAATTAGAAAACTAAATTAAAGAGATAAAGAAAACAAAACAAAAGAAGAGAAATGGACTGGATTATCCCAACTCTTAGTTAAATCCCAGGCCCAAACTAAAATAACCTTTGACCGAATCCCAGCCGGTTTAACCCATGTAACAACCACCCGACCCGACCCCGTTTTTATCAAAGAATTGATCATGGCCATCGGATTACAATCATCCAACGGTTCACGTTAATCTTGGCATTTTAACATAACCAAAGACCCCCAAAACCCGTCTGACCCGTTCCATTTCAAGCCCTAAACTCATCTCCTTCTTCTCTCAGAGACACGCCGCCGCCCCACCGTACTCCGCCGGCCGGAAATCGCTTCCGCTGGCGGCGTTTGTCAAACCACTCCCAAATTTACACCACAAATCCCCCTTTTCCCCCTCTACACGAATCCGACAATCGTTGGTCTCGAATCCATCTGGAGCTGCTCGAATCTTCGTCTGAAGGTTCGAGTCTAAGGCTCAACCTAGACCAAACACCCTCAAATCCACACCGAGCACTCCCATGACCTCCCTCGTACCATAAACACCCTTGGTTTGGTTCGAATCAAGCCCGAACCACTCAAGCCCCAAAAACGGCCTCAAGAACCCTAGAATCCAAAAACTAGGGATTTCGTCCAAATCAACAGTAATAGAAGTCAATAAACTCTAATTGGAGTGGTTTTCGTTTGAAAACACTTCAATTAAAGTCCGTTAACTTCAAAAAATGCAAATTCAAGTCCATTTGAGCCCAGGTCTGTTCGATTTCGGATTCTTTGTTTAAGGTATTTCATTTTCTCTTTCTATTTTCATTTATTGTCGTGTTCCTTGTTTGGTTTAGTCGTTCATTTGTTCTGTTTTAATTTTCTCTTCTATGTTTTGGACCTTGAGTTCCAAGTTTGAAGGTTTTGAAAACCAAAAGTATGAAAATCATGAACTTGAGGCTTGATTTGATGAAAACGATGTGTTATTGGCGATGTGATCGCACGAACAAGTTCATAATGTGTTTTTGATGTTGTGTACATGTTTGGTTTGGAGCCAGGGGGCTCGGGTAAAGATTTGATAGGCCGTAGGATCAATTTCTGAATTTATGCACTGCTGGTTTTTCACCCAGCTGTTGGCTTCGCATTTGCGAAGAATTTCTCGCAAATGCGAAGAAGGCAGTTCAAGGCTGGGTTCGCAAATGCGAACCCATTATCGCAAATGCGATGCCTGCCAGAACCAGCCTAGTTCGCAAATGCGAACAAAGTGTCGCAAATGCGACACTGGTACACCTGGACAAGAGTTCGCAATTGCGAACTTAACCTCGCAAATGCGAGGCCTTCAGTAATTGACTGTCTTCGCAATTGCGAAGAATGTGTCGCAATTGCGACAAAGCACAGAAGCCAGCTTGTTCGCAAATGCGAACATTAGTTCGCAAATGCGAACATTCCCCTATCCTGCCAGTGTTCGCAAATGCGAACAAAAGTTCGCAAATGCGAACTTCCCAGCCTTAGCTTATTTTTCAAACTCCAGAAATTGGTCGGGGTTCGCAATTGCGAACCCATGTTCGCAAATGCGAACACAGAGACCTGTAAAACACGATTTTCAGTTCATTTCTTCACTTTTCACAACCCAAAAACACCTATTTGCGATTCTTCACGGATTCCTTCTTCTTCAAAACAATTGTAAGTCACTTTTTACTTAATTCTTTCAATTCCTAACATCATTAAACATGTTTTTCAATAGAAATCAAAGGTTTTCATGGTAGAATTTCTTGTTTTTGTTAGAATATAGGGTTTTTCATAAATTAGGAAATTGGACCTCGAATTGAGGTCCGATTTTGAAACAAATCATATACATGAACTCGTGGGGGGATGGGTAACCGGATTTTGGTCCGAACCCCGAGTTCCGACCATGTGGGCCCGGGGTCGAAATTCACTATTTCGGGCAGAATGTTGTAAAAGTTGTAATTGGTCTTAGGAATTAGTTTGTTGAGTAGTATTGATGATATTAAATCAATTGTGTATAGATACGATTGGATTGGAGCCAAAGTTGAAAGAAAAAGACATTGCCACGGATTGAATTGTTCATAAACATTCGAGGTAAGTGTTTGTTCTATCCTAGCTTGAGGGAATAGGATTATGTGCTATGTGTTATGTGATCGAGTGCGGTGTATGGGCTGTGGTGACGAGCATCCATACTCTGGCGTCTAGTATGACCGTGAGTCGTTGTTAATGCTTATTGTGAGACATATTTGCAGTATACATTGCTTTTCCCTTGCCGGGACTTATTGTGAAGTGAAATATTGTTTTCCCTTGCCGGGACTTGTTGTGATGATTATTGTGTCCCTTGCTGGGACGGTTCATGATTTATTATTTTCATTATCTGCCCTTAACTGTGATTGTTATTTGGGTGAGGAAGAGTGATAATGCACGAAGGGTGATGCCGGTGTTTGATTTATTGATTATGCACGAAGGTAAATGTCGTGCCTTGATTTATTGATTATGCACGAAGGTTAATGCCGTGCCTTGTTATTGATTATGCACGAAGGTTAATGCCGTTCCATGTTATTGATTATGTACGAAGGATCATGCCGTACTATGGATGTGAGGATGAGAGTAAAAGCACGAAGGGTGATGCCGTGTACTTTATTTGCTTATTTGGTGAGGATGAGAGTAAAAGCACGAAGGGTGATGCCGTGCAGCTGCTTGCTATTCCTTGACTTGATATTACTTGTGTTTCCATTTTACTTTGTTTTCCTTGTGAACTTATTAACTATTGTTAATTGTTGAGTTCTTTGAGATATTCCTTATTGTGTTAATACTTGGTTATTTCTTGTTATTCTGTGGTATACATATATATTGAATTGCACAGGTTTATGTGGGTGTCTGGTCCTAGGCTTGTCACTATTTCGCCGGGATAGGCCAGGCACTTACCAGCACATGGGGTCGGTTGTGCTGATACTACACTTCTGTGCGTTTTTGCACAGGTCCAGGTTACGATCAGGAGCAGCAGCAATAAATCTATTGCGTGGGAGTTGATCATATTTGAGACTGAGGTAGCTTGCAGACGTCCGCAGGCCCGGCGTCTCTCTCTTTACTCATGTTACTAGCTGTAGTCTCTTTGTTCCGAGACAAACAGAATTATGTTATATTTCTTTCAAACTTTTATGTGTAGTATTCGGTAGTAGTTCGTGAGTTGGTGACTCCACGTCTTGGGTAGAGGATTTCAGTATGGTTTTACCTTGAAACTGCTTAATACTATTTCGATAAAGTCTTCCGCATTTATTTAATTAAAGTTATGGTTTGTTGATAAATTAATTATGAAATTGTATTAAAAACAGGATAGTATGAATACAGTGGCTTGCCTAGCTACCACGAGTAGGCGCCATCACGATCCCGATGTTGGGGGAAAAATCCGGGTCGTGACAAGTTGGTATCAGAGCTCTAGGTTACATAGGTCTCACCACTCACGAACAAGCTTAGTAGAGTTTGAGAGGTAGGTACGGAGACGTCTGTACTTGTCCTCCCGAGTCTATTGAGTTAGGAAAGAGTCTCTCATTTGTTCTTTCTTGTCGTGCGACTTGTTCCTCAATTACTGATTGAATTTCTATTCTGTCCTTTTGCAGATGGTGAGGACACGCGCTTCTTTGTCTACTGACCAGCAGCCTGACTGTGAGGAGCAGAGGCCAAGATCGTGCCAGAGGTCGAGGTAGGGGCAAAGCTCAACCCCGGGCAGCAATCCGAGAGGTGGAGCCTCATATTGACTATGATGAGGAGGTTCCAGTCCCAGTAGCTCCGGTGGGCCCAGCTCAGGTCCTAGGAGGGGTCATGGTCACCCCAGATCTTCAGGACGCTTTAGTCAGATTGGCAGGCTTTGTGGAGAGTGTCACTAGAGCGGGTTTGCTGCCAGTAGCACCAGCCACTTCTCAGGCTGGAGGAGGGGTTCAGACTCATGTTACACGTACTCCAAAGTAGGTAGCTCTCCAGGCTCATGTCCCAATGGTTCAGCCAGCTGTGACAGCTCAGCCAGGTACTGCAACCTCAGGCTGGAGATGGAGCGGCCATGACTTTCGATTCTTTATGGAGACTTGATCGGTTCTCCAAGCTATTTACCACTACCTTCAGCGGTGCCACATCAGAGGATCCTCAGGACTTCTTATTCAGTTGCCATGAGATTCTCAAGACTTTGGGGATCGTGGAGACAAATGGAGTGGACTTCTGTACATTCAGGCTTTCAGGATCCGCCAAGACTTGGTGGAGAGATTATTGCTTGACTCGACTAGCAGGGTCCCCAGCTTTATCATGGGATCAGTTTGCAGAGCTATTTGTGGAGAAGTTTCTCCCCGCTACTCAGCGGGATGCACTTCGGAGGCAGTTTGAGCGCCTCCATCAGGGCACTATGACGGTCACTCGGTATGAGACGAGATTTGTTGATTTGGCTCGTCATGCAGTGGTGATACTCCCCACAGAGCGGGAGAGGGTCCGCATGTTTATAGATGGGCTTAATCATCCAATTAGACTCCAGATGGCTATGGGCGTGGGGAGTGACATATCATTTCAGGAGGCAGCTAATGCAGCACGCAAAGTTGAGATGGCTCTTGCTCGGGGAGGCGGTTATTCTTCGGACAAGAGGCCTCGTCATTCAGGCAGGTTTAGTGGTTCTTCTTCTGGTGGCAGAGAATCCTTTGACAGAGGCCAGTCTTCCAGGCCTTTCCATTCCGCCCTTCAGGCTTCACAGGGTGGACCAAGTGATCGTGGTTTTCGTGGGCATTATTCGGACCAGCCTCCTATTAATGCTCGGCCTCTTCAGAGTGTTCGTGGAGGCCATTCAGGTCGTCGGGGCCAGCAACCCTATCGGTCTAAGAGTTGTTACGGTTGTGGTGACCCAAGTCATTTTATCGGGTCTGCCCTCGAGCGACGGACAACTCTCGGCGGCGAGGTCCTCGTCCTATGATTCGAGGCCCCAGCTGACCCCGGCCTGCCCAGCCGGCCGGAGGCGGGGGTAGAGATTATAGAGGTGGAGGTCGAGACCGTAGAGGTGGAGACAGTCCAGCCCAGAGGTAGAGGTCGGCCGGTTGATGGTCGTCCTAGAGATGCGGCTCAGGAAGGGAGGTGCGGATCCCCGATTCTATGCTTACTGCCGGCCGGGCAGAGGCAGAGGCATCGGATGTCGTGATTACAGGTATATTCTTGTGTGTGGCGGAGGTGCTTCGGTATTATTTGACCCTGGATCTACATATTCCTATGTGTCTTCCTACTTTGCACGTATTTGGCCGTGCCCGACTATGCTCTGGATATTCCAGTTTATGTGGCTACACCAGTGGGTGACTCCATTATAGTCGACCGAGTGCATCGTTCGTGCGTAGTTATATTTGGGGGTCTTGAGACCCGTGTTGATCTGTTGCTTTTAGATATGGTGGATTTTGATGTCATATTGGGGATGGACTGGTTGTCCCCATACCATGCTATTCTAGATTGCCATGCTAAGACTGTGACCTTGGCCTTGCCAGAATCACCCCGACTAGAGTGGAAAGGTACCTCAAGCCACTCCGCACGCACTGTTATTTCCTATGTTAAGGCTCGACGTATGGTCGAGAAGGGGTGTCTAGCTTATCTGGCTTATGTTCGTGATTCCAGTGCAGAAGTTCCTTCCATTGAGTCGGTCCCTATTGCACGGGAGTTTCCCGAGGTTTTTCCTTCAGACCTGCCGGGCATGCCACCCGACAGGGATATTGATTTCTGTATTGATCTGGCACCGGGCACTCAGCCCATCTCTATTCCACCCTATCGTATGGCCCCGCCCGAGCTAAAAGAGTTGAAAGATCAGTTGCAAGACCTTCTTGAGAAAGGCTTTATCAGGCCCAGTATTTCCCCCTGGGGAGCACCTGTACTATTGGTTAAGAAGAAAGATGGCTCGATGCGGGTATTGATTACCGGCAATTAAACAAAGTGACAAAAAGAATAAGTATCCACTGCCGAGGATTGATGATTTGTTTGACCGGCTCCAAGGAGCGAGGGTATTCTCTAAGATAGACTTGAGGTCAGGCTACCATCAGCTGAAGATCAGGGCGGCTGACATTCCTAAGACATCCTTTCACTCTAGATATGGGCATTATGAGTTCTTGGTCATGTCCTTCGGGTTGACCAATGCCCCAGCAGCATTCATGGAGTTGATGAATCGGGTATTCAGGCCTTACTTAGATCTGTTCGTGATAGTCTTTATAGATGACATCCTGGTGTACTCCCGCAGCCAGGAAGAGCACGAGCAGCACCTCAGAGTGGTTCTTCAGACTCTGAAAGATAACCATCTATATGCCAAATTTTCTAAATGTGAGTTCGGCTGAGTTCGGTAGCATTTCTGGGTCACATTGTATCAGTGGAAGGTATTCAGGTAGACCCAAAGAAGATTGAGGCAGTCCAGAATTGGCCTCGACCAGCTTCAGTGATCGAGATCCGGAGTTTCTTGGGATTAGCAGGTTACTACGGTCGATTTGTAGAGGGTTTTCTTATTGCAGCCCGATGACCGAGGTTGACCCGAAGGGTGTCCGGTTCCGGTGGTCGAGGAGGTGTGAGGCGAGCTTTCGAAGCTCGAAGACGACCTCGACCACGCGCCGGTGTTGATACTACCTACGGGTGCGGGGCCTTATACGATTTATTGTGACGCATCTCGTACGGGGCTTGGAGCGGTATTGATGCGGGATGGTAAGGTTATCGGCTTATGCTTCGAGGCGATTAAAGATACATGAGAAGAATTATCCGAGTTCATGATCTTGAGTTAGCGGCGGTGGTTCATGCCTTAAAGATGCTGGAGGCATTATCTATATGGTGTGACATGTGAGGTGTACACTGATCACAAAAGCCTACGGTACTTGTTCAAGCAAAAGGAGTTGAATCTACGACAACGGAGATGGTTAGAGTTGCTAAAAGACTATGATGTTACTATCTTATATCACCGAGGTAAGGCCAATGTGGTGGCCGATGCATTGAGTAGAAAGTATGCCAGCATGGGTAGTCTTGCATACATTCCGGTCAGTGAGAGACCATTAGCTCTAGATGTCCAGGCCTTAGCCAACCGGTTCGTGAGATTAGACATTTCTGAGCCTAGCGGGGTGTTAGCCTGCACGGTCGCTCGTTCTTTTTTATTAGAGCGTATCCGTGAGAGGCAATTTGATGATCCTCATTTGCGTGAGTTGAGAGATACAGTACGGCGGGGAGGTGCCACACGGGTAAATCTAGGTGATGATGGGGTATTGAAATTGCAGAGGGTCGAGTTTGTGTGCCCGATGTCGAAGGGATTCGAGAGTTAATCTTAGCGGAGGCCCACGATTCGCGGTATTCTATTCACCCGAGCGCCGTGAAGATGTACCAGGACTTACGGCGGCACTATTGGTGGCGCGCAGAATGAAGAAAGATATCGTTGCGTATGTCGCTCGGTGTCTAAATTGTCAGCAGGTGAAATATGAGCACCAGAGACCTGGTGGTGTATTCGAGAGGATTGAAATTCCCGAGTGGAAATGGGAGCGGATCACTATGGATTTCGTTACTGGACTTCCTTTGACTCGGAGGAAATTTGATGCTATTTGGGTCATTGTTGATAGGCTCACCAAGTCAGCACACTTTATTCTAGTATCTGTCTCCTACTCGTCGGAGAGGTTAGCAGAGGTTTACATTAGGGAGATTGTTCGTCTCCATGGAGTGCCGGTATCTATTATCTCTGATCGGGGTACGCAGTTTACCTCGCGGTTCTGGAGAGCGGTCCAGCAGGAGTTAGGCACCCAGGTTCAGTTGAGTACAGCATTTCATCCTCAGACGGATGGCCAGTCCGAGAGGACTATTCAGATTCTAGAGGACATGCTTCGAGCCCGTGTTATTGATTTCGGAGGCTCGTGGGACCAGTTTCTGCCATTAGCAGAGTTCGCCTACAATAACAGTTACCAGTCTAGCATCCAGATGGCTCCGTATGAGGCGTTGTATGGTAGGCGATGTCGATCACCAGTTGGACGGTTTGAACCGGGAGAGGCTCGGTTGTTAGGTACAGACTTAGTTCAGGAGGCCTTGGATAAGGTCAAGACTATTCGAGAGAGATTGCGTTCAGCTCAGTCCAGGCAGAAGACTTATGCGGATCGTAAGGTTCGAGATGTAGATTTCATGGTTGGTGAACGAGTATTGCTCCGAGTGTCGCCTATGAAGGGCGTGATGAGGTTCGGGAAGAAGGGCAAGCTCGGCCCTAGGTATATTGGTCCATTTGAAATTCTAGACAGAGTGGGAGGGGTGGCTTACAGACTAGATTTGCCGCCTAGCTTATCAGCCGTGCATCCAGTTTTTCATGTATCTATGCTTCGAGATACCACGGCGATCCCACTCATGTGTTAGACTCCAGCACTGTCCAATTGGACAATGATTTATCCTACGAGGAGGAGCCGGTGGCCATTCTAGACCGGCGGGTTCGACGATTGAGGTCGAAGAGTTATCCTTCTGTGCATGTTCAGTGGAGAGGTCAGCCTCCTGAGGCGTCGACCTGGGAGTCCGAGTCTGATATGCGGAGCCGCTACCCACACTTGTTTCCTGACTCAGGTACTTCTTTCTTTTGTCCGTTCGAGGATGAACGGTTGTTTTTAGAGGTGGAGATTGTGACGACCCAAAGGGTCATCACTTATTTAATTAATCATTTCGAGCTTCTAAGGTCTTGAAAACCTCATTTATAGTTGCCTCGATTTGCGTGCACAGTTCGAGCACGAAGCTGGAAAATTTTTATGTTGAAATATGTGAAATATGTGAAAAATTTGAGGAATTTTGATATTAATATTGATATGGTTGACTTTGGTCAACATTTTTGATAAACGGACCCGGACCCGAGATTGGATGGTCCCGGAAGGTCCGTAGGAAAATATGGGACTTGGACATGCGTCCGGAGTCGAATTCCGAGGCCTAGAGCCCAAGTTATGAATTTTTCTATGAAATTGTTTTTGATGTAATTGTTAAAGGAAATGAATTAATTGACCTTGGTATCGGGCTCGTATTTTGGTTCCGACGCTCGGTACAAGTCTTAAATATTATATATGTGCTTTCTGCAAGGTTTGGTGACATTTGGATGTCGTTTGATATGTTTTGGACCTTGAGTTCCAAGTTTGAAGGTTTTGAAAACCAAAAGTATGAAAATCATGAACTTGAGGCTTGATTTGATGAAAACGATGTGTTATTGGCGATGTGATCGCACGAACAAGTTCATAATGTGTTTTTGATGTTGTGTACATGTTTGGTTTGGAGCCGGGGGGCTCGGGTAAAGATTTGATAGGCCGTTGGATTAAATTTCTGAATTTATGCACTTCTGGTTTTTCACCCAACTGTTGGCTTCGCATTTGCGAAGAATTTCTCGCAAATGCGAAGAAGGCAATTCAAGGCTGGGTTCGCAAATGCGAACCCATTATCGCAAATGCGAACCCATTATCACAAATGCGATGCCTGCCAGAACCAGCCAAGTTCGCAAATGCGAACAAAGTGTCGCAAATGCGACACTGGCACACTTGGATCAGAGTTCGCAATTGCGAACTTAACCTCGCAAATGCGAGGCCTTCAGTATATTGCCTGTCTTCGCTATGAATGTGTCGCAATTGCGACAAAGCACAGAAGCCAGCTTGTTCGCAAATGCGAACATCAGTTCGCAAATGCGAACATTCCCCTATCCTGCCAGTGTTCGCAAATGCGAACAAAAGTTCGCAAATGCGAACTTCCCAGCCTTAGCTTATTTTTCAAACTCCAGAAATTAGTCGGGGTTCGCAATTGCGAACCCATGTTCGCAAATGCGAACACAGAGACCTGTAAAACACGATTTTCAGTTCATTTCTTCACATTTCACAACCCAAAAACACCCATTTGCGACTCTTCACGGATTCCTTCTTCTTCAAAACAATTGTAAGTCACTTTTTACTTAATTCTTTCAATTCCTAACATCATTAAACATGTTTTTCAATAGAAATCAAAGGTTTTCATGGTAGAATTTCTTGTTTTTGTTAGAATATAGGGTTTTTCATAAATTGGGAAATTGGACCTCGAATTGAGGTCCGATTTTGAAACAAATCATATACATGAACTCGTGGGGGATGGGTAACCGGATTTTGGTCCGAACCCCGAGTTCCGACCATGTGGGCCCGGGGTCGAAATTCACTATTCCGGGCAGAATGTTGTAGAAGTTGTAATTGGTCTTAGGAATTAGTTTGTTGAGTAGTATTGATGATATTAAATCAATTGTGTATAGATACGATTGGATTGGAGTCAAATTCGAAAAGAAAAAGACATTGCCACGGATTGAATTGTTCATAAACATTCGAGGTAAGTGTTTGTTCTATCCTAGCTTGAGGGAATAGGATTATGTGCTATGTGTTATGTGATCGAGTGCGGTGTATGGGTTGTGGTGACGAGCATCCATACACTGGCGTCTAGTATGACCGTGAGTCGTTGATAATGCTTATTGTGAGACATAATTGCAGATGAATTGTTGAACCTTTGCCGGGTTGTAGAATTGTTATTGTTCTCCCTTGTCGGGACTTGTTGTGAAGATGATTATTGATTGCCCTTGTTGGGACGGTTTATGAATTACTGTTTCTTTCTTTGCCCTTAACTGTGATTGTTATTTGGGTGAGGAAGAGTGATAATGCACGAAGGGTGATGCCGTGCCATGTTTTATTATTTATGCACGAAGGTTAATGCCGTGCCATGTTTTATTATTTATGCACGAAGGTTAATGCCGTGCCATGTTTTATTGATTATGCACGAAGGATCATGCCGTGCCCTGTTATTGAACCATGTACAAAGGATCATGCCGTACTATGGATGTGAGGATGAGAGTAAAAGCACGAAGGGTGATGTCGTATACTTTATTTGCTTATTTGGTGAGGATGAGAGTAAAAGCACGAAGGGTGATGCCGTGCAGCTGCTTGCTATTCCTTGACTTGATATTACTTGTGTTTCCATTTTACTTTGTTTTCCTTGTGAACTTATTAACTATTGTTAATTGTTGAGTTCTTTGAGATATTCATTATTGATTTTGTTACTTGATTATTTCCCGTTATCTTATGGTATACATATGTATATAGAACTGCACAGGTTTATGTGGGTGTCTGGTTCTAGGCTTGTCACTACTTCGTCAGGATAGGCCAGGCACTTACCAGCACATAGGGTCGGATTGTGCTGATACTGCACTTCTGTGCATTTTGCACAGGTCCAGGTTATGATCAGGAGCAGCAGCAGTAGAGTCTTGCGTGGGAGTTGAGCATGTTTTAATTTTCTCTGCTTCTTCCCCAACAGACCTTTTGTTTGGTCGATCCATCTCTCTTCTTGCCCGTTTCAATTGTATGGTAGTAGTTGTAATTGCTTTGTACGATTAATTGATTTAAGGTCGTCGAATAAATTAGCTTGAATTATCGACCCCTGAGTCTGCCCGAGACTTGTCGAATCATTGTTTTTGTCGATTGATTGTTATCAATTGTACGCGTTACAATCGATTAGTCGAACATTGTCGATTAGTTTCATAAGGCTGCTTGTTAGCACATTAGGACATAAATTAGCATTGCCAATGTGATCCAAAGTCACTGTAGGATTGTAGCTGTAAATGTTGGTTGATTTTAAATTAGGGATTAATTGGATGTAGCTGTTAGCACTAGGGTTAGTCAGAAATTGGCATAACCTGCTGTTACAGTAGGGCACTTAGCCATGTCTAGACATAAGTAATTGTTTAAATAATAGGACCCATACTTAGACATATTATAGTGGTAAAACAGAAGGATGGGCTGTCAGGGAATATTTGGGTCAGAAATTAGTTTTTAATATTGTTAGGTGCTCTTAAGAGCTGGAAATCTGGAAAACACATGAGGGGAGTAATTAAAGGGTTAAAGAGAGGCATGTGCAACGCAATAACAGGGGAAATTTGACAGGTTTAAGGCTGCTGGATCTGGTTATGATCTATAAAAAGGGAGATTAAAAACACAGAGAGGGGATTAGAGTTTTGGGAGAGGAAAAAAGAAAATTGAGAGGTCTTAAGCATAGAGAATATGGAGAAAACAGTGAGGATTCTACTGTCTATCGCATCCTAAGGGTTAGTTGAAGGTTGTTTTTGGTCTGTTTGGAATTCAAGTCTCTGAAGTTCTTCCTCTTTTCTTCGAGCGTTATTTGTTCTTGTTGGGTTTTTGGTCTGTTGATAGTGTTAAATCATTTGTTGGACCATTTAGTTTTAACTTGGAAGTCAATTGGATCTGTTTGGGGTTTAAGTGTTGCCGTTTGGTTTTGCAAGCTCTTTGGGGACTGTTTCTTTTTGATTGTTAGAGTTATAAGCTGCTGCTGTGATTTTGCTCATCCTGCTGTGACGCTATTGTGGCTGACTTCATTTTTCTTCTTGCTTTTCGATTACCAGGTACATATTTCAGTCTATTTTGATGTAATATCTCCCATGGAATGAAAGTGCAATGGTTGCTTGATCCTTCATTACTCCCTTCACTATTTTATTAGTCAGTTGTATCACAACAAGCTAATTAGATTCATTAGTTTAGATCATATGTTGTTGATTTCATGGGTTTTTGTAGTAACACTTGAAATAGTTCGATGTTAGCTGATTTGAATACTGCATTTCAATTGTAATTGAGACTTGGACTGTTAAGTTAGTTGAATTAATTTAAATTATGCCAGTTGTGGATTCAGAAGTTTTTTTAGTGACTGTTAGATGTATTGAAGTAGTATACTTACAGCATAGTTGAAGCTGTGTAATTGCATTCCTAGAATTTATACTACTTGTTAAAGGCTCTAGTGTAGTTCTGTAGTAACGAAAGGAATAGATTCGAAACAGGAGCATATTGAGCACTTTAAATGTGATTGCTTCGTTGTTAATTGTCAAAGGGATGATCAAATGTTTAGATAGTTACTCATACTAAATATGTTATTATAACCAATGTTGATTGTAGAAGGTTTCACTGCTCGTTTGTTACGATGATAAAAATTAGAGATTCAATTGTTTTTTAAGTAGATTGATTCACGGCTAGTTCTCATATAATACAACTGTTAGCCCACAATAATTTAATTGGTAATAAGTTTAATTTGTTCAAAAATAAAAAATAAGTATACTGTTTTATTATACTTGATTCAGGTATATTAACGTTTGGCCTGTTCCATTTTTTTTGGGCCTGTCTCAAACCCAACAGTTGAAAAAGAATTAATCCAGCATGTACAATTGAGTTCCTTGGACTTAAGGTTAAAATGGCACTTGGCCCGTTAATGTATAAATTGATAGGCTATGGCATTTTTTAATAATAATAAATTAGGACCTTTGTTCATTTGTAGAGACCAATAAAAATAAAAAATTATAGTTATGTCAGGATTGACCTTAAATAAAGTAATGAGATGAGCCTCGCCACATTAATGCACAATTGCGGGGTCCTCAAATAAATTATTATAAAAAAAACTTAGACTCGGGAAGACCGTTTATCGAATTTCACGGTCTTTCCCAAAGTTAACAACACGATATACTCTTTAGGCACGACTCTAAAAAATTTACTTTCCTAAATACGGGTGCGCATTTATGTGTCCCATATCTTACTCTCGGCGAAACTGAAATGCATTAAAGTCACAAGCGTACTGGTTGCGGTGTGACTCGAAATGTGTTGTCGTGACGATGCAATTCTTCTAAAAAAAACGGAACATAAAAGCATATAACTAAAATATATAAAGAAATCAGATAAAAACAAAAATTACAGTTGAGCGACCGTGCTAAAACCACGGAATCCGGGAGTGCCTAACACCTTCTCCCGGGTTAACGAAATTCCTTATCCAGGTTTTTAGTTTCGCAGACTGTATTACAGAGTCATAAATTTCCTCGGTTCGGGATTAAACCGGTGACTTGGGACACCATTATTTTTCCAAGTGGCGACTCTGAAAAATTAAATAAATTGATCCCGTTCCGACCGTCCTTTAAGTGGAAAAACTCCTTCCCTGATTATTATTATATCTCTTCCCGAGGTGTAGTAGTAAACATCGACACATTTAACACATATGCCGTAAAAAGGAGGTGTGATAATAGGAATTAATTCATCTACCTCATCAATGGTCAATGAAGCGGTATTTGATCTTCTCGAATTATTGCGAGCACTTATTTTCAGTATGTTTGATCCAGTTTCGGTATGCTTTCAAGTAGCCCTATCTTTTCCATATAGCACCATTAGTTTATCATGATTTCCAATCGGCTTGTTCCTCAATTTAGCAGCTTCAGGCTTAGCCTACATATAAAAAGTACAACGTATATTATTTAATAAAGAAAACAAGAAAAATAAGAACAAAACTAAAAAATATAAATTTACCTAAATTAATTGATCTCATACTTCCGATTAAGCATTCCATGTATTTGTATTGGGAACCCATGCAAACCCACTCATCCCATTTTGAAACATATAGCACTTTCCAAATTAACTTTTAATTATTCTCATTCGATTATGAACTCTCTCTTTGTTAATAATTTTATTAGGAAATTTTGATTGTAGCGCATTCACTATATTATTCAATGCGTATGAAGTGAAGGTTCCACCAACTCTATTACCAAATATATGCTAATGACGAAATGCATCAATTAAGGTGTCGTCCTGTCACGACCCAAACCCCGATCGTGCTGGCGCCCAACACATTGCTAGGCAAGCCCGATCATGTTATCCATTAAACTAGCCAATTATTAATTACAGATGATCAATTAGATCTAAATAGCATGTTTATATATCAAAACGATAAACGTGGAAGTAGAAGTGTCACGCCCCAAATCGAGGGACATGACCGGCGCCTGACCGGGTTGCCCCAGTCGAGCGGACCTGGGTGCCTTTCATTCTCACGCGTTACCCCTGTGTGGATTATTTCTCATTAATCAAATATATTACTAATCATAAATGATTTCACAATAAACAGACAAAACCATACGAGTGATTCATTAACAAGTTCGTAGTTTTCATAATGCCCGACATAACATAATATATACGTAAGACTGGAATCCCACAGTTTGCATGTCTACAGAGCCTCTAGGATACAAAAAGGGAATACAATACTTTGCCGGTAACAAGGCTCCGGCTATACCTTGCAAAAACCAAAATGAAATCTAACAAAAGTGGCATGAACCACACAGGGCCCCGAGGAAGAAAGGGGCTCACCAAAACGGGCAGTGGAAGGTGAAGAATACTACTGCCGATGAGCTGAAGTGCCTGCTACTGATCCACCTACAATCATAACACGAATGTAGCGTCCCCGGCAAAAGGGACGTCAGTACACTTGAATTGTACCGGTATGTATGGACAAACTTTGTCCCAAGTAAACTCAAGCCATTGAATTACATCAACAATTAATTAAGCCAGCCAACCAAGTTTTCCACATTTTCCTCATTTCAGATAATTCTCAACACAAAGCACTTTCTAAGATCAACAGATTGAACAACGACCAATCAATCACGTAAAGCACAAGTAGTCACACAAAGGGGCAATCAGTGCCCCACAGGTTGCAAACTCTCCTGCTGTCTCCTTTCACAATTTCACATCATTGATTTTTGTATCAATTTTCAATAGCGATTTCGATCGCTTTCCATCCTTATTACCCCTGTCCACCCTTATTACCTCGGCCACCCTTATCACCCCAACCCACACCTTATTTCTTCATGTTGCGGCGCGCAACCCGATCCCACCGTACAGTTTTCAAACACAACAATCACAAACAGCAGATAAGGTACTACACACAATTACAACAAGTTCAAATAAGCAACTTACACATTGGTTCGTGTTCTCAATTACTTCTCAAGCCAATATCACAATCAAGTTACAAATGTTCCAAAATCGAGAATGTTCATACTGTTATGTTCAACAACTTACCACACCTCAAGTGTTTCGTTTCTTTTCCACAAGGTACCACATATGCCATTATAGCCATTATTCACAATTCTTTTACCAAATTCAACTCTGATTTGTCTTTCGGCCCATATCTCATATTACATCACTCATAGTTCAACAACAACTTTGAATATCCAACAACAACATCAAGAATTTCACACAATTTTTCAATTTAACACAACCAAACAAATTTCACACATATAGGCGATTTCACAAGAATCAAAATTAGCCATACATACCTGGTATCGAGTTTTCTTCCTTTAACCTTCTGTTTTATGCTTACCCAAGATATCCTACTCTTGCCGACCTTGTTCTTGAACACTCTTACTTCTACTCACTTCTTTTTACTAGAAATCGAGTTCAATAATCATGCATGAGTGTAAAAATTCTATTTTCAAAAGCTATTATATGCAAACCTCTCTTTACCCAATTTAAAACTGAAAATTAGAGAAAATAGATAGGGTTTTTACCTTGTAAAGATTGGGGAAGTTGAATCTTGGCCCTAGAATCCTTTGGATTTAATGGTTGGAACAATCTTTGAAGATGAAGAACTTCTCTCTCTAAAACCCCTCTCTCCTCTCTCTAATTTTGGTAAGATGATATGATAAAATGAAGGAGAAAGGTGTTATATTAAAGAAGAGATCGGGTCGAATTTTATAAAATTCCTGGGCCGGGTCAATTCTGCGGTCGCATCTGCGATCGCAGAATCAACATGCGGTCCGCATAGTGACCGCGGAATTGCCTCAAAATTTACACAAGTTCTGTTATGGAATGCGTCCAGAATGCGGTCCGCATTCTTGATCTGCGGTCACAAAGTGCACCGCAGATTCATTATGCGATCGCATATCGACCGCATTTTCAACATGATTTTGGGAAACCTTCTGGTAAGCTTTGCGGCAAGAATGCGGTCCGCATAGCAGATCTGCGGTCGCATTCTTGACCGCAAAATTGACACTTTTCTGGAAAAATTGATTCTCTATATTTTTGAAACTTAAATCACTACCAAGGGTCCGAACCGCGGCGAACTTGCGAGCCGCGAAGAATTCTACGCATTCCTAACACATTATTCCGACCATGACACTATAGCTACTAGGTTTTATGCACAAAACTTTTACGGGGCCTTACAAGAAGCATACAAAATACGGTCCCAACCAAATCGTGGTGTCACAAGTCTGAGCCTCTAAAAATAAAATATCCTATACAAACAAGTCTAGGCAAAATGAAGACAACAAAATGATAAAGAAGGAGAAAATAGGTTCTGCGGACGTCGGCATCTACCTCGTAGTCTCCGCGGGATAGAAAGGAATAAGCAGCTGCAATAGCTCAACTGCTCTCAGGCACTTGTGAATCTGCACAAAAAGTGCAGGGGAGTGGGGTGAGTATATTTCAACTCAGTGAGTAATAACAATAAACAATAACTGAAAATAAGAACACGTGTACTATCACTAAATAGTTCTAAGGGTAACCTCATAGGTAAGTCATCTCTACAGTGAATACCCCCATCTCTAGTCCGCATCTATCTCCGCAAGGTCCCACACTGACCTAGTCCTCACTCGTACCGCTATGGCGTATAGCCGATCCAATGTATGTATATAAGCATATGTATGTCTATAATGCGGCGGTGTGTAGCCCGCTGCGATATATATATAGGTATATATATATGTATAAGTATAATGTGGCGGCGTGCAACCCGCTCCAATACATATACCGCTGCAGCGTGCAGCCCGCTCCATTTAACATCGACGACGCTCACTGGGGGTGTATACAGACTTCGGAGGGGCTCCCTCTGCCCAAGCACTATGATGTTGCGGCGTGCATCCCGATCCACACATATATTACTGTGGCGTGCAGTCCGATCCAATATATATATATACATATATAATTATACTACTTCGGCGTGCAGCCCGATCCTATAATATACTCCAGCGCCCGCTGAGAATGTGTGCAGACTCAGACTCCGAAGGGGCTCCTACAGCCCAAGCGCAATAATACTGCGGCGTGCAGTCCGTCCCACTTGTATATTACTGCAGCGTGCAGTCCGATCCACATATACATCACTACGGCGTGCAGTCCAATCCCATAATATAGGTATATACATATAGTACCTCATAATGGGTCCTCGACCCTGTCCCAGTCAGTATAGACTTGGCCTTTCAGGCCCACTCGGCTAAATCAGGGAATTTCCACCCTAGGTAGTCTATCTCGCAGTACACATCTAGTACTGGCCCACGATATGCTATACAACTAATACTACGGCTGAGTGTAAGTTTCCAACATGATATAGGGGTCACCTAGCTCTACAGGTTCCCTAATTCTCTACAGATCGGCACAAGGCCCCAAACATGGCAACCAGCCCAATCACTCAGTTATAAGCTCATTCACAATCAAAATACACTATAAACTATCAGTCGGGAAGGACCAAATCCAATCCCCCAATCACAATGTCACCTCGCCCGTCACATGACGCATGTCTCATCTCATCATAGCAATGTATAGTGCAAGTTCAGGGTTTCAAACCCTTAGTACTTTATTTACTACCACCACTCACCTCGATCCGATAGAAGCCTTAGTCCGCTTTGCGCTTGCCTCGCAATTCAATCACCTCGAATGCCGAATCTGCTCAAAATCAACGAGAATACATCAATATAGGCTAATTAGACACAACCCATTCGAAATAAACTAATTTGCACCAAAACCCACAAAGTTGTCAAAATCCGACTTTTGGTACGCTTCTCGAAAATCTACGAAAGTTATATTTTTGGAACCCTTATCTTAACACGAGTTCATACATACAAATTTTTCCAAAATCAGACTCCGTTTGCCCATTCAAATCAACATTTTACCATAACCCTGGCTTAGGGCTAAATCCCCCATTAATTCATCTAACTTCAGTGAAATAGAGGAGGATTCTAAGATAAAAACACATAATTGAACCATAAAACTTACCTCCAATGAAAACCCGATAAAATCCCACCAATTTCCCATTAGTTTCTCTCTCTAGGACTCAACAATGGTGTTTTATGAATGAAAACCCGCGACTGGACTGTTCTGGACTTAAATTCACTGCCAGACACTTTTACTCTACGCGATCGCAGCCCTTGGCTCGCGATTGCATTGCACAACTCCTAGGTGACCAGCTTTTTCCTCTACGCGATCGCGTGTACCTGGACGCGATCGCAGTGACCAACTTAGTGCCCTTACACGATCGCAATGAAACGAACGCGATCACACTGCTCGAACTCGAACTTATGCGATCGCAACAATACCCCCATGATCGCGATGCACAACCCCTCGACCTTACGCGATTGCATCACTCTTCCTGCGATCGCAAAGAACAAATCTCTAGCCTCACTCTGATGCACTACGCGATCGCATGGCCAGGCCTGCGATCGCAATGAACAAAATTCCTCTGCAATAATTGCAGTAGATCAGCTGCTCATTTTGGCTCAAAATGGTCCGTTTGGACCCCCGAATTCATCCCGAGGCCCCCGGGACCCCAACAAAAACCACCAACATACTCCATAATACGATACAAACTTGTTCCAATCCTAAAAACACGCCCTTAAACACAGAAAACATCAAATTCGAGCAAATTCAAGCTTAAGTTTTCATTAAAACTTCTGCAACCAACATTCGACCAAAAACTCGACCAAACGACCTCCGAATGACCTGAAATTTTGCAGGCACATCCAAAATCACCTGACAGAGCTACTACAACTATCAGAATACTATCCCGACTCCCGGATCAAAATCTCACCTACAGTTCGGATAACACCAAAATTTAACTTTAGCCAATTCAAGCCTAGAACTACACCGGTCCTCCAAATTTACTTCCGATCGCTCTCCTAGCTCATAAATGACCTCACGGAGGTGAACGAATCATCAAATTCGATTCCGAGCTCTCTAACTCACAAGTCAACATCCAGCTGACTTTTCTCAACTATTCCTAAGAGACTATTTGACTCATTTCCAACCAAACTCGACCCGGATTGACTCAAACTCCCCAAACATGCATATTGTAACATTAACAAGCATATAACGGGGATAACAGGGTGATAACACACATGATGACGGGATGGGTCATCACATTCTCCCCAACTTAAGAAAACGCTCATCCTCGAGCGGGTTAAGAAACATACCTGGAGACTCAAAGAGGTGAGGATATCTGCTCCGCATCTCCTGCTCGACCTCCCAAGTAGCCTCATCCACTGGCCGACCTCTCCACTGCACCTTAACAGAAGCAATGTCCTTGGACCTCAACTTTCGAAGATGTCTACCCAGAAAAGCCACTGGCTCCACATCATAAGATAGATTACCATCAAGCTGAATAGTACTGAAGTCCAGCACATGAGACGGATCCCCGATATACTTCGGAGCATAGACACATGGAATAGTGGATGAACACTGGATAAACTGGGTGGCAAGGCCAGCTCATATGCCACCTCTCCAACCCTCCTGAGTATCTCAAAAGGACCAATGTTCCTGGGACTTAGCTTCCCCTTCTTTCCGAACCACATGACACCCTTCATGGGTGAAACCTTCAGCAATACCCTATCACCAACCATAAAAGACAACTCACGAACCCTACGGTCCGCATAACTCTTCTGGCGAGACTGTGCTGTGCGAAGCCTCTCCTGAATCAACTTCACTCTATCCAGAGCATCCTGAACTAACTTAGTCCCTATCAATCTATCCTCACCAGGCTCAAACGATCCCACAAGAGATCTACACCGTCTGCCATACAACGCCTCATACGGGGCCATCTGAATACTCGATTGATAACTGTTGTTGTAGGCAAACTCAGCAAGTGGCAAGAACTCATCCAATGAACCACCAAAATCAATCACACATGGCCGCAACATATCCTCCAGGATCTAAATAGTACGCTCAGACTGTCAGTCTGTTAGAGGATGAAATGCGGTGCTCAACTCGACCCGCGTACCCAGCTCCCGCTGAAATGCTCTCCATAACTAAGAAGTGAACTGAGCGCCTCTGCCTATGATAGACACTGGGACCCCATGCAACCTGACAATCTCTTGAATAAAGATCACCGCTAACCACTCCAATGAGTAAGTAGTACATACTGGGGTGAAATGTGTGGATTTGGTCAGCCAATCAACAATCACCCTCACTGAATCAAACTTCCTCGAAGTTCGAGGGAGCCCAGTAACAAAATCCATGGTAATCCTCGCCCACTTCCACTCAGGAATAACCGTACGCTGAAGAACACCACCCGGTCTCTAATGCTCACACTTGACCTGCTGGTAGTTGAGGCACTTGGGTACGTGCCTAACAATATTCATCTTCATCCTTCTCCACTAGTAATGCTGTCTCAAGTCTTGGTACATCTTCGTGGCACCTGGATGAATGGAGTACCGCGAGCTGTGAGCCTCTTGTAGTATCAACTCTCGAAGGCCATCTACATTGGGCACGCAGATACGGCCCTGCATCCTCAGAATGCCCTCACTATCAATAGTCACATCTCTAGCATTATTGTGTAGAACTCTGTCCTTAAGGACAAGCAAATGTGGGTCATCATACTGACGCTCCCTGATACGATCATATAAAGAAGACCGAGAAACAACATAAGACAACACTCGGCTCGGCTCCGAAATATCCAACCTCACTAGCCGATTGGCTAGAGCTTGAACATCATAAGCAAATGGCCTCTCCCCAGCTGGAATGTAAGCTAGGCTGCCCATACTGACCGCCTTCCGGCTCAAAGCATCGGCCACAATATTGGCCTTTCCCGAATGATACAATACAGTGATGTCATAATCCTTAAGCAACTCCAGCCACCTCCGCTGCCTCAAATTAAGGTCCATCTGTCTGAATAGATGCTGAAGAATGGGATGATCTGTATACACCTCACAAGAGACACCATACAGGTGATGTCTCCAAATCTTCAGAGCGTGAACTATGGCTGCTAGCTCCAAATCATAAACATGGTAGTTCTTCTCATGGGGCTTTAACTGGCGAGAAGCATAAGCAATGACTCTACCCTACTACATCAATACACATCCAATGCCAACTTCCGAGGCATCACAATACACAGTATAAGGATATGAAGCTGACGGCAGTATCAAGACTGGTGATGTGGTCAGTGCTGTCTTGAGCTTCTGAAAGCTCTCCTTGCACTCCTCGGACCATATGAAAAGAGCACCCTTCTGAGTCAATCTAGTCAAGGGTGAAGCAATAGAAGACAATCCCCGAAGCTATGAATCTCAGTAACTAAGGTCGGTCTGGGCCAACTCTGCACTGCCTCTACCTTCCTCGAATCCACCTGAATACCATCATGGGACACCACGTGTCCTAAGAATGCCACAGACTCAAGCCAGAACTCACACTTGGAGAACTTGGCATACAACTTCTCCTCCCGCAACCTCTGTAATACCACTCTAAGATGCTGAGCATGCTCCTCCTGGCTACGAGAGTACACCAGGATATCATCTATGAACACAATCACGAAGGAGTCCAAATATGGCCGGAATACACTATTTATCAGGTACATGAACGCGGTTGGGGCATTGGTTAGCCCAAAAGACATCACAAGAAACTCATAGTGCCCATACCTCGTCCTAAAGGCTGTCTTCATAATATCAGACTCTCTAATCTTCAGCTGGTGGTAGCCTGAACGAAGATCAATCTTCGAGAATACCCTAGCTCCTTGGAGCTGATCAAATAAATCATCAATGCGAGGTAGAGGATACTTATTCTTCACTGTTACCTTGTTCAGCTGCCTGTAGTCAATACACATCCTCATAGAGCCATCATTCTTCTTAACAAACAAGACCGATGCACCCCACGATGACACACTCGGCTGAATGTACCGCTTATCTAGGAGTTCCTGGAGCTGCTCCTTCAATTCCTTCAGCTCAGCTGGTGCAATACGATATGGAGGAATAGAAATAGGCTCAGTGCCTGGAACCAAATCAATCCCGAAATCAATGTCCCTGTCCGGCGGCATGCCCGACAGGTCTGAGGGAAATACATCAGGAAAGTCCCGCACAATGGGAATAGAATCAATACTGGGAGTCTCAACTCCGACCTCCCGCACAAATGCCAAATAAGAAAGACATCCCTTCCCAACCATTTGTTGGGCCTTGAGAAAAGATATTACCCTGCTGGGTACATAATCAGTCGTGCCTCGCCACTCGATTCTCTGAATGCCCGGCATAGCCAAAGTGACTGTCTTGTCATGACTGTCTAGAATAGCATGACATGAAGATAGCCAATCCATGCCCAATATAACATCAAAATCAATTATGCTGAGAAGAAATAGGTCCACTAGGGTCTCCAAACCCCTAACAGTGACCAGACAGGACCGATATACATGGTCCACAACAATAGTGTCCCCCACCGGGGTAGATACATGCACTAGCAACGCAAGACACCCTCGGGTCGTGCCCAAATGGGGAGCAAAATAAGTAGATACATAAGAATAAGTAGAACTAGGATCGAACAATACCTGAGGCATCTCCGTGGCAGATTGAAATAATACCTATAATGATAGTATCAGACGCAAGTGCCTCAGATCAGCCCTACAGGGCATAGCATCTAGCCTGTCCGCCTGATCGGCCTCACCCTCGAAGCGACCCCTAACTGACTGACCCTCACCCCTAGCTGGCGGGGCAGGTGCTGAAGTAGATAGACCCGATGATGAGGGCTTCCCCCTCTGCTGATACGACCTGGAGACAAGATGGGGACACTCTCTACGGATATGCCCAAACTCTCCGCACTCGAAGCAACTCCCAGGTGCTAGGGGCTGAGACTGATGAAGAACCATAGCATTGGAGTGTCCAGCTGATGAACTAGGCCGAGACGAGCCCTGGACAGATGGGGCCTGTGATGAACTCTAAGCTGGCATAGCGCTGAGAGATGGCTGGCTCTGGTGCGAACCCTGATAACCCTGGCTAGAAGACCACCTACGGCGATCTGGGCGGCCCGACTGTGAAGACCTGAAAGAGCGACCTCGGCTCTACTGACCCTGGCCTCTGGTCCAAGTGCCACTAGAACTAGTTGATCCTCGAGGACTCTTGGCCTCCCTCTCATCTTGCTACCTGCGACGATCTGTCTCTATGTCGCGAGCGATATCCACAACATCCTCAAAAGTACGGCTCAATACCCTCTCTCGGGTCATCATAATACGGATAGGATAGATAAGGCCATCCACAAAGCGTCCAATCCTCTCTTTGTCGGTAGGAACCAACCACGGTGCATATCTAGACAACTCTGTAAATCTGATCTCATACTCTGATACTGACATGTCACCCTGACAGAGACTCTCAAACTGCCTACACATCTCCTCTCTCTGAGATCGAGGCACCCACTTCTCGAAGAACATAGTGGAGAACTCTGGCCATGATAATGGTGCTGCCCCTATCGGTCCGCGGCGCTCATAAGCCTCCCACCAAATTGGGGGAAATTTTGATGGCTAAAAAAAACTTCAACAAGGCATTTGTGATGTCTTTTATAGGCAACAATCAAATTTTTAGTTATTCTTTTAGTCCCTCTTCATTTTTATTTGTTGTCCCTCATTTTTAAACTTGTTACTCAAGGAAACACCCCGAGTTTTCTGAAATATTCGCTATGGACCTATTCTAAAAAGGTCTAAACTATTATAATGTGATCTACCATGTTCTACCCAATACCAAATACCTAAACTACCTTTTAATACTTCTAAAATTACTTAACCCAAACCCTTACCTATGATTATCTAGTTAACAATCTTCAACAAACAAACACACAACAAGGTGATCAACTACTGATGGATTAAATCATTTTAATCAAAGACTGGAAACCAAATTAATTACAAACTGAATTCAATCAGACTTAACAACCATATAACATTCAAACAATTATTAACTAATTAAAATTGAGATTAAGAATTATTATTCAAATAGCCAAATTGAAACAAATCTTACGAATAACCAATTAATCATCTAAACTAATACGAATCAAGCAGATAAGGACAGAAATAAAGAAGAGTCATTGATTTCGGACTGACAATTATTACCAAACAAATTTAAGAAGCTACATAGTCATGGAAGGTCAGTGAACATCAAGAAAAAAGAAGCTAAGCTTGAAAACTCACTAACTCACTTCGAGACTCCGGTGAGTCAATATTTTTCAATTCGCCTATTTCTGGTGACATTTGGGCTATATTGATAATGAAATCCTTATGAAGCCCAAGGACCCTATGGTATAATTTTGGGGCAAGTTGGTTCGACTAGGGTTTTGGCCGAAAAAAATTAAACCGATATTCGAACAGTTTCGGCCACATTTGAGGGTTAAAGCCTTAGGGGTTCGATAGTGGATGACGAGGCAGTCCTATGGTGTAAATTTGGTGTATTTGGAGGAAGTGGCGTCATGGCCGGAGATATTTCAAATGGATATACGAGGCCTTAGGACAATAATCGAGGGAAGCCATTAACGGATTTGAAAAGAGGATGAGAAGGGGAACAATGGGTGTTAATTTGGGGCTCGTTGGTGGTGGCGCCGCCATCGCTGGTGGTGGAGTTTTGGGGCAGCTCCGATTAGGGTTTCTATAAGGGGAGGGTCTGGAAGAGACGAGATGGGGGTTGGGGGGCTGTTTCGACCCTTTTATATTAATTGGCCCTCAATTATCAACAGTTGGACCAAAGATCCTCGACGGCTGAAATTAAAACCTTATGAAACGACGTCGTTTAAGGGGAAGGGTTTTGGACCGGGTACTAGGGACGGGTCTAGGCTGCATGGGCGAGTATTTTTGTTTGGGCTAAGCCACCTGAGCCCAAATCAAGTCTTTTCTTCATTGTTTTCTCTTTTTTATTTTGTTTTCTTTTTCTCTTTTTCTTTAGTATTGTATTTTAATTTTAATTTTTGTATATTTTTTGATTTAATAAAAAATGCAAAATTAAATATAAAGAACTAGTTTATTTCCAACACTAAGCTAATTAATTCCTAAAAATTGATTAAGTCCTATTTAAAGTGAACTCAAGACAAATTCAATAATTAACAATCAAAATGCAAAAATAGACTATTTTATTATTTTCATTATATTTTGTTCTAAAAACAACTTAACCCCTAATTAATCCTATGATGTGAAATTAAATCCTAAATGCAAATGGCAAATGTAGTTTTTTATATTTTTCATATGAATTAAAATGCACAAATAAAATGCAAATAATTAACAGCAAATAACACAAAATTGTAAAAAAATAAAAAAATCATTTTGCTTGAATTTTTTGGGAATAATTTGCTTAGGGCAAAAACCACGTGCTCAAAGCTGCCCCTCTTTGCTCGGAAACATGAAAGATTTTCGGGAAAAGATAAGTGAGCAAATACGAGTGATTTTTGCCCATTTGAATAGTCCGTTGTGAAGAATTTTTTAAAGAGTTGACCGCATCCTGCTTTGGAGGTTGCCTACATATCCCTGGCTAAAAAGGAATCCAGTCAGTGTAGTTCGGGAAGGTTTGGTAGCTGGGACTACCAGGAGCTGTGATTTTGCAGCGCTTACTGTTGCTATTTCCTGCTGACCTCCTTATTACAACGTTTTAAAATAAATAGAAGCTAGCCTAAGCTATGATCTATGAATTACAAAAGGTCCTATCTATGTCGTCTAACTTGCTCTTGTGTTGCCTTGAACTTGTATCCTGGCGTTGTTGCCTTTTATTATGATTGACGATGTTTTGCCATTCCTTTAAGTAATGCTTGACTGCTGAAGTATGAAATATGTGCCTATATTCTTCAGGTAGGCTCCTGACTGCTGACGTTTGAAAAATATTTCCTTGTTCTCCAGGTGTGCTCCTAACTGCAATGCTTGAAAAGTATTCCTTTGTTCTCCAGGTGGGCTCTTGACTACAACAACATAGACAAACAAAGAAAATTTACTGCCCTAGTTTGGTAACTAGACACATCACATTATCAAATATAAAGATTAAAATCTAAAATTTGAATTGTACTTCCCTTGTTCTCCAGTTGGGCGCCTGACTGCTGAAACTTGAAAAGTATTCCCTTGTTCTCCAGATGGGCTTCTGATTGCAACAAAATAAACAAACAAAGTAAATTTTCTGCCCCACTTTGGTAGCTCGGCAGGCTTGTGAATTGTTACGTAAGCTACTGATACGACGGTGAGAGTGAAACTAAAGACTTGATTGGCATGTACGACCCTTGTGAGTAAAACTATTTGACTAAAATTTTTATCCTAGGAGAAAATTCATTCGATTAGGTTTTTTGTTATCCCAGGAGAAAGATTCATCAGACTAAGATTGGGATCCTAGGAGAAGAGTCATTAGACCAGGTCCATTTTTTGTTATCTTAGGAGAAAGTTTCATCAGACTAAGATTTAGATCTTGGGAGAAGGTTCACAGACTAGGTCTATTTGGTTATCTTAGGAGAAAGATTCATCAGACTAAGATTTTGATTCTAGGAGAAGATTCATCAGACTAGGTCTATTTGGTTATCTTAGGAGAAAGATTCATCAGACTAAGATTTCGATTCTAGGAGAAGATCCATCATCTAGGTCTATTATGCTATCTTAGGAGAAAGATTCATCAGACTAAGATTTAATCCTAGGAGAAGGTTCATCAGACTAGGTCTATTTTGTTATCTAAGGAGAAAGATTCATCAAACTAAGATGTTTATCCTAGGAGAAGATTCATCAGACTAGGTCTGCTATCTTAGGAGAAATATTTATCAGACTAAGATTTTGATCCTAGGAGAAGGTTCATTAGACTAGGTCTATTTTGCTATCTTAGGAGAAAGATTCATCAGACTAAGATTTTGATCCAAGGAGAATGTTCATCAGACTAGGTCTATTTTGTTATCTTAGGAGAACGATTCATCAGACTAAGATTTTGATTCTAGGAGAAAATTCATCAGAGCTTCTATCTTAGGAGAAATATTCATCAGACTAAGATGTTGAGCTGGAGAAAATTCCATCAGACTAGGCCTTTTATCTTAGGAGGAAAAATGTGAAAAGCAATGGCAACATTTTATGCACACTAGCAAGACTAGCAAGGGCCAGGATTTGAGGAACTTCCATTTTGTTGGCTCCCATCTTCTTCCTTTTCTTTTCTTTTCCCTTGTTGTTGAACCAACTTTCTTGTACTGCTTTGTTCCTATTTCAAACAAATAAAACTTGTGAGTTTAAAATGTGGTGGTTGGTTTGTGGCCTTGAACTTTGAGGGCGGCTCGATATCCTCCATTTGTTGCATTGCATGAACTTCATCTCCCCAATCCTCATGTCTCATATGAATCCCACTTCGTGTACATGAGTTTCTTTCTTGACCACTGGCTTCGGCCTTGAGTTTATTGTTCCTTCACTTGTCATGATAACTGATTTCCACTCGAAGATCTTGCTTGTTTATTGACTAACCACTTTCTTTGCTACTTTTGACATGGAGAATACCTCTGATCCGTTCACCAAAACACCCTTCATCTATTGCGTAGTTCCTAAATTGAGACGTATCAAACCCTTGAATTTCACACGAATCCCAAAGCATGTTCATTGTGGCCAACTCATTGTGCCCGTTGTTTTCTTCTCACTTGATGCCTTTATGTGTTCACCGGATCCTATTTTGTTTAATTTGAAAGGTTGTTGGCAGATTTTAAAGTCATTTCTCAATTGTTTTGAACAATAAACCCAGGAAGAGGGAGTAAACAAGGTAGGAGGAATATAATAAAGTATAGATTCCTAATAAGAAACCTATAGAGTAGCAACCCCTCCGATGTGGATACTGACCCTAGCAACCTCTACATGCACCTGCAGCCTACTCTGTTTAGCAAATATGATGTTCAACTCTTGTTGTTCCATTTCGCTGTGAAATTGGGCTTCGATGCTCTGCTTGCCCGATATGATTCTCAATACTTAGTCGACTTGTGGTGCTCGAAGGGTTTTCACCATCAAGCCTCTCTCATTGTGGTTTTTATCTCAACTCACCGTCGCCTTATAGTGCCCGTGAAGGTTTTCACCAATAAGATTCTCTCATTTTGATTTCTCTCATCTTTCATTGCCATGGGGTATCCATGAAGGATTTAATCAATAATATTCTCTCATTTACATCATTTTTCTTCTTGTACCGGAGTGTTTGCTTCTTGTACCGGAACGTGGCCCCTGACATGACTCACCTCTACTCGCTTGACTCGGTATTTCTTGAAGACTGATCAGAAGGTCTTTCTTTGGACCGTAATGTGGACTTTTGGATAGGGTTAGAAAAAAGGGTATTAAAGGCTCAAAACAATTTCATCATGGGCTCAAAATTACAACTTTTGGAATCAGATTTCCCACAACAACCATAACTTCTGCCCAGTTTCCTTTTTGGGGACTTTTAGGACATTGTTTTGTTGTGACCGAACCTCAGAGAGAGGCTACCTATGTACTCTTTCGGGATCAAGTCAAACGTAGTTCAGACGACTATTTTTGTTGTTGCGATCTTTCCTTCTTCCACTTTTCTTTTTCTTTCTTTGCATTCTTTTCCTTTCCTTCTCTTTTGTTTTCTTTTTCTTCTTTTTCTTTTATTTTCTTCTCTCTTTTTCTTTTCTTTTCATTTCTCTTTTTTTCTTTTCTTTTTTTTTCTCTTCTTTTTCTTTTTTATTGTTTTTCTCTTGTTTCTCCACTTACTTTCCATGCTCGGGCTTATGAGTTTTATTGTTGATTCCAAAAGAGGGGTATGTAAAAACATTGAGTAAGGCTCAAAGGGATAACGAAGGATAAAGTATTTGGATAGCAGAACAAAATGCCTTCGTCATTTCAATCTCAGAATATGCCAAATACAAATTATGTCGTTAAACAAGCTGAGGAAAACACACATAACACATTTTGACTGATTCACATATTTGCCTTCTATGTTCATCAATTACCTAGAATCATTGGACAACAATCTCGTTACCACGAACGGTCCCTGTAAACTTGAGGCAAACTTGCCTTGGCTTCAAACCGATGCGACATGATGCATTTCAATAGTATTTCCTTATATTCTATCTACCCCTAGTTTCACTTGATTTGGGCTCGAAGTGATCTCAAAATGCCTTTACTTATTTTCCCTTGAATTTCCTTAATCTTAAACATTGTTTCATTGCTTCATTACTAAACTTGACTTTTAAAACATGATGAGAATTATGCGTGCATGTCGTGTCACTAAAACCAACATGAAAAGAATTGTAAAAGGAGAAGGGAACTAAAAATGACTAGAAATGGTGGGAAATAGAGAATTGCGTTAGACCGATGGTGAAAGGATTTAAACAACAGAGCAAGCAAACTAGACTAGGTTTACAAACCTAGACAACACTACACAAGCTACTACGACTAGATAAACAAGGCAAAATGAAAGGGTAGAAGGGTTTCAGTCACAAGATAATACCCGAACTACAACCCTGAAAATAACCCGGGAAACAGAAATGACAACAAATAAAACACCAAAACTCCATTCTAGCTAACCAAGAGATAGAGCATCTTTCCAACCACAAAACTCGACACCTTAGCCACTGGATTGCCCATCAAAATTATTGGGACCTTCATTCAACAAGTTTCCAAGAGGATTCTCATACTCCCCGTTGCCATGGATCTTCCCCATGAAATATACACCATCATGTACAGGTAAAGGATTCTGTGAAATGTTCTGGGTGGCACTGTCTTGGACCACAATTACCCTTTCCTGAATCATTCTTTCTATCTCCCTTTTCAAATTTTGGCAACTTTTGACATTGTGCCCCTGGGCACTGGAATGGTATTCACACCTTTTAGAAGGTTCAAAGCTTTTTGCACGCTTGTCCACATGATTCGGAGGAACCGTTTCAATCAGGTTATAATGCTTTAGTTTCTCAAACAAGTCTACATATGACTCTCCAATGGGAGTGAAAGTTTCCTGCTTTTGCGCCCTTTCTTGCTTGAAATTTTGGTTGGCCTATAAACCCGCTCCAGTGGGATTCTTGTAGGCTCTTGGAGGTGGGTAGGAGTTTTGAATTTGGTAAGTATTTTGTGGGATAGGTGCGCGCCATTGCGCATGGGTAGGATATTGGGGGAATGTGTGGGCATGATGGATAGAGAAGTGAGGATCATAGGGTGGGTATTAATGTTGTGGATTGTGGGGGTAGATTTGGGGATGGGATCGAGGTTGAGGGTAATAGGATGGTGGGCCCCTAGACCAAGTTCTCGAGTCAACTACCACCACATCTTCTTTCTTTTTCTTTCCCAGTACCCCTCTACTCTAGATAGCTTGGATAGTTGCCTTGATTGCCGAATAGCTCATGATTTTTTCCGATTTGAGCCCCTCTTCAACCATACTTCCCATTTTTACTACCTCATTAAAATATTTTCTCACTGTTGACACCAGGTGACCATAGTAAGTAGGCTCCAAAGCCTGCAGGAAATAATCAACCATTTTTCCTTCCTTCGTTGGAGGATCGACCCTTGAAGACTATTTCCTCCATCGAAATTCGTACCCTCTAAAGCTTTCCCCAGGCTTTTTTTTCAATTTTGGTCAGTGACAGACGGTCCGGGATGATTTCAAGATTGTACTAGAAATGGCAGGTGAATGCTTGGTCCTGTTGTGTATACCACTCCAAATTGGAAACACTCAAACTCTGGCTAAAACATGCTATCAATAATTCACCCTTTCCACCGCCCCCCCTCATTTTGCTGCAGAATCCCCTCAAGTGGGTAACCGTGTTACCATGACTGTCATACATATTGAATTTTGGAATTTTGAACCATGTGGGTAACTGAACATCCGGAAATAGACACAAATCTTAATAGGCCACAATGATTTGGCCACTCAACCCTTTCATGTTCATGGAGGATTGCTCCAGGCTTTTTACTTTTCAAAACATCTCTTCCTATTATGGATCCTTAAGCGGCTTGTCAGTTTCCACTGGGAGCTCAAGGTGAGGTGTGTAGGAATATGGCTCAAGAGCTTTAACGGTAGGCTCAGGAGGGTAGCACTGGCTGTCGTGAGCTGGAAAAAATGACTCACTGGAAGGTCTTTTCAATGTGGCAGGTAGAGGCACCACAAAGACATGGGTGATTGGTAGAGGATGGTTTTGTTTAGGTGGTGGAGCTTCGGGAATATATGAGGGGGTGCCACAACTCTATTGGTAGAAAGGGAAAGGTAAAGATGAAGTCGCAAGAGGAAACTCCTGAGACTGAGCCAGAGTTGGGATATATGCTGGTTGGCAGGATAAACTGGCGCCGACTAACCCTTAGCCCAGACCTAATGCATCTCAGCCATCTGTTGTCTTAACTTATACATCTCTTCTTTTATTGCTCTAACATTTACCACTTCCACCTCTTTTGACGGGTGTATGATGTGGGTATCTGATTCTCGGCCTGCTATGTTCAGTTTGTTTTTATTTTTGACTGGGTGTTGTAGGAATGGGTTGCCAGGATGGCAACTGCCTTTTTTCCTTATGTTGTAAAGAGGAGTTACCACTTTAAAACTACAAACCAACCACCTTTCTAGAAATTGCATGACAAAATAAAACCATCACGTTAGCGTTAGGGCATTTAACATATTTGTACCTACACATTTGGGGAGTGAATGCACCTAAGCAGTTAACAGTTCCTATTATGCTTTTGGTCAGTCGCGTGCGTCATCCCGACCTTTTACTTATTTCCAATTGCAAACTTTTCCTTCTTTTGTTTTCTTGTTTTTCCGCTATTTTCTTTTCTTTTGCCTTTTTGTGGTTTTCCTTTCTTTTTCTTCCTTTCTTTTTTCTTTTGGTTATGTTGAATCCTATGGATATTGCCTACGTCTGCATGAATCAGACCAAACGTAGTTCTTACAAATCGAATGCAAAATTTTTAGGATTTTCAAATTGTTTTTCTTGAGGGAAACTACAAAGGCAGACTCAAAAATAAAAATACAGACTCGACGATTAAAAGCTAGTTCAAGAGTACATCAAAGCTTCACATCCTGGGGCCTGTAGGGCATCACTCGGCATCGCCGCAAGCCCGCACAAAATTGAGAAGGTTTCAATGTCAACTGTAGGCTATTTAAAGAAACTTTTCCATGGAATGGTTTATTTTGACTTAAAAAATAAAGTGGCTATTTTCAAAAAATTTATTTAAGACAACAAATACTCAGTTTTGCAAATACGGCCTTCAACACTACCGAAAGGGGGATTTTAGGGTTGTGCCCGCTAATCAATTTACAATGACTTAGGGTGGCTGTTTATAAAAACAGCCTTCCGGTGCCCTTTTGGGGACATTCGACTTATTTTTAAACAAGAATGGCGTCATCCGACTTATTGGATAAAAATTAAAATTTTGGTATTTTGGCTATTTTTGCAAAAGGGGTGGTTGGACCCGATGAGGATTGCCAACGTATCTCACATCAGGTGATAATCAAACCAGCATAGTTCGGGCCGATAAGCTAACTATTTTTCGAAAACGAAATTTTTTTGACAAATACACTATTTTGGAAAGCATGACTCTTTTTATATTTTCTTTTCAACAAGCTATTTGAAAATAAAAATCTTTTGTTTTCTTTTTCATTTTTATTGACAAATAAAACAAACCATTTCTTTTGTAATTTTTTTTTCCTTTTTCCCTTACCTTCTCCTTTTTTATTTTCCTAAAAAATTTGGCAGAGTTTTAACTTTAGTTTGACATTGGTCATTTTTCTAAAACAGGTAATTAACTCTATACACTGCTATTTCTATTTTTTTTTCAAATTTTCCAAATATTCAAGCCCGTCAGCATGCGAGTCCGAGGCAAATAAATGTACATGCAACACATAAATGCATCAGGATGGTCTTTTTCATGTCCGGTTACCTGTCCTAGACGGACCCAACCCCTGCGTTGAGTCCCCTAAGTGATATGCACGTGATCCGACATGTGGTCAAGTTATTCTAAGTTAAAAACCTGGGTATGTGTCTAGACTATGTACCCGAGCGGACAACTCGAGTCGATGAGGGGGCTACGTACCGGGAACCAAAAGGCCATCCGGCTTAGTAACTTGTCCGACCACTTTCTTATTTCAAGGTAATGACACTAACAGAATAGGGAGTCTCAACTAGTAAGCACATCCCCGGAGGTGAGAAGAGAAGGGTTTAGGCATCGTTTATATACAATTCAGATAATATCAAAGCGGTAAAGCATTTAGCATGTTTAGCATAAAACATGTACGAAAATCAGATAAAGCCAAAGATAACAATTATTCTAAGCTCCAATTCTTAAACTCTGAACCGAAGTTCTGTGTTTTTTTCTCCATCAGAGTCATCAGAGTTGTCATACCTCTTTTTCATACTACACCCCTAAGGGTATAAAGAAAATTTTCCACTTAAAGGATAATCAAAATGGGATTTGCTTATTAAAAAATCAGAGTCGCCACTAAGGAGATTTATGGTGTCCTAAGTCACCCGTTGAATCCCGCATCGAGAAAATTATTGACTATGTTTAATAGTCTGCGATCCAGAAACCCGAGTAAGAAATTTTGTTAACCCGGCAGAAGGTGTTAGACATTCCCGGATTCCGTGGTTCTAGCACGGTCGCTCAACTGTCATATTTGGCCTATTTATTTGATTTTAATATATGTTTTAATCTATATGCTTTTAACTTTGAACCGCTTTATTATTATTATTATTATTTTAAGAGGATTGCAACATCGTGAAAACATGTCTCGAATTTCGTCACGTAAATGCACCCGCAATTTTTGACACATTTTGACTTCGTTAAGATTTGGATTTGGGTCACATAAAAGTGCACCTGTAAATAAGAAGGTAAGATTATTAAAAGCGCGTCTAAAGTGGCTAACGCATTATTATCTTTAGGGAAGGCCATGAAATTCGCTAAACGGCCACTTCTGGATTCTAAGTACTTTATTATAACCATTTATTAAGGGCCCCGTGTTTTTTATGTTTTTTTTGGCGAGGCTTATCTCATCGTTTTATTTAAAGGCAAACCTTGAAGTAAACTACGGTTTCTATTTTCATTTCGTCTCTATTGAAGGAAAAGAAAAATACTAATTAACTACCATTGGTCCTTAAATTCAGGCCTAGTAACTTGGTTTAAAACACATAAAAGATCCAACATGTTGGGCCTTCTATTAGAGAAAAGGTCCTAGGCGACATCATCAATATTCAATCGCAGTAGGACACACGGCCCAAAGGTCGAGCCTGGGCAGCAGCATAATATCACGCATAATTTGCAAATTCAAACAGCCCAGCTACTTTCCTTATGAATTCTTTACTATTTTTTTTCTTACTATTATTCTACTGAAGAATTCTCAAATTTCACTAAAAATGATAATCATCTTTTTACAGTTAACTCAGAGAAATGTATAAATTGATTCCAGCAAAACGTAATGCTAACTATATTACTACTAACAAGTCGACCAAAATGTTTAATTACTTCTTATTCTTGTTGGATCCAAAACACCTACTTATTTCCTGCTTAGATCTCCATTATGTAGCATGACTTGAAGTCAGATTTCAAACTATTTTTTTAGGTCCAGCAACATTGCATTCGAAATTATACTAACCGAGACTATAAACATGATTTAACCAAACTAATTAAACAATTTCTAGTATTGTCATTCCACTAACACTAGTGTTCAAAGTAATAAGAAGAAAACAACAAAATATCCAAATCACTTTAAACAGTCCTAATTACAGTCCAGTCATGATTCAAAATTTCACTAAATAGTCCAAAGTTATACATACGAATTGACATTCAATTATACTAAACAACATGTCATCTAGTATTTATTCAGCTAACTAGCATGTCAGCGAACAAATCTCAGGATCAACACAAATGAGCAGTTTTTCCATTTTTGAGCTTGAAATTTACAGCAGAATTTCTAAAGTGTACATGGATTTCAAACAAAACAAGGAACAAGAAGAAGTCACAACAGGTAGTTACTGGTACTCAATAGTTCACACACAACAATAATGGACATCAATCAGCCACAGCCCACATCTAAATTAATCAACCCAGAAATAACTTGAAACCAAGTAGAAAAACCAGAAATCTCCCCCACACACAGCTCGAACACCAATTTAACTCGAAATCCAACCCAGAATACACACAACAATCCGAAACAAACACCAATGGAACAGTTTCTGAATTTCAACTAACAAACCATGAACTAAGAGAAGCCTGACTAGCAATGAAACTTGAAATTGAAATGCAAACACCAATGGAACAATGGTGTTTTTAGATTTTTGAAATTTTGTTGTGTGTTTTTGGTTTTTTTTTATTTATAAAAATGCCTAAAATTCTAATGGAAATTTCAGATTTCAGAGCTCAATGTGAATTTGCAGCTAGAGAGCATTTCGGGGGAATTTTGATGACTTAAAAAAATTCCTCAACAAGGCATTTGTGATGTCTTTTATAGGCAACAATCAGATTTTTAGCTATTCCTTTAGTCCCTCTTTATTTTCAGTTGTTCTCCCTCATTTTTAAACTTGTTACTAAAGGAAGCACCCTGAGTTTTCTGAAATATTCACTAAGGTCCTATTCTAGAAAGGTCTAAACTATTCTAGTGTGACCTACCATGTTCTACCCAATACCAAATACCTATACTACCCTTTAATACTTCTAAAATTACTTAACCCAAACCATTACCTATGATTATCTAGTTAACAATCTTCAACAAACCAAACACACAACAAGGTGATCAATTGCTGATGGATTAAACCATCATAATCAAAGACTTGAAACCAAATTAATTACAATCTGAATTCAATCAAACTTAACAACCATATAACATTCAAACGATTTTTAACTTATTACAATTGAGATTAAGAATCATTATTCAAATAGCCAAATTGAAATAAATCTTACGAATAACCAATTAATCATCTAAACTAATACGAATCAAGCAGATTAGGACAGAAATAAAGAAGTGTCATTGATTTTAGACTGACAATTATTACCAAAAAAGTTAAGAAGGTACATAGTCATGGAAAGTCAGTGAAAATCAAGGAAAAGGAAAAAAGAAACTAAGCTCGAAAACTCACTGACTCACTTCGAGACTCCAGTCAGTCAACATTTTTCAATTTGCCCACTTCTGATGACATTTGGGCTTTATTGATGGTGAAATCCTTATGAGGGAAGCCCGAGGACCCTATGGTATCAATTTGGGGCAAGTTGGTGCGACTAGGGTTTTGGCTGGAAAAACATAAACCGATATTCGAACAGTTCTGGCCATATTTGAGGGTTAAAGCCTTGGGGGTTCGATAGAGGATGGTGAGGCAGTCCTGTGGTGTAGGTTTTGTGTCATTGGTGAAAGTGGCGTCATGGGCAGAGATATTTCAAACGTATAATCAAGGCCTTAGGACAAGATTCTGTCACGACCCAAACCTCGGTCGTGATGGCACTCAACACAATGCTAGGCAAGCCCGACCATATTACCTCTTAAACCAACCAACTATTAATTCCAACTAATCCAGTTAAACTTAAACAACAAGTGATCATATCAAAATGGCAATGTAATAGTAAAAGCATACAACATGCGGTCCCAACCATATCGTGGTGTCATGAGTCTGAGCCTCTACAGAATAAACATCCTAGTACCAACAATTCTAAGCAAGATGAAAACAACAAAAGGGTAAAGAAGGAGAAAACAGGTTCTGCGGACGCCGGCAGCTACCTCGTAGCCTCCGCAAAAGTAGATAATGATCAGAAGCTACAACATCTCAACTGCTCTCGGGCACCTGTGGATCTGCACAGAAAGTGCAGGGGAGTGGGGCGAGTATATTTCAACTCAGTGAGTAATAATAATATACAATAACTGAAAGTAAGAACTCCTGTGCTATCACTAAATAGTTGTAAGGCGAACCCCCACAGGTAAGGCATCACTATAGTAAGTACTCCGATCACCAGTCCACATCTATCTCATCAAGGTCCCACACTGACTAAATCCTCACTCGTACCAAAACGGTGTACATCCATCTCAATATTTGGAGACATATACATGTGTCTATAAGGTATAAGTATCTGAATCAGTTTAATGCTGCGGCGTGTAGTCCGCTCCAATATATATATATACTGCTGCGGCGTGCAGCCCGATCCAATATTTATATACTGCTGCAGCGTGCAGCCCGATCCCATATATATACTGCTGCGTCGTGCAGCCCGATCCAATATGTATACTGCTACGGCGTGCAGCCCGATCCAATATATATACTGCTATGGCGTGCAACCCGATCCCATATATATACTGCTACGGCGTGCAGCCCGATCCAATATGTATACTTATATATATATATATATATATATATATATATATATATATATATATATATATATATATATATATATATATATATATATATATATATATATATATATATATATATATATATATATATATATATATATATATATATATATATATATATATATATATATATATATATATATATATATATATATATATATATATATATATATATATATATATATATATATATATATATATATATATATATATATATATATACCCTGTCTCAATTAGTATAGAATTGGCCTTTCAGACCAACTTAGCTAAATCAGGGAACTTCCACCCTAAGTAATCTATCTCTCACAGTACACATCTAGTATTGGCTGTTAATAGGTTATTCAGCTAGTCTTACGGCCGAGTGTAAGTTTCCAATATAAGGGTCACTTAACTCTACAGGTTCCCTAATGCTCTACAGATCGGCACAAGGCCCCAAACATGGCTATTAGCCCAATTACACAGTCATAATCTCATTATCGGTCATAATACACATTATTCTATAGCCGGGAAGGACCAAGTCCAAACACCCAATCACAATGTCACCACGCCCGTCACAAGACGCGTGTCTCATCTCAACATAGCACTGTGAAGTGCTAGTACGGGGTTTCAAACCCTCAGTACATTATTTACTACTACCACTCACCTCTAACCGGTAGAAGCCTCAGTCCGCCTTGCGCTTGCCTCGCAAATCAATCTCCTCCGGTGCCAAATCTGCTCAAAATCAATGATAATACATCAATATATGCTAAATTCACGTAACCCATTCGAAATAACCCAAATTGCATCAAAACCCACAAAGTTGTCAAGACTTTTGGTGCGCTTCTCAAAAAATTACAAAAGTTACATATTCGGAACCCTCGTCTCAATACGAGTCTATGCATATAAATTTTTCCAAAATCGGACTCCGTTTACCCACTCAAATTGACATTTTACTAAAGCCGTGGCTTAGGCTAAATTTCCTTACAATTTGATCCAATTTCAGTGAAATAGAGGAGGATTTCAAGATAAAAACGCGTAAGGAACCATAAAATCACCTCCAATGATAACCCAATGATCTCCCAGCAATAACTCGCCCAATTTCGCCTCTCAATACCGAGCCCTAATGTTTTTGTAGCATCTGAAATTTACCCCTTATGTTTTTTTTAACACAGGCACGATTTCCGCTTCTGCGGACAAACATCCACCTCTGCGATGCCGCCTCTGCGACCAAATGGTCGCTTCTGTGAGACCACACCAAGCCGCCCAGTTCCACTTCTGCGGCCCAGGTCTCGTACCTGCGAGACCGCTCCTGCGGACACACCTCCGCTTCCGCGATCTTCCCCAGTTGCCTGCCTTTCGCTTCTGCGACCTCAGATTCGCAGAAGCGGGTCCGATCCTGCGGTACATCATCCGCTTCTGCGGAACCTCCTGGTCAAGCCCCCTTTCGCATCTGCGATGACAATTCCGCTCCTGCGGTCCCCAATCCACAGGAGCGAAAATACTACTGCAATTTATGACAACAACTCCCAAACTCCAAATCTCTCCGTTTAACCTTCCGAACTCATCCCGAGGCCCCCGGGACCTCAACCAAAACCACAAACATACTCCATAGCACCATACGAACTTGTTCCAATGATAAAAACACATACTTTAATATGGAAAACATCGAATCCAAGCAAATTCAAGCCTAAGTTTTCATTCAAACTTCCGTAACCGACATTCGATCAAAAACCCGACCAAACGACCTCCGAATGACTTGAAATTTTACGAGCACATCCAAAATCAGCTAACAGAGCTATGGCAACTGTCGGAATTCCATTCCGACTCCCGGATCAAAATCTCACCTATCGAACGGATATCGCCAAAATTCAACTTTAGCCAATTCAAGCCTAAAGCTACACCGGACCTCCAAATTCACTTCCGATTGCTCTCCTAGCTCATAAATGACCTCCCGGAGCTGACCGAATCATCAAAATTCGATTCTGAGCTCTCTAACTCACAAGTCAACATCCAACTGACTTTTTCCAACTATTCCTTCATCTAAGAGACTATTTGTCTCAATTTCACCCAAACTCAACCCGGATTGACTCAAACTTACCCAACATGCATATTGCAACATTAACAAGCATATAACGGGGATAACGGGGTGATAACTCACGTGATGATGGGCCGGGTCATCACATTCTCCACAACTTAAGAAAACGCTCGTCCTCGAGCGGGTCAAGAAACATACCTGGAGACTCAAATAGGTGGGGATATCTGCTCCGCATCTCATGCTCGACCTCCCAAGTAGCCTCCTCCACGGGCCGACCTCTCCACTGCACCTTGACTGAACCAATCTCTTTGGACCTCAACTTTCGAACCTCTCTACCCAGAATAGCCACTGGCTCCACATCATAAGATAGATCACCATCAAGCTGAATGGTACTGAAGTCTAATACATGAGACGGATCCCCCGATGTACTTCCGGAGTATAGACACATGGAATACTAGATGAACGCTAGATAAGATGGGTGGCAAGGCCAACTCATTTGCCACCTCTACAACCCTCCTGAGTATCTCAAAAGGACCAATGTACCTGGGACTCAGCTTCCCTTTCTTCCCAAACCTCATGACACCCTTCATGGGTGAAACCTTCAGCAATACCCTATCACCAACCATGAAAGACAACTCTCGAACCTTACGGTCTACATAACTCTTCTAGCGAGACTGTGCTGTGCGAAGCCTCTCCTGGATCAACTTTTCTCTATCCAGAGCATCCTGAACTAACTCAGTCCCTATCAATCTATCCTCACCAAGCTCAAACCATCCAACGGGAGATCTACACCGTCTGCCATACAATGCCTCATACGGGGCCATCTGAATACTTGACTGATAACTGTTATTGTAGGCAAACTCAGTAAGTGGCAAGAATTCATCCCACGAACCACCAAAGTCGATCACACATGTTCACAACATATCATTCAGGATCTGAATAGTGCGCTCAGACTGCCCATCTATCTGGGGGTGAAATGCGATGCTCAACTCAACCCACGTACCCATCTCTCGCTGAAATGCTCTCCAAAACTGAGAAGTGAACTGAGTGCCCCTATCAGATATAATAGACACTGGGACCCCATGCAACCTGACAATCTCCCGAATAAAGATCGCTGCTAACCGCTCCGACGAGTAAATAGTACTAACTGGGATGAAATGTGCAGTCTTAGTCAGCCGATCAACAATCACCCATACAGAATCAAACTTCCTCGCTGTCCGAGGGAGTCCAGTAACAAAATCCATGGTGATCCTCTCCCATTTCCACTCGGGAATAACCATACTCTAAAGAACACCGCCCGGTCTCTAATTCTCATACTTGACCTGCTAGCAGTTTAGGCACTTGGCTAAATGCCTAACAATATCCATCTTCATCCTTCTCCACCAGTAGTGCTGTCTCAAGTCTTGGTACATCTTCGCGGCACCTGGGTGAATGGAGTACCGCGAACTGTGTGCCTCCTCAAGTATCAACTCCCGCAAACCATCTACGTTGGGCACGCATATACGGCCCCGCATCCTCAGAACACCCTCACTATCAATAGTCACATCTCTAGCATCATTATGCAGCACTCTGTCCTTAAGGGCAAGTAAATGTGGGTCATCATACTGTCGCTCCCTGATGCGATCATATAAGGAAGATCAAGAAACAACACCAGCCAACACTCGACTCGGCTCCGAAATATCCAACCTCACTAGCCGATTGGCTAGGGCCCGAACATCATAAGCAAATGGCCTCTCCCCAACTGGGATGAAAGCTAGGCTATCCATACTGACCGCCTTCCGACTCAAAGCATCGGCCACAACATTGGCCTTCCCCGGATGATACAAGATAGTGATGTCATAATCCTTAAGCAACTCCAACCACCTTCGCTATCTCAAATTAAGGTCCTCCTGTCTGAATAAGTGCTGAAGACTACGATGATCCGTGTACACCTCACATGAGACACCATACAGGTAATGCCTCCAAATCTTCAAAGCGTGAACTATGGATGCTAGCTCCAAATCATGAACAAGGTAGCTCTTCTCATGGGGCTTCAACTGACGAGAAGCATAAGCAATGACCCTACCCTCCTACATCAACACACAACCAATGCCAATTCCTGAGGCATCACAATATATAGTATAAGAATCTGAAGCCGACGGCAGTATCAAGACTGGTGTTGTGGTCAGTGCTGTCTTGAGCTTCTGAAAGCTCTCCTCGCACTCCTCGGACCATATGAAAGGAACACCCTTCCGAGTCAATCTAGTCAAGGGGGAAGCAATAGATAAGAATCCCCTGAACGAATCGGCGATAATACCCTGCCAATCCTAGAAAGCTATGGATCTCAGTAACTGAGGTCGGTCTGGGCCAACTCTGCACTCCCTCGACCTTCCTTGGATCTACCTGAATACCATCACGGGACACCACGTGTCCTAAGAATGCCACGGACTCAAGCCAGAACTCACATTTGGAACTTGGCACACAACTTCTCTTCTCTCAATCTCTGCAATACAATACTCAAGTGCCTAGCATGCTCCTCCTAGCTACGAGAGTAGAATAGAATGTCATCAATGAACATGATCACAAATGAATCCAGATAGGGCCTGAACACACTGTTCATCAGATGCATAAATGCTGCTGGGGCGTTGGTCAGCCTAAAAGACATCACAAGTAACTCATAGTGACCATATCTGGTCCTGAATGCAGTCTTCATAATGTCAGACTCTCTAATCTTCAGCTGAACGCAGTCTTCATAATGTCGGACTCTCTAATCTTCAGCTGATGGTAGACTGAACGAAGATCAATCTTCGAGAATACCCTAGCTCCCGGAGCTGATCAAATAGGTCATCAATACGAGGCAGAGGATACTTATTCTTCACTGTTACCTTGTTCAGCTGCCTGTAGTCAATACACATCCTCATGGATCCATCATTCTTCTTAACAAACAGGACTAATGCACCCCATGGCGACACACTCGGCCGAATGAACCCCTTATCTAGGAGTTCCTGGAGCTGCTCCTTCAATTCCTTCAGCTCAACTGGTGCCATCCGATATGGAGGAATAGAAATAGGCTGAGTGCCTGGCACCAAGTCGATCCCAAAATCAATATCCCTGTCCGGCGGCATGCCCGGCAGGTCTAAGGGAAACACATCAGGAAAGTCTCGCACAATGGGAACAGAATCAATACTGGGAGTCTGGGCCTCGACCTCCCACACAAATGCTAAATAAGAGAGACATCCCTTCCCAACCATTCGTTGGGCCTTGAGGAAAGATATTACCCTGCTAGGTACATACTCAGTCGTGCCTCGCCACTCGATCCTCTGAATGCCCGGCATAGCCAAGGTGACTGTCTTAGCATGACAGTCCAGAATAGCATGACATGGAGATAGCCAGTCCATGCCCAATATAACATCAAAATCGATCATGCTGAGAAAAAATAGGTCCACTCGGGTCTCCAGACCCCCAATAGTGACCAAACAAGACCGGTATACATGGCCCACAACAATAGTATCCCCTACTGGGGTAGATACATGCACTAGCAACTCAAGACACCCCCGGGTCATGGCCAAATAAGGAGAAAAATATGTAGACACATAAGAATAAGTAGAACCATGATCGAACAACACTGAGGCATCTCTGTGGTAGACTGAAATAATACCTGTAATAATTGCATCAGAAGCAATGGCCTCAGATCGGCCCAGAAGAGCATAGAATCTAGCATGTCCGCCTGATCCGCCTCCTCCTCGAGGGCGACCCCTAGCTGACTGACCCTCACCCTTAGCTGGCGGGGCGGGTGTTGAAGTAGAAGGACCAGATGACGAGGGTTGTCCCCTCTGCTGATAAGACCTAGAAACAAAATGGGGACACTCTCTACGGTGGTGCCCAAACTCGCCACACTCGTAGCAACTCCCTGGTGTAGGGGGCTAAGACTGATAAGGACCACTGGCGCTGGAGTGGCCAGCTGATGAACTAGGCTGAGATGAACCCTGAGCAGATGGGGCCTGTGAAGAACTCTGAGCTGGCATGGCGTTGAGGGATGGCTGGCTCTGGTGCGAACCCTGATAACCTTGACTAGAAGACCACCCACAATGATCTGAGCGACCCGACTACGAAGATCTGAAAGAGCAACCTCGGCTCTGCTGACTCTGGCCTCTGCTCTGAGTGCCATTGGAACTAGCTGAACCTCGAGGCCTCTGGGCCTCCCTCTCGTCCCGCTATTTGCAACGATCTGACTCTATGTCGCGAGTAATATCCACAGCCTCCTCAAATGTACGACTCAAAACCCTCTCTCGAATCATCAAAATACGAATGGGATAAATGAGGTCGTCCACAAAGCGTCCAATCCTCTCTCTGTCGGAAGGAACCAACCAAGGTGCATGTCTAGACAGCTCTGTAAAGCCGATCTCATACTCTGACACTGTCATGTCCCCCTGACGGAGACCCTCAAACTGCCTACGCATCTCCTCTCTCTGAGATCGAGGCACCCACTTCTCCAAGAGCATGGTGGAGAAATCTAGCCATTATAGTGGTGCTGCCCCTGCTGGCCTGCGGCGCTCATAAGACTCCCACCAAGCGAAAGCTGGCCCTTGAAACTGAAAGGTAGTGAAAGATACCCCACTGGACTCCAAGATCCCTGCCGTTCGGAGCATCTGACGGCACTTGTCCAGAAAACCTTGGGCGTCCTCGACCAGAGCACCAGTGAACACTGGAGGAAATAGTTTGGTGAACCTCTCGAGACGATGCTGCTCATCGTCCGACATAGCTGGGACCCTGTCCCCCTGAACCTGATCCGCTGGCTGAACCGGAACCACAGGCTGAACTGGAGGAGCCTCTGGTGTCTGCAAGCCCTGTACTGCTGGCTCTAGAGTGCGTGATGCGGGGGTCTGATGACCACCCTCGATCCCTGATGCAGCTGCCGCAGTAGTAACTGAAATCGCCTGTACCAGGCCAGTGCAAACTGCTAGTATCTGAGCAAGGGTCTCTTGTAGACCTGGAATGATGATGGGCACAGCTGGTGCCTAAACCAGCACTACTGGAACCTCTGCAACTGGGGGCTGTGGGTCAGCTGGTACTGCATCAGCTACCCGACCTCTGCCACGACCACGACCGCATCCACGACCTCTAGCAGGTGGTAGTGGTGGTCGTCCTCCCCGTCCGGAAGCTCGAGTTCTCGCCATCTGCGAGAGAATAGAATGTCAAAGTTCAGTTCAAGTCAAAAGTAATTGCACGACAAGAATTCCAAGAATTGAAACTTTTCCTAAAAGGTTTGTAGCCTCCCGAGGATAAGTACAAGCGTCCCCGTATCGATCCACGAGACTCTATTAAACCGGCTCATAACTCGCGAGACCTGCTAACCTAGGCTCTGATACCAACTTGTCACGACCCAAATCCCGGTCGTGATGGCGCCCAACACAATGCTAGGCAAGCCCGACCATATTACCTCTTAAACCAGCCAATTATTAATTCCAACTAATCCAGTTAAACTTAAACAGCAAGTAATCATATCAAAATGGCAACGAAATAGTAAAAGCATACAATATGCGGTCCCAACCATATCGTGGTGTCCCGAGTCTGAGCCTCTACAGAATAAACATCCTAGTACAAACAAGTCTAAGCAAGATGAAAACAACAAAAGGGTAAAGAAGGAGAAAATAGGTTCTGCGGACGCCGGCAGCTACCTCGTAGTCTCCGCAAAAGTAGATAATGATCAGCAGCTACAATATCTCAACTGCTCTCGGGCACCTGTGGATCTGCACAGAAAGTGCAGGGGAGTGGGGTGAGTATATTTCAACTCAGTGAGTAATAATAATAAACAATAACTGAAAGTAAGAACTCATGTGCTATCACTAAACAGTTCTAAGGCAAACCCCCACAGGTAAGGCATCACTATAGTAAGTACTCCGATCACCAGTCCACATCTATCTCATCAAGGTCCCATACTGACTAAATCCTCACTCGTACCACAACGGTGTATAGCCATCTCAATATTTGGAGACATATACATGTGTCTATAAGGTATAAGTATCTGAATAAGAATAATGCTGCGGCGTCATATCGTTATATATATATATATATATATATATATATATATATCGCTGCGGCGTGTAGCCCGATCCATATAAGTATCGCCGCGGCATGCAGCTCGATCCATAACTCACATATACGTAGCTATTGTCACAATTGGGTTTTTAACCTCTCTTAGTCTGTTATCTCACAGCCTCTCGGGCAAAACAAGGAAATTAGGGAACTCAGTCCAGACAGTCCTCACTATTAGGAGTAGTGTAATAAACAAGTTTTAATAATTTAAGCAGGCAAAACATGACTGAGAGTTTGCTTCTAGCAAGTAAAGTGAGGAGAATAGACAAACTGCCCCTAAGGGTTACTACAGGTCGGCGTAAGGCCCCAAACACGACATACAACCCATAATTTACTCAAAAAAAGGAATAATTTAATATTTTCAAACCAAATACGCTGCTTAATAGTCACTACGGGACTGTCTCAATTAGTGTAGAATTGGCCTTTCAGACCCACTCAGCTAAATCAGGGAACTTCCACCCTAAGTAATCTATCTCTCACAGTACACATCTAGTACTGGCTCTTAATAGGTTATTCAGCTAGTCTTACGGCCGAGTGTAAGTTTCCAACACGATATAAGGGTCACTTAGCTCTACAGGTTCCCTAATGCTCTACAGATCGGCACAAGGCCCCAAACATGGCTATTAGCCCAATTACACAATCATAATCTCATTATCGGTCATAATACACAGTATTCTATAGCCGGGAAGGACTAAGTCCAAACACCCAATCACAATGTCACCACGCCCGTCACAAGACGCGTGTCTCATCTCAACATAGCATTGTGAAGTGCTAGTACGGGGTTTCAAACTCTCAGTACATTATTTACTACTACCACTCACCTCGAACCGGTAGAAGCCTCAGTCCGCCTTGCGCTTGCCTCGCAAATCTCCTCAGGTGCCAAATCTGCTCAAAATCAATGATAATACATCAATATATGCTAAATTCATGTAACCCATTCGAAATAACCCAAATTGCATCAAAACCCACAAAGTTGTCAAAATCTGACTTTTGGTACGCTTCTCAAAAAATTACAAAATTTACATATTCGGAACCCTCGTCTCAATACGAGTCAATGCATATAAAGTTTTCCAAAATTGGACTCCGTTTGCCTACTCAAATCGACAGTTTACTAAAGCCCTAGCTTAGGCTAAATTTCCTCACAATTTGATCCAATTTCAGTGAAATAGAGGAGGATTTCAAGATAAAAACGCGTAATGAACCATAAAACTCACCTCCGATGATAACCCGATGATCTCCCAGCAATAACTCACCCAAATCGCCCAATTTCACCTCTCAATACCGAGCCTAATGTTTTTGCAGCATCTGAAATTTACCCCTTATGTTATTTTTAACACATGCACGATTTCCGCTTCTGCGGACAAAAATCCGCTGCGATGCCGCCTCTGCGACCAAATGGTCGCTTCTGCGAGACCACACCAAGTCGCCCAGTTCCGCTTCTACGGCCCAGGTCTCGTACCTGCGAGACCGTTCCTGCGGACACACCTCCGCTTCCGTGATCTTCCCCAGTCGCCTGCCTTCCGCTTCTGCGACCTCAGACTCGCAGAAGCGGGTCTGCTCCTGCGGTACATCTTCCGCTTCTACAGAACCTCCTGGCCAAGCCCCCTTTCGCATCTGCGATGACAATTCCGCTGCGATGACAATTCTGCTCCTGCGGTCCCTAATCCGCAGGAGCGAAAATGCTGCTGCAATTTATGACAACAGCTCCCAAACTCCAAATCTCTCCGTTTAACCTTCCGAACTCATCCCGAGGCCCCTTGGACCTCAACCAAAACCATAAACATACTCCATGGCACCATACGAACTTGTTCCAAAGATAAAAACACATACTTTAATACGAAAAACATCGAATCCAAGCAAATTCAAGCCTAAGTTTTCATTCAAACTTCCGCAACCGACATTCGATCAAAAACCCGACCAAACGACCTCCGAATGACCTGAATTTTGTAGGCACATCCAAAATCACCTAACGGAGCTACTGCAACTGTCGGAATTCCATTCCAACTCCCAGATCAAAATCTCACCTATCAATCGATATCGCCAAAATTCAACTTTAGCCAATTCAAGCCTAATACTACACCGGACCTTCAAATTCACTTCCGTTCGCTCTCCTAGCTCTTAAATGACCTCCCGAAGCTGACCGAATCATCAAAATTCGATTCTGAGCTCTCTAACTCACAAGTCAACATCCAGCTGACTTTTCTCAACTATTCCTTCATCTAAGACACTATTTGTCTCAATTTCACCCAAACTCTACTCGGATTGACTCAAACTTACCCAATATGCATATTGCAACATTAACAAGCATATAACGGGGATAACGGGGTGATAACTCATGTGATGACGGGCCGGGTCATCACAGATTCGAGGGAAGCCATTAACGGATTTGAAAAGAGGATGAGAAGGGGAACAAGGGGTGTTAATTTTTGGCTCGTTGGTGGTGGTGCCGCCATCGCTGGTGGTAGAATTTTGGGGCGACTCTGATTAGGGTTTCTGTAAGGGGAGGGTTTGGAAGAGATGATTTGGGGGTAGGGGGTGCTGTTCCGACACTTTTATATTAATTGGCCCTTAGTTCTCAACCGTTGGATCAAAGATCCTCGACGAATGAGATTAAACATGATGAAACAACGTCGTTTTGGGGGAATGGTCTTTGGACCGGGTACTAGGGACGGGTATGGGCTGCTTGGGCGGGTATTTTTGTTTGGGCTAAGCCACTTGAGCCCAAATCAGGTCTTTTCTTCTTTGTTTTCTCTTTTTCATTTTGTTTTCTTTTTCTCTTTTTCTTATTTAGTATTGTATTTCAATTTGTATTTTTGAATTTTTTCTGATTTCATAAAAAATGCAAAATTCAAATAAAGACCTAGTTTATTTCCAACACTAAGCTAATTAATTCCTAAAAATTGATTAAGTCTTATTTAAAGTAAACTCAAGACAAATTCAATAATTAACAATTAAAATGCAAAAATAGACTATTTTATTATTTTTATTTGTGAGCACGTGATTTTTGCCCTAAACAATAAAATTCCAAAATTAAAATAAATAATATTTTTGTTTGCTATTGTATGTTTTGATTGAAATAAAGTATATTTGTGTGATTGAACAATTAAAAATAAAAATTAGAAAATTTAAAAAAATAGGTTAAGTATAAAATGTCACAAAATAAAGGAATTAAATGAAAATTAGAAAAAATACACATATATGCCGGAAATTAAAGAAAAATAGTAAAAAATGTCAAAAATATCAGAAAATTAGAGAAAATAGGAAATTAAAAGAAATTGAATAATTGAAAAAGAATATAAAAAGAGAAAATAAAATACAACAGGAAAATACACAAAAATAATAAAAATACATGAAATACACAAAAATACATAACTGGGCCAAATGTTACAAGCCCAAACACATCAGCCCAGAGGATTTAAAAATCCAGTCCAATTATTATATAAAATCAATCCTGGCCGTCCATGTACTCATTCCAACGGCTGATTTTGAATCTTTAAGATTAAATGAAACGACGCAGCTTCAATGAATCAATCTGGGTCGTCCATCTATCATGATCTAACGGAGATCAATATGTCTCCACTTAATTTCCAAATGGCACCATTTTTAACTTCAGATCCTGGCCGTTGATCAAAGATGATCAAAAGGCCAGGATCAATTAAGCCATCAGGGTATGAAGGGCTTGGTCTCTTCAGAGACCAGCCATTTCTTTCTTTTACAAACCCTAGCCGCCCTTTATCATCTTCTTCTCCTTCCTCTCCTCTTCATCGGCCATGGAGACTAGCCGACCTCCATAGCCATCTCCGGCCACTCCCAGCCCCCAAACCTTTCATTTCCTCCTTCTCTACACCAAACCACCCTGAAACCCCAAAGAAACCCCAAGAAAACTCCCGTTCTTGAAATTCCGGCCACCGGATTTCTTCTCCGGTGACCACAACCATGGGACAGTCATCCAAACTTACACCATTAGACCACATTGCATAGATCTTTAACCCTACATAACCACTTTCCCTCGAATCTCCTTGAAACTTCTCGAATCTTTGAGATTAAATCGTCGGAACCCTAACTCCGGCAAACCTAAAAACCCCACCCCCAAAGACACACTCTCGTGTCTCTAATACCATTCTTTACCACAATACCCAATAAAGACTTCAAGTCTAAAGTCTGAAAAAAGAAAAGAAAAGAAACTGGAAAAAAGAAAGAAGAAAGAAAAGAAAAAGAACAAGAAAAAGAAAAAGAAAAATGGGGAAAGCTCAGGAGACATATCATGCGAGCTAAGTCCCCTCTCCCTCTCTTTGTTTCTATTTTTGATTGTTAAGCATGTTTTTCTGTGTTTAATTCTATTTCTTTGATTTAGTTGTAATTAGTTGCATGATTAGTTTAGCTTCGTTCTTTTGAAATGTTTCCTGTTATAATTTTGTTTCTATTAGCATATCTTCTGATATTTGTCTAATATTCTTTTTTAATAACATGCTTCATTAGTCTATTGATAATCCTGTTTATTACACTTGACTAAATATACTCGAGCCTTTTAGGTTTTTTTTTTGAGTTTAAACATGAATGTATTCTGAATATATCTCTTTATGTTTAATTTGCTATACTATGCCTGAATCTGAGTTGTGAGTTATTTAATTGAAATTCAACCATATTCAAATTTCTCTCTGAGTTTTGATTAGATGATAAATGATTTCTGATTGTGGCTATGTGTGCAAATTGATATAAGAAGGCTATATTGTAATAAATTCATGTTTTAGACTACAATTAGTCTTATTATGCTTTAGGGGTATTGGTTATAGCTGTGATAATTAGTTAATTAGATAATTGGCTAATGTTTAAGTATGCTAATTAGTTAAAATTGAAAATGATCTAAAAATGACTACAATTGAAATAGTTTAAGGAGTGGCTAATTTTGAAACTGGCCAACTCTATAATAATAGGCTTAAATCTGAAACTTGTTAAGTTCTGTAAGTTTATATTCTGAATAACAAAAGTAACTAATTTTACAAAGCCAGGTCCAAACATTGGACTGGCTAAATCTGAAAGGTTTAATTCTTAACAAATAAGCAGGCTAGTCATGCAATTCAAATCTAATAGACATTAATGAAAGGATACCTCTTAAAAGAGGTCAAAACTGAAAAAAAATCAAGGATTAAATCTGGCTAATTCTTAAATGACTTATAATAACTGGCCAGCAGTTAAATAATGCATAAAAGCTGTACACCTAGACCTTAGATAGGTCGGGTAAATACTAATTAATAACATGGGCATAAAAGGCATGAAAAATGGCATAATTGTATATTTAATAGAGCCTATAGGGACAAATCAGACATTTAGGCTTGGTATTTATGCAATAATGCACAAAACAAAGGGTATAATAGACCCAACAAAAGGGCTTAGTTGTTAATGACCTTAGCAAGTAAGGGTACTATAGTAATAGGCCCCTAATAGAAGCCAATAGATCCCCCTAAAACCTTCCAGCAAAGGCTGGAAGGCATTTTTGAATCTGAAAAGAGTACTAAAGTGTAATAAATAAAAGAATTAAGGGGAGGGAATTGGGAATAAGATTTTCAAATTTCCCCCCCAAAATTTCATCACTCGCATCTATAAATAGGCTTTAATTAAGCTCGAATAAGGGCTGGATTTTTAGAATTCAGAGAAATACTTCTGAAATTAAGAAAACTATAAGATTCTAAGAGTAATTTCTGGGTATTTGTCGAGCACTATTCTGAAAATCAACTAGGAATCCTCTGTTATCTCCTGTTTGTCGGGTTTCTACTGGTTTTCTTCAAGTTCTGTTATTTGAATAGCTATTTGCTGAGCTTGGAATTCCTTTTCGACTGTTTGATTCAACTGTGCTTGCTATGTTGATTCATTTCTGCTGCTGTTGCTTTGCTGCTGTGATCAACTGATTATTCATTTCATTTGCTTCCCTTAGACTCATAGAGTTCTTTTGCTAAATCAGGTACACAACTACTACTCGAGCAATGTAACTGAAGTTGATTTGAAGGAATGAAAAACATGATTTGATTTAAAAGCCTATTTTGTTATTTTGTTTCTTATTTTTCAATGTATAAGTAGATAATCTATAATTTTGATAGGAAATGGTTGTATAAGTAGTACATATGAAGTATGAGCTGATACTAGAAAACAATGTAAGATGTAGATTAGAGTAGTAGTAGTAATCATAATCACCTAGACGTAGCTTAGTTTAACAGTAGGTTAATCGGTTTAAATTAACTTACAGTTTTAAAAACGGATTCATAACAGGCGTATAATAACAACGATTAAACAATTATAATAAGGTCATTAACGTAGCTTTAATCTACCTCTTCACTTTCAGAGTTAGTAATAGCTGTAGGTTGCATGATTTAAAAATCAGTAGCTAAGAGTATAAAATTGGTCGACATGGTTACACAATCAGCCTATCTTTTAATACAGTTAGCCTTTGATAATCAGAAGAGTACGAGTTATAACTAATAAATTGTATATAATAATCGCGATTCATATAGTTAAGTAATATTCTGTCACTTTGAGTCAATAATTAATATGTTTTTAGTAGTTTTACAAATTAGTTGATAAAAAATATAAAAAAAGGCAGTCCGTTGGTCAAATGCAATAGTGTTAGATAGTTGAGATCTGGAATTCGTATTGTTAATTCTATACTACTTCTTCTCTTTATGAATAAATACATTTTTAGTTTACTCTCTTCTGATTCTAAATACCTGTGTATATAATGAATTTCTATTTTTGTTTCTCCCTTTCAATCTTGTTTGATCTGGGCTTAACGATTAACACATGCCTGGATACAATTAGATTAATTGGGCTTCTGATAAATAACTTCAGTGTGTTCCGGGTTTCTGAAACCTAGATACATAAATCAGTCTGCTGAATACGAGCCCAAATGTCCAGGCCTAGTAACATAAAATGATAAGGCCTGGACTTATATTCTGAAATTATAATATAACTAAAATGATTAGGGAAAAACCAATGGTAGAAAATATAGTTATTTACTAGGATTGGACTATAAAAATTGAGTGGGATGAGCCTCGTATGAAAACGAAATAAAGGGGCCCCCATATAAACAAAATAATAATGTGATAGACTCGGGAAGGTCGTTAGCAAATTTCACGGCTTTCCAAAGAATAACATGTCGTTAGACACTATTGGCACGACTTTAAAAAATACTTTCTTAATACGAGTGCACATTTAATGTGACTCAAATCCTAAATCTCGGCGAAGCCGAAACGTGTTAAAAGTCACAGGCGTACTAGTTGCGGTGTGACTCGAGATACGTTTTCACAACGTTGCAATTCATAAAATATTTAAAGCGAAACACGCACACTTTGTTTAAGAGCATATAATGAAATCAATTAAAATCAAGAATGACAGTTGAGCGATCGTGCTGAAACCACGAAATCTGGGAGTGCCTAACACCTTCTCCAGGGTTAACAGAATTCCTTATCTAGATTTCTTGTTGCGCGGACTGTTAAACAAAGTCAACTTCCTCGAATTTTGGGATTAACTGGTGACTTGGGACACCATTATTTTCCCAAGTGGTGACTCTGAAATTTTAATAAAATCCCGAACCGATTGTCCTTAAATTGGAAAAACTCCTTCCTCATTGTTATTACATCCTTTCTCGGGGTATTTATAATTATCGAGGTATACCTTATTCTCCTATTCGGGAAAATCAAAAAAAGGTAGTGAAAAGGGAGGTGTGACAGCTCTGGAGACTCTGCTGGGGATAAGTAACCCAGAACTTCGGTTCAGGGTTTAAGAATTCGAGCTCGTTAGAATTGCCATTCTTGATGTTATTTGACTTCATTATATGCTTTGATCAACGTGCTACGTGTTTTTACCGCTTTGATATTACGTGGATTGTATATATAGAATTGTGCTGAAAATCCTTCTCTTCTTTACCTCCGGGGACGTGCTTACTGGTTGAGACTCCCCTTTCTGTTAAGTTATACCCAAAATAAGAAATAGAGGCCGGATAAGTTACAAAGCCGAACGACCCCGCGAGTCCTCGGTACGTAGCCCCCTCCTCGATCCGAGTTGTCCAATCGGGTACATGGTCTAGCACCATATGAAACAATAAGATATTGAACATAGGTCTAGGATGATTATTTGCAACATAACTGACTTAAGGGACTCAACACAGCGGTTGGGTTCGTCTAGGACAGGTAACCTGGAATATTAAAGACCGAGCATATTATATGTTGCATTTTATTTGTCCTGGATCATTATGCGGACTGGCAAAATTCTTGAAAAAACAAAAGAAAGAGAAATTGTGGAATAGAAATATTGAAATAATAGCGAAATGCTGTCGAAACTTGGAAAATTTGAAAAGAAAAATCTGAAAAAATAGAGGAACAATGTTGTTGAAATAATTGGTTACATAATCTGACCGAACTACGCAGGTTTGTTTCTCGTCATTAGGTGGGATACGTAGGCAACCCTTGACGGGTCCAACCACCCTTTTAGAAAATGACCCAAAAAATATAGAATTTTAGTTTCAAATAATCGAAGTGATTGTTGTTTTTGGAAATAGCCGAATGTTTTGAAAGGACGCTGGAAGGCTGTTTTGGCAAAAATGGCCACTTCAAAATCATGTCTTTTTCTTTCAAAATAAATAGCTTGAAAAGGCTAATTCTTTCAAAAATGAAAATTGTCTTTGAGAAAATATTTTTCCTTTTTTGAATAAAATTGCCTTTAATAAATGTGGATGATGAGCACAGTACGAAATGAACCATTCACCTTAATGAATAAAATCCCTTTGGAGTTGAGACTATGGTGGAATGATATGGGTCAAGAAGGACAAGCTGGGGTCAAACGCTAGGATCTTACGGGGTTGATGGTGATAATTCCTCGTGGCGATATTATTCGGGCACTTATCACTTGTTGGGATCCCGCACATAATGTTCTACACTTCTCAGACTTCGAGCTCACTCCTACCTTAGAGGAAATTGCTTATTATATCAGGAAAGATGAGTTCCCCTGAAAGAAAAATAACCGGTGGCTCCGAGGGCGATAACAGTGCACAGATTCCTCGATTCTCTGAAAATTGCCAAGAACATCCATAACGAAGACTTGGATAATGGATTTTGTTCTTTAAGTTTCATCTACAGTAGATATGGTCATATCGGGGGATTCAATGACCCTACGAACAAGCTCTGCGGTAAATCTAACCGAGTCAAGTGGGAAGAGCATAGGCGATTTTCCTTTATTGTGGCGTTTCTCGGATTAGTCATATTCCCCAGGAAAGATGAAAATATTGATAAAAGGGTCGCCGGGGTGGCCAATACTCTTCTTGTGCAAAATAATAGCACACTGGCGCCAATGATTATAGATGATATCTTCTGTGCCCTCACATCCTGTAAAGCGGGGCATGACTTCTTTGAGGGTTGCAATTTGATTCTCCAGATTTGGTTGATAGAACATTTGTGTCGTCATCCTCCGTTCTTGAGTTATGGTTCATCTGAGAAGAAGTGCATTTAAGAGTTTTATATGAGAACAAAATAAGTTAAGTTGCCGGAAGGTGCAAAAGGTTGGATTTCATACTTGCGATCGTTGACTGCCAGTCAAATTGATTAGGCATACGGATGGTACCCCCTCGATGAGGTGATATACATGCCAACGGAAGGGTCGCATTTCTTGATCATGGGTCTTAAAATCATTCAGCCTTATGCACCGTACAGGGTACTACGACAGCTTGGGAGATATCAAGTTATACCAAAAGATGGGTCCTCAGTTTACAAGCAGTAGAAATTAGTCCGGACGGACAATTCCCGAAAGCAAAGATTCGACAGATTTGGAATGAATGGCAATGCTTGAAGGTAGACACTTATGTGGGAAACTGAGCTCAAGGAGAAGTATCGCCAGGGTATGCTGCATGGTATCGCCGGGATGTCGAGCATGATAGAACAATGAAAAGGCCTCACATTCAAGAATTGGCTGAGCAGTCTAAGGAGCACAGAGATTGGGTGGCCAAGTAAAATGAGTATAGAGCCAAGATTATCTTGCTAGAGAAACAATTTCGAGATCTAAAGTTCGAGAGCAGCTTACAAGCGGCATCCGATGAGGGAGAAAAGAAGCAAATGAGAAAAGAGAATGAAATCTTAAAGGCTCAAATTGCAAAGATAAAGATTGCAACCGAAACTCCAGTTTGCCTAGCCCGAGATGAGAAATTGATTGAAAATCTTTGGCGCAAAGCGAATGACTACAACTTCGATCTTGATAAAGCAAAAAAGGATTTAGTCGGGGTTCAAAGACAACTGGCCAGAAATGCCAAGGAAAGAGCTAGAATGTATCAACAATTACAAGATGAAAACAAGGTTGAGGTAGCTCGATTGAGAAAGAAAGTCATTACAGCCGAAGTCAAAAGTAGCAAGCAAACCAAAGAGTTTGAAGTAGAGAGAGAACATTGTTACATGGATATGGCTCAGTTAGAATTTGACTACAACAACTACAAAAGGAGAACCAACAAACCTCAGACGCTCGGGCCAAATAGATTAGCATGTTGCTTCAGGAAAAAAAGGGGTCATCCGAGAAAGAATCGTCAACATTGCTCAGTACATTACAAGGAAATGCCAATCGTGTGAAGATATGTCCCAGGCAACATTCACATCAGCAGTAAAGTTCTTTGTAAAACAAGTAATGTGTGACCTAGATAAACTCCAAAGTGGATTAGCATATAGGCCCGCGGCAAGACCGAACGACGTCTCGCGGGCACTAGGAGCATTAATGTATTCGTAGGGCATGCATTTTGTATTTGTATTTTTTTTGTATTTGTAGTACAACATCGTTTGTAACTGATGTTTTTGAGTATCAATGAAAAATTCAAAAGAAGTTGTTGTCATTCTCTTTCCGTTTTTTTGTTTGGGCGATAGGCAAACATGTAGGAATGGAAAACAAAAATGAAAATGAAGAGGTGAAAAGAACATGGTGGTTCAAGGAGGAAAAAATGCCGGGATGATGCATAATGATCAAGGAAAAAGTTGTGATTTTAATCATTACATTTTAACCCTTATGAGCTAACTATTAACGAGTTTTGTTGTTGATAAGTATCAGATTTTCAGCTGGCAACTGGCATTCTGGCACATCACAATTACAATACACGTTCAAAAGCTATGTCTAAGGCAGTAACTCAGGAGATTGAACCTACCATCATGGACCCGGTACTGGAAGAAGAGATTGTAGATGTTGTGGGTATGAAAGAGGAGATGTATAAGCTAAGGTAGCAAATGTCGGAAATGTACCAGGCCTGGTCTAGGGGTCAACCTTTGCCTACCTATCCAACTAATCCAGAATACGTCCCTCCCACAAATCCAAATCCTGAGCCACCTACCATGAACTCATCTTCCACGTACCTAAATTACAAACACTACTATTCCACAACTTCATAGGCACCACGACCATTATCCAAACAAGTTCCCCCACAACCACCTCAGGTCGCCCCGGTATATGTGGCACCACCATCTGCCGCTCTGCATAAATCATCTAGTGAACCAGTGTTCCATGTTCAAGACACTCATTATTATCCACCAAGCCAACGTTCAGGCAGCATGGCTCCTACACATAACTTATAGATATGACGGAAGAAAAGCCTGTCAGAAACTTGGAACAAGAAGAGATGGCACGGAAGATGAGAAGTCTTGAACATTCCTTCTGTAACATACAAGGGCTAGGAGGCCAAGTGAGCGTTGCATATAAAGATTTATGCTTATTTCCGGAGGTGCAGCTCCGGCCGGATTCAAGCTACCTAAGTTTGATATGTACGACGGCCATGGGGATCCGGTAGCCCATCTAAGTGGCTACTATAGTAAGATGCGTGGAGCAGGGGGAAGAGATGATTTCTTGATGGCTTATTTTAGCCAGAGTTTGAGCGGTTCTGCACTGGAGTGGTATACCCGTCAGGATCACACCAGATGGTTCATCTAGGATGATCTAGCTCAGTCATTTGCCAACCACTTCCAGTACAATCTAGAGATAATTCCAGACAGGATTTCGCTAACCAAAATGGAGAAGAAACCCGGGGAAAGTTTCTGGGAGTAAGGTTTAGATGGAGGGAACAAGATGCACGGGTAGACCCTCCCATGAAGAAAACAGAAATGGTGGACTGCTTTCTACAGGCTTTAGAGCCTACTTACTATGGTCATCTGGTATCAGCAATTGGAAAACTTTCAATGAGGTGGTAAAAATGGGAAGCTTCGTAGAAGAGGGATTGAAAACCAATAAGATCATGAGTTTTTCCGCTATTAAGGCCACGAATCAGGCAATACAAACCAGAACTGGGGGATCCGTTGGTAAAAAGAAGAAGGAGGAGGTCGCAGTTGTTGAAAGTAGATCGTGGTCTCGGGGACCAAGTACATATCATCACCCACCTCGTCCATATCAACCATATCCACCAGCACCCTACAACCCACCACCGCCATATTATCCTCCTACCACTCCACATTTTTCTGTCCCACATGCTCAATATTACCCACCGCCTCCACATGCATGGCGAGCCCAAACTCCATAAAATGTCTACCATGCACAAAACACCTACCCGCCTTCCAAAACATACAAAAATCCAAATAGACCCAGCTTTCGTCCAGATTCGGAAGTAAGTGGAAACAGAGCCCAAACAAAGAAAACATTTACTCCGTTAGGGGAGTCATATACTAGTCTTTATCATCGTCTGAGGGAGTTAGGGATGCTAAGCCCCATTGAGCCAAAACTTCCAAACCCACCACCTAGAAACCTTGACCAATCAGTCCTATGTGAATATTGTTCCGGGGCGCCGGGACATGATACTGAAAAGTGTTGGCACTTAAAGTCATCCATACAAGAGCTTATTGATACCAGGAGGATCGAGGTGCAGGCTCACACAGAACCCATTGCCATCCCATCATGAGACGCACATGATAGAGTTGGAATAGGGGGAGAGCAGTAAGAAACCTTCTCAATCAGTGATGATGATAAAAGCCAATAGCAAAGTGGGAGGAGAGGTTGAGAAAGATAAAGCATCAGTTGAATTGCCCATAAAGAAGTCATCAGTGGTCGAGGCCATGAAAGTAGTGGTGTCAGGAGCCAAGCCTTTGTTGACCGTGAAGGGAGCTTATGTGGAACCTGTGGTTATCAAACTGGTGGTGCAGATGCCAGTTGAAAACACTAAAGACATACCGTGGAACTATAAAAAAGTTACAGTGATGTACAAGGGGAAGGAGGTTACAAGAGAAGTCAATGAAACACATGGCCTAACTCGCTCCGGGCGATGCTTTGCCCCGGAAGAGTTAAGGAAGACGAAAGTAGTAAAAGAGAATCCGAATCATGTAAAGAAGGCAGTTACTGAATAAGAAGAAGATGAGTTCTTGAAAAAGATAAAGGCTCAAGACTATTCAATAGTGGAGCAATTAAGAAAAATGCCTGCACAGATTTCATTGTTATCATTGCTAATCCATTCTGAAGAGCACAGGAAGGCGTTGATGAAAATTCTGAACGACGCACATGTGCCCGAGAAAATTTCAGTATACCATCTTGAGAAAATCATGAATAAGATCTTTGAGACAAACAAGATAACATTTTAAGATAATGAATTGCCACTTGAAGGAATGAAGCATAACAAAGCACTATATCTCACAGTCAAGTGTGAAGAATCTGTGGTTACCCGTGCTCTAGTAGACAACGGGTCAAGTGCCAACATTTGTCCACTCTCAACCTTGGGAAAGCTGAAGGTCAGTCCTGATAGAATTGGTCGAAACAGTGTGTGTGTGTACGGGGCTTTGATGGAGGAGGCAAGAATGTTGTAGGGGACATTGTGTTGGAAATTACTATCGGACCGGTGGACTTCACTATGGAGTTTCAAGTGCTAGATGTTGCTGTTTCTTACAATCTGTTATTGGGACGTCCGTGGATCCATGCGGCGAAAGCTGTACTATCCTCTCTGCATCAAATGGTGAAATTTGAATGGGGACAACAGAAAATCATAGTGCATGGAGATGATGATGTCTTCAACACTATAACACCGTTCAAAGAAACTGAAGGGGACAAGGGCCCGTGGATATATCAAGTCATGGATGCTGTGGTAGTTAATAAAATATTCAAAGGGGAGAACATGCCAATTCATATACTGGCTCCTACAGCAGTAATGGTTGTCACACCTCTTTTTCCGCACAAACGTACGTATAAACGTAATGTGCCACTGTTTAATACTACACCCCGAGAAGGGATATAAAAATAATCAGGGAAGGAGTTTTTCCACTTAAAGGACAGTCAAAACGGGATCAATTTATTTAATTTATCAGAGTCGCCACTTGGGAAAATAATGGTGTCCCAAGTCACCGGTTTAATCCTGAACCGAGGAAATTTATGACTCTGTATATAGTCTGCGAAACAAGAAACCTGGATAAGGAATTCTATTAACCCAGGAGAAGGTGTTAGGCACTCTCGGATTCCGTGGTTTTAGCACGGTCGCTCAACTGCTCTTATTTCTTTTATCTGATTTCTTTATATATTTCAATTATATGCTTTTAATGTTCCGCTTTTCGATTTTAGAAGAATTGCGACGTCACGAAAACACATTTCGAGTCACACCGCAACCAGTACGCCTGTGACTTTAATGCGTTTAAGTTTCACCGAGAGTAGGATTTGGGTCACATAAATGCGCACCCATATTTAGGAAAGTAATTTATTTACAAATCGTGCCTAAAGATTCTCCATCTTTGTTAACTTCGGGAAAGACCGTGAAATTCGCTAAACGGTCCTTCCGAGTCTAAAGGTTTTATAACAATTAATTGAGGGACCCATAATTGTGTATTATTCGTTTGGGGAGGCTCATCTCATTATTTTATTTAAGGCCAATCCTAACATAACTATCATTTTCTATTTAATTGGTCTCTAATAATAATAAAAGGTCCAAATTTATTATTAAGAAATGCCCTACCCTATCAATTAAATATTAACGGGCCAAATATCATTTTTAATCTTAAGCCCAAGGAACCCGATTTGTACACTTGGATTTCAGTATTCTCAAGCGCCGGGCCTGAGACAGGCCCAAATGAAAAGAGAAACAAAGCTGGCCGTGTGGTAATAATCCTTGAAGGTGAGCTACGCATATTTTGGTTCATAAATTAGTTTTGCCTAAATCATATATAGTGAGGCATTATATTGGTTTGAACAAATTGCACTAGTTACCAAATCAAAAAACTTTATATGCTAATTGCTATGGTTTGCAGAACAAGATGCGAATTTCTTTAATAGTGGAATCTCTTAAAGCTGGATATCTATCAAATTATGACTAAACTAACAGATATTTAACTAATATGCTAAATTAACTAATTAAACTAACAACTTTTAGCAAACTAACATATTTTAAACTAATCTAACAGATTTAGTGGCACTATAATCTAACAGATTTAGTGGCATTTGATTTAACATTTAAACCTGTTTTTATTACTATGAAACTAAGTCAAAAATTTACTTTGCAATGAAGCCAATCAAAATAGCTAAAAGCTATCTAACTAACGATGACAGTGATTAAGGACTTGTAATAACAGTCCAAACGTCTCCTACTGTTAAGGACAAACAGTGCTGTTATGAGTTACAAATTTCAGTCCAATTAAATGTCTGGACGTGAATACAATATACAATTATTAAGCTTGAACAAATAAACCCAAATTCAATATAATAAAGCTTTAAAATAGGGAATCAACTTCAAAGAATCAGCTTCAATTTCCAATTGAACAGAATTTACATTGATAGGAATGTGTACCTGAAAATTGAGCAGATCTTATTAGATCTAATAAGTACAGCCACAGGATGTGACTCAACAGGCAGTTCAGCTATAACAGCAGTAGTATACAACCACAACAACACTCAGCAACAACCAGTAGCAACCAATGAAATAGACCAGGGAGAGTTTGTAACCAAGTAGACCCATGCAATCAACCACAAACCATTTGAATTCACTCAAATGAAATCGAAATGTGACCTAGGAATCATAGATTACATTCAGCAATCCAAAAAGAAAAACCAACCACAACTTGAATAAACTCCCAAATGATCGTATATGCTATGAATCTCGATTACAGAATAAAAAATAGAGAAGTCGGGTTGTTTTTTATCCTAATTGAGCTAAAGAACTGAATCACTGATTGAAAATCTGAAAATGATCTGAGGAGAAACAAAGAAACAGTAATGCTTCTCTCTCAAAAAACTGAATACTCTTTCCTTAAACTCTCCTATGAGTATATTTGTTTTCCAGATTGTATCTCCCTCAAAACACTCTCTGATTTTCCTTCAACTTTTTCTTAAGACTCCTATCTATTTCTTCTTAAACTCACATACTCTCCAGACTTATGTTTTTTCAGTGTTTCTGTATATTCTGCCCTTTCCTCTTTTCAGATCCCAATCTGTCTATTTAAAGAGTAAAATCAACTCATTTTTTATTCAAAACCTTCACTTTTCTTTACAGCTTGTATATTCCCTAGTCCATGTGCACCCCTTAATCTTCTGAATCCTTCTTTAGCCAAACAGTTTCTAATCTTCAGCTTTTAAGTATTGAAAAGTAATTCCAACTTTTAATTCTTTATTAAGATCCCATGTTTTCCTCTCATCCTTTTATCATCAACTCATGTTTTCCTATTACTTTAATTCATAGCATGGGTATGGACAACTTATTTTCTATTCGATTCCCTTAAACACCCCATGTTATTCTCTGATTCCCACTAGTCAATTGGCTTAATGGTTCACTGGTGTTCATCTGACAGACCACTCAACTCTTTTCTCAAATCAACATTTATAACAAAAGGGAAGTATACAATATATAGGGCAGAATCAGATTGGACTATCTAAGGTCCAATTCAACTACATCATACAGGGAATTAACACAAAGCTTAAGGAAGCATACATGAACTCTATTAATACGACTGAACATAATTCAAACGGAATTCATGTGCAAGAAACAAAGAAGAACCAGGAATCCAATCTCACATAGAAACGAGGCAATCTCAAAATAGATATCAACAAAACTTTTGACCAGAACTATTGGACTATGATCAGGACATATTAATCGACTGACCAGTGACTTCTCAAACCAAACAAAGGATTTAAGTTATTCGACGACGCTAATCGACGCGAACATGTACTCTATGGCATACTCAATCTCATAAACAAAATAGAAAAATAGTTGACCAAATATAAGGTCGGATTAGAGAAGATAGAGAAGATTAAAAATTAAACACAAAAACATAACAAATGAACGACTAATGAACACAACGATAAATAAAAACAGAAAAAGGAAAAATACCCCGGACAATGGCAAAAGAAAGCATCATGGACCATTTCGGATTTGAACTTGGATTTTGAAGTCGAATGGACTTTAATTAAAATGTTTTCAAACGAAAACATACCAATTAAAGTCTATTAACTTCAAATCCTTTCAATTGGATGGAATCCCTAGTTTTTTAATTCTTGGGTTCTTGAGGGCTCGATTTGGGGGTTGAGGAGTTAGGGCTTGATTCGAACCAAACCAGTTGTGATTTGGTAACGAGGGAGGCTAGGGGAAGGTCTGGTATGATTTTGGGGTTGATTGGGATAACTTTGGTTTTGGCTCGAATCTTCGATTGAAGATTCGAGAAGCTGGGGGATGATTCAAAACAAATGTATAAGGGATTCGTGTAGAGGAGGGTTGAGATTAATTGGTGTTAAGATGGGAAGGTTTGGCCTATCGGAATCGCCGTGAGGCGATTTCCGGTAGGCGGAGTACGGCGGAGTACATCGGCGTTGATGGACTAGTCTCTGAAGGTTAGAGACGGTCGAGGGGGGGGGGGGAAAAGGGGCGGGGGTATGGTTTTGAGAATATATACCAACTAAGAGATTTGATCTAGGCTGTTGGATCGATTAAGATCGACGGCTTGGATCAACCTACTTAACGAAACGGAGTCGTTTGAGTAGGTTTGAGACCGGGCGGGTTTTTGTGTGGATATGGGTCGGGGTGCAGGGGCGTTTGGACACCGTTGGATCAAAACGAATCGAATGGCTTGGATACCATGGCCAACTACGACGTCATTGGGGTGTATCTGGAGATGGACTAGACCGGATTTTGTGCTTGGGCCTGGGTTGGGCGTTTTCTTTTGGGCTTGTTTTAATATTGACTGCCCCAGTCCGAACTCATACATAAAAAGCAAAAATTCCTAATTTGAAACCAAAATTCCTAGACTAAATCCTAAATGCAAATGCAGTATATTTTTGTATTTTTATTAATTTAACAGATAATCACGCGCAAACGAATGCAAACAGTCCAAAACAAATAACACAAAATTCACAATAATTATAAACAACACAAAAATTATTTTATTTTGAATTTTTGGGAGTAATTCTCATGTAGGGCAAAAATCACGTGCTCACAGTTGCCCCTCTTTGCGCGGAAACATGAAGAGTTTTCGTGCAAAGATAAGTGAGCGGATACGAGCGATTTTTGCCCGTTTGAGCACTAAGTATGAAGCATTTTTTTGGAAAAGTTTGACCGAACCTTCGCTTCAGAAGGTCTCCTACATATCCCAGGCTAAAAGGGAATCAGGTCAATGTAGTTCGGGAAGTTTTGGTAGCTGGGACTACCATGGCTGTTGTGACCCTGTAGTTACTGCTGTTGCTGCTGATGCCACTACTTAACTGATCTCCTTATTACACCGTGCTAAAAGAAAAATAAGAAGCTAGACTAAGTTACAGTATTGCAAATTCTTATCAATCTTTTCAACTTTATCTTGTCATGTTCCGTGCCCTTCTGCTGGCTTTGATGTTTCTTCACATGCTTCTTCTCTTCTGACAATTGTTATTTCGGCCTATCTTGATTGCCGAACTCCGACCATTGGTCCCTTTCTTGTGATCTTCGAATTATTTTCCTTCGAATTCTGAATCTCTCTTTTCTGATCCTTGTTGCCTTCCTTCTGATTATGAACTTTGATTTATGCCGGGGATTTCTGTTACACTCTGTCCCTTTCCGATTCTTCACTATCCTTATCAAATCTTAGAAACTGAGATGACGTTCTGCTCTTCTGGCAAACTTCTGACTTTATCGACAAACTCTAATCATAAATCATCATTCCATTCTTCATACGGGTACCTGACTTCCATTACAACTTTCGAAAATAAATCGCCACTCCATTCTTCAGGCGGGCACCTGACTTCAACTTCAACTTCAAAACTAAATCGCCACTCCATTCTTCAGGCGGGCTCCCTGACTTCATCTATAACTTCAAAACTAAATCGCCACTCCATTCTTCAGGCGGGCTCCCTGACTTCAATTACAACTTCAAAATAAATCGCCACTCCATTCTTCAGGCGGCCCCCCTGACTTCGACTACAACTTCAAAATAAATTGCCACTCCATTCTTCAGGCAGGCTCCATGACTTCAACTACAACTTCAAAATAAATCGCCACTCCATTCTTCAGGCGGGCTCCCTGACTTCAACTACAACTTCAAAATAAATCGCCACTCCATTCTTCGGGCGGGCTCCCCGACTTCAACTACAACTTCAAAATAAATCGCCACTCCATTCTTCAGGCGGGCTCCCCGACTTCAACTACAACTTCAAAATAAATCGCCACTCCATTCTTCAGGCGGGCTCCCTGACTTCAACTACAACTTCAAAATAAATCGCCACTCCATTCTTCAGGCGGGCTCCCTGACTTCCATTACAACTTTTGAAAATAAATCACCACTCCATTCTTCAGGCGGGCACCTGACTTCAACTTCAACTTCAAAATAAATTTCCGTTATACTCTACCGCTTTCCTCAACCAACTTCAAAATAAGTCGCCACTCCATTCTTCAGGCGGGCTCCCCGACTTCAACTACAACTTCAAAATAAATCGCCACTCCATTCTTCAGGCGGGCTCCCTGACTTCAACTACAACTTCAAAATAAAATCGCCACTCCATTCTTCAGGCGAGCTCCTTGACTTCAACTACAACTCACTAACTCTATCCCATCCCTATCGCCTTCATTTCCTTCCTGTACCATTTTCTTCTTCCTGCATCATTTCGTGGGCCACCCTTTCTTCTGAATTACCTTGTTTCAGATTTGCTTTCCTCGTGGGTTGTGTAATTTTTCCCTTGACTGCTGGGGATATCTTTAGAATTGTTTACTTACCTGCTGGGTATAATGCTGCTAGGGAAGTCTTCTTTATTTCCTCCTTTTCTACTTCCTTCAACCTTTATTCTCTCCCGGGCTCGTTGGGGTATTGAAATGCCATTAACTGAGGATTACCCTGTCGGGGGATCCCTTCTCCTTTTTCCTCTTTCCAAACCTCCTTCGGGACTCGCGCTTTGCTTCCTTGAAAAACTTATGGGATATAATGCTGCTGGGGATATCTCAAAATTAGTGTTTCATTTCTCCAAGAATTGCTGGGGATGATACCAGGCTCAAAGATCACTTCCTCGTGTTGTCTGGCGTCTTTCAAAACTACTCCGCTCGAAGCTGGTATTTTCCTTCTTCCCAAAATCTTGTGTTGCTTTCTATCCTTATCCATTGGGTATTTGCTTTCAAGAAAATTTTCGCAATGGGAGAAAATTTTCTGCCCCGGTTTGATAACCTTCTATGTGGCATGCTTTTCCGCCGACGAACCCTCTTTTCCTGGTTTAAATCAAAGAAAAATTATTAGTTTCAAAATGCAGTGAGTGGTCATGCCGCTCTTGCTGGGGCAATTTTCCTTTTCTCTTTTAGCTGCTTTGCCTTCCTCGAACGTTGATACTTGCTGGGGATGGTGCTCTTTCCATAGATGATCTCTCATCTCTCCTTTTTATTTAAAACTTCAGTATGGTCCGACCCTTTTAGTCGATGATCTGTTGTGAGAAACTATCTTCCGGATGTGTAATATGTGTCCGCCCTACTCCGTAATTACTCTGAACCTTCCAATCAACCTGTCGTTCCAATCTTAATATCGGAACGTCTTTTGACTTATTGCCTTGTTCCACGCCTATTCATCTTCATTGTACCACTTTGGGAGACTTGGTAGTAAGCTTTGAAAAGTCAATTTTTGACATAAACATAAAAATCTTTAAAAAAGATAAAATGATAGACAAAAATGAAATAAAGAATGCTGTCCGCAAAAGACAAAAAAAAAAGAAAACTTTTCTGAACTCAAAACTGGGAAAAACTTATCCGAATGTATAACCGATCCAATGGTTATGCCGTGCCTTCGAGATTAATCTACACAGTCTATTTATGTCAATCGCTTTTCTGACGGCTTCGTTTTGCTAGAAGTAAACGAATGTCCCAACCTCGTCTCATGCAGACACCTTGCAACCATCTCGCCATGTCACCTTATAGTGCCCTTCAAAGGGTTTTCACTAATGAGATTCTCTCATTTCTCTCGACCTCCCGTCGCCTTAGGGTGCCTGTAAAGGTTTTCACCGTAAGACTCTCTCATTTTATTTCTCTCAGCTTTCTTCGCCTTAAGGTGCCCACGAAGGTTTTCACTGTTAAGACTCTCTCATTTTGCTTTCTTTCCCTGCGATGGGCTAGGGTATTATCCACGAGATTCCCTCTAGAGGGCTATCCCTTTTCAGCTTGTGAGTCCAGGATTCAGTCGAGGATTGGAGTGTCATTCTTGGCTTTCATTCGCATGAGTATGCATTTCTCAAACACTGATCGAGAGGTCTTTTTTGGTCATTAATGTGGTTTTTGTGTGTGAGGCTATAGAAAAGGGATTTAACCTCAACGGGTAGCTCATTACAACTTTTGGAACCCACACTATCTTTTCAAACGAAACATGACTTCTGCCCCAGTTTTTTTGCTTGGGGAATCTTTGATTTTTATTTTACTATGACCGAGCCGTGTGGCGCCTACGTATCCTTCTTGAGGAATCAGGTCGAACGTAGTTCACTTTTTCTTGTGCCTTTTCTTTGTTTCTTTTTCTATTTTGTTATACATCTTCCTTGAAGATTCCAAAAGAGGGTATATGAAAGAATAATTAAGGCTCGAAGGGGAAAACAAAGGTGAAAGTGATGGGTAGTAGAAAAATTGCCTCTGTCATTTCATTCTTAGAAAAATGCCAAATACAAACAAACGAAACCAAACGTTGACAAATACATTAAAGAATTACACATAATATCTCTTGACTGCATCAGAATTGATAGCCATATCGGTGCATCTTCCCTCCATATCAGTTAGACATAGAGCGCCATTGGATAATACTCTAGTCACAACAAATGGTCCTTGCCTATTTGGAGCGAACTTGCCTTTTGCTTCGGCCTGATGTGGTAGAACTCTCTTCAGCACTTGCTGTCCCACTTCAAATTTTCTAGGACGTACTTTCTTGTTATATGACCTCGCCATTCTCTTTTGATACAATTGGCCATGACATACAACTATCAATCTCTTTTCATCGATCGAGCTCAATTGGTCCAATCGGGCTTTGACCCACTCATCGTCGTCAATCTCAGCTTCAGCGACAATTCAGAGGGATGGGATTTCAACTTCTGCTGGTATTACTGCTTCAGTCTTGTACACCAACAAGTAAGGAGTTGCACCTACCGAAGTTCGGACGGTAGTGCGATAACCCAACCGTGCGAATGGTAACTTTTCATGCCATTGCCTAGACCCTTCTACCATCTTCCTCAAGATCTTCTTTATATTCTTGTTTGCTGCCTCAACCGCACCATTTGCTTTGGGATGATACGGTGTGGAGTTTCGGTGTGAAATCTTGAACTGTTGACATACCTCCTTCATCAATCCGCTATTAAGATTGGCACCGTTATCTATGATGATTACCTTCGGGATTCCAAACCTACAGATGATGTGGGAATGTACGAAGTCCACCACGGCCTTCTTGGTCACCGATTTGAAGGTTTTAGCCTCCACCCACTTGGTAAAATAATCGATGGTTACCAGAATGAACCTATGACCATTGGAAGCCTGCCGGTTCTATAGGTCCGATAACATCCATACCCCACGCAACAAATGGCCATGGAGCTGACATTGTATGCAATTCGGTCGGTGGAGAATGAATCAAATCTCCGTGTATCTGACACTGATGGCATCTTTGTATGAAACTTATACAATCACGCTCCATAGTGAGCCAATAATATCCTGCTCGAAGAATCTTCTTTGCCAATACATATCCGCTCATATGTGGCCCACAAACTCCGGGGTGTATCTCTGTCATCACTATGTGTGGCTTGACTTGCATCTATACATCTCAACAATCCCAAATCAGGGGTTCTTTTGTACAGCACCCCTCCACTAAGGAAAAATCCGTTCGCCAATCGCCGAATAGCTCTCTTTTGATCTCCAGTTGCCTGCTCTGGGTATATTCCTAACTTGAGGTATTCTTTGACATCATGAAACCATGGCTCACCATCCATCTCTTCTTCTAGCATATTGCAATAAGCATGTTGATTCCGGATCTGAATATGTAACAGATCAACATGAATCTTGTCCGAGTGATGTAACATCGATGCCAAAGTAGCCAAAGCATCGGAAACCTCATTATGCATCCTTGGGATATGCCTGAATTCTACTGACCGGAAACGCTTAGTCAGATCGTGAAAACATTGACGATACGGGATAAGCTTCAAATATCTGGTTTTCCATTCTCCCTAAATCTGATGTACTAGAAGGTCTGAGTCCCCCAAGACCAAGACGTCCTGGACCTGCTTTTTACATATCTCTATTGGGACCCTATTCACCTCTTTGAGTGAATCGAGAGTACATCTATGTCCACCACTAATCGCAACCCTAAGATGCATGCCTCGTACTCAGCCATATTGTTGGTACAATTAAAACGCAGTTGAGCAGTAACTGGATAATGATGTCCTGTTTCAGAGATAAGCACAACCCCTACTCCAACTTCTTTTGCGTTTGCTGCTCCGTCGAAGAAAAGCTTCCACCCTGGATACTCGGTTAATTCTAACCCATCAATTTGCAACACTTCTTTGTCTGGAAAATACATCCTCAAAGGTTCGTATCCGTCATCGACAGGATTCTCAGCTAAGTGATCGGCTAGGGCTTGAGCTTTCATAGCCGTCCTCGTCACATATATGATGTCGAATTCTGTAAGTAATATTTGCCACTTTGCTAACCTCCCTGTAGGCATAGGCTTCTGGAAAATATACTTCAACGGATCCAAATGTGAAATTAGGTAAGTAGTGTAAGAAGACAAATAATGTTTCAGCTTTTGGGCTACCGAAGTTAAGGCACAACATGTCTTCTCCAAATGAGTGTATTTAATCTCATAGACCGTGAATTTTTTACTGAGGTAGTAAATGGCCCGTTCCTTTCTGCCAGTAAGATCATGTTGCCCCAGTACGTAGCCGAATGAATTCTCCAAGACCGTTAGATAAAGAATCAGGGGTCTACCAGGTTCAGGCAGAACTAGTACGGGTGGGTTTGACAAATATCCTTTGATTTGGTCAAACACTTCCTGACATTCTGTCGTCTATTCTATCGCAGCGTTTTTCTTCAACAGACGGAATATGGGTTCACAGGTTGCTGTAAGCTGAGCAATAAACCTACTGATGTAATTTAATCTTCCCAACAAACTCATTACCTCTGTTTTGTTCCTTGGCGGGGGTAACTCTTGGATTGACTTGATTTTTGATAGGTCCAATTCAATGCCCCGTCGGCTGACGATGAATCCTAGAAACTTCCCTGACGGAACCCCGAATGCACATTTGGCCAGATTGAGCTTGATATCATATATTCGAAGTCTTTGGAAAAACTTCCTGAGTGTCGGCTATGTGGTCTTCTTGACATCTAGATTTTATGATCACATCATCCACGTACACTTCAATTTCTTTGTGTATCATGTCATGGAACACCGTAGTCATCGCCCTCATGTATGTTGCCCCTGCGTTCTTCAGGCCGAATGGCATTACTTGGTAGCTATAAGTTCCCCATGGTGTGATAAAAGCCGTCTTTTCCGCGTCCTCTTCATCCATTAAAATTTGATGATATCCCGCATAGCAGTCCACAAAGGATCCGATCTCATGCCCGGTGCAATTATCAATTAAGATATGGATATTGGGAAGCGGAAAATTATCCTTAAGGCTTGCCTTGTTGAGATTACGGTAGTCAACACATACTCTGATCTTCTCGTCTTTATTTGGCATCGATACTACGTTAGCCAACCAATCGGGGTACCGAGTGACACGAATGACTTTCGCTTGTAGTTGCTTGGTCACTTCCTCCTTGATCTTTACACTCATCTTTGTCTTGAACTTCCGTAGTTTTTGCTTGACGGGAGGGCATGCCGGGTCCGTGGGTAATTTGTGAACCACTAGATCGGTGCTGAGTCCTGGCATGTTGTCGTACGACCATGCGAAGACATCTTTGAATTCCATGAGTGTCTTGATTAATTCTTCTCTCAAGTTGGGTTCGAGATGGACACTTATTTTGGTTTCTTTAACATCATCTGTATCCCCAAGATTAACAGCCTCTGTATCATTTAAATTGGGTTTGGACTTTTCCTCAAATTGACTAAGTTCCTCGCAGATTTCTTCTAAAGCTTCATCCTCGTCATATTCTGATTCACACTCATCACTTCTTATTATTATTTCTAAACCAGATTGACTTTCTAGACTGGGTCGATTATTCTTTAAGCACGCCACATCATTAAGATCAGTTGAAAGAAAGCTGGAAATAAAATAAAAAGGAAAAATAAACAAAATTAGAAGAAAAGGGAGCAAAATTTCATTGATCGAAAAGTACAAGATAACAAGGTTTTAACACTCTAACCCAAACGGGAAAAAAAGAAAAAAAATGAAATGGACTACAACCCTGGGATAGTCCCACACAAAAACTTGAAAGATAAACATAAAGCAGACTACCAAGACTCCCTTCGGGTAGGAAGAGGAATAGCATCCCAATTATTTAATTTTGTCCGTGGTCCCACAAATTGTATCTCAGCACGGCTGGGTCCTTCGCCATCTTCTAACATGCACACATCTAAGAATAAGTCCTCGAACCTTCTCAAGAACTCTTCGTCTGGCCCGACCATAGGACCGGAAACCGTTATCGTTGGACGTCTTCTATTCCTGGACCTGACAAAAGATCGGGAGAGGTGTGGAACAGGATTCGGGAGTACCCATGTCTTCTGTTTGATTCTCTTGGCTCTCTTGATGTCCTCTGGTGTCGGCTCAAATCCCAAGCCGAAGGTTCCCACATTTTCAGGCACAAATACCGGCTGTATGATACCTTGCAGAGAAGCACCTAAACCTTTGCCGGGTACGAAACCGTTTCTCAACATTTCATGAGCCACCATGACGTCTGTAGTAATTACTCTATCATTAAGAATGCATTCCCCCTCTGGATCTCGGTTGACGGATACTGCATCGCAGACCTGGTATACCCATGGCCCAACATCCTCTTCTGTCTCAACAAAGGGGACGATGGTGCCTGGTTGTAGATCATTCTCTCCATGGACTACGATCTCCCGTCGATCCCACTCAAACTTGACTAGTTGGTGTAAGCTGGACGGAACCGCTTTTGCAGCATGGATCCACAGTCGTCCTATCAGAAGGTTGTATGAAACCATCATGTCTAGCACTCGGAACTCCATGGTGAACTCCACAGGTCCGATTGTCAATACTAACACTATGTCCCCGACCGATGCCTTGCCTCCTCCATCGAACCCTCCGACACACATGCTGTTCTTGCGTACCCTACTGATATCCACTTTCAACTTGTCTAATGTAGAGAGGGGACAAATGTTCACACTGGACCCATTGTCGACTAGAACTCTGGTAACCACAGACTCTTCACACTTTACCGTACGATATAAAGCCTTGTTGTGCTCGGTGCCTTCCTCGGGCAACTCATCATCGGTGAAGGTGATCCGATTTGCTTCGAAGATTCTGTTGGTGATTTTTTCCGAGTGACTGACAGAGATTTTGTCGGGTACATGGGCTTCATTCAAAACTTTCATCAAGGCTTGCCGATGTTCTTCCGAATGTATCAATAAGGATAGCAATGAGATTTGAGCAGGGGTTTTCTTCAGTTGTTCTAAGATAGAATAATCATGCAGCTTCATCTTTTTCAGGAACTCCTCTGCTTCTTCATCGGTTACCGGCTTTTTTAGTGTTGCCGGATTAGTCTTTCTCAATTCCGCAAGAACAAAACATCTCCCCGAACGAGTCAAACCTTGCACTTCGCACACTTCCTCCCTAACTTATTTTCCTTTGTAAGTCATCGTGACCCGGTCATAGTTCCATGGAATGGCTTTGCTATCAACTATCGGCAACTGTATTGCTGGCTTGATGATGAAAGGATCTATTCGGACACATGCTACAGTTAGGACGGGTTTGGTTGCTGCCCCTGGTACGACTATTTTTACTAACTCTGGCCTCACCGGTACTTTGTCCGCACTCCCCCTTTCTTCTTCTGACCCATCCTGTACTTCCTTCTTACGGATGAGCAACTCGTCAGGGCTTGGCCCCTTTTTCATTCCGACCCCGCTAGATCTGATCATCATCACAGTCTGAGAAGTTTTCTCATGTCCCTCTTCTACCCGTACCAACTCGATCATGTTGGTCTCATGTTGGGTTGGGAGTGGATTCTGGTTAATGTTGGGTTCCGCTGGAGTCTGGACCTCAGTTCGACGAGTGTCGATAAGTTCCTGGATAGCTATTTTCAATTTCCAACATTTTTCTGTGTCGTGCCCTGGACATCCTGAGCAATACGCACTATTTATAGAGTGGTCCAGATTTCTCGGAGGAGGGTTTGGCAGCTTAGCCTCGACTGGATTCAGAAATCCTACTTGCTTCAATCGGTGGAATAAACTGGTGTAAGATTCTCCCAAGGGAGTAAAGGTCTTTGTCCTTGGAGCTCTGTCGTTCTTGAAGGCTTGATTCGGACGAAAACCCACACCCGTGGGGTTTCTATAGGCTCTTGGGGGTGGGTAATTATTCTGTGGAGTTGGCGCATGCCATGGTGCCTGGACGGGAGGTAGGGCATATGATTGGGCATGATGGACGGTAAAGTGAGCATCTGGTGTTGGGTAGTAGTGTTGCGGATGGCTATATGGATTGTGAGAGTAATTTTGTTGGTGGGTTTGTGGTGGATTGTACTGGGGTGCGGGGCCTCTGGCTCGGAACCAAGCTCCCGAATCAACCACTGCAACTTCTTCTTTTCTCTTCTTCCCAAGCACTCCTCTAGTGCCACTTTGAATGGCTTGAGTGGTTGCCTTTAGAGCAGAATAGCTCATGATTTTGTTAGCTTTTAAATCTTCCTCAATCGTGGATCCCATCTTTATTACTTCGATAAATGACTTTCCTACGGACATTGCCAAATGCCCGAAGTATGTTGGCTCAAGTGTCTGCAAGAAGTAATCTACCATTTCGTTTTCTCTAAAACTTTCTGCAGGTTTCTTCTCTAATTTTAGCAATGATAAGCGATCAGGGATTATTTCAAGATTATATTGAAACTGGCCGATGAATGCTTGGGCCAGGTCATCCCATGTAAACCATCTGTTGGGATCATGCCCGGTGTACCACTCTAGTGCGGACCCTCCCAAGCTCTGACCGAAGTAAGCTATCAGAAGTTCTTCTCGCCCTCCGGCTCCCCGCATTTTGCTGCAGAAACCTCAGAGATGGGCTATTGGGTCACCATGCCCCTCGTATATATCAAACTTGGGCATTTTGAACCCAGCGGGCAATTGGACATCTAGAAATGGGCACAGATCTTTGTAAGCAACACTGACTTGGTTGCCTAAACCGTGCATATTCCTGAAGGATTGCTCCAGGCTTTTAACTTTCCGAATAACTTCCTCATGCTCCAAACTTTTGAAGTGCTTTTCCGGTTCTGCCGGGTTATCCCAGTGAGGGGTGTGTGAATGCGGTTCAGGAGCCTTAAAGGTAGGCTTAGGAGAATAATAATAATTGTCATGGATTTGAAAAACAATGGCTCACTGGACGACTTTTGTAAAGTAGCAGGTGGAGGTTCCACAAAAACAGGGGTAACCGGAGGAGGAGTATTTTGTCTAGCTGGTGGAACCTGGGATGCATATGGGTTTTCCCCTTGATAATATGGATAGATCGGGGCACTTGTCGAGGGGTCAATGGACAGACGCTCTGGTGCCGGTGTAAGAGTAGGAAGGTTTGGTGATGACTATCCCCTAGTCCAGGCTAGGTGCATCTCTGTTATTTGCTGTCTCAACCGGTCCACCTCCTCTTTCATGATCTATATCTCTGTTTTCTCTCCATCGAGACTTTTGTCGGAACTAGACATGCTTGCTGGAATTGGACCTTTTGTTCTAGTACGGTAATGGTGATTGGCCAGTATATTCTGTCAAGTCAACTGCTAAACTTCTCTAAAAATGCAACAAACTTTTTAGCTCACTGAGTTTAACAGATATGTTATCGCACGTTGGATACAATGCACCTAATCAATTAACCATTTCTTTATGTATTCACCGCATGCGTCATTCCAGCTTTTCTCTTTTCAATTATCCTTGAAAACCTCGCTTGTTATTAACCTCTCTTTTTCTCTTTTTTTTTCTTTTTTCTTTCTCGTTAGTAGTGGTCGCATCTTATGTGGATTGCCTACATATCACGTCCCTGCGTGAATCAGGCCGAGCGTAGTTCTGATCAATTGCCGAACTATTTAAACACAACACTCTTTTGTTCTTTCAAGGGTGAATTCGTAATAAGATTGTCCTTTCTACAAAACCATTTTTTTTTCAAAAATGAACTTTTAATTATTTATACCTTCTTTTCTTTTTCTTTCATTAAATCCTTTGACGTTTAAAAGTTGGTCAGCATGCGGGCCCAGGACAAATAAATGCAACATGCGAAATGCTCTACGAGGTCATACTATATCTGGTCACCTGTCCTAGATGGACCCAACCCTTGTGTTGAGTCCCATAAGTCAAAACATGATGCAAATAATCGTCCTAATTTAGGGTCAATATCCTGAGTTTTTCATTGGTACTAGATTGTGTACCCGAGTGGACAACTCGGATCGAGGAGGGGGCTACGTACCGGGGACCCGCGGGATCGTCCGGCTTTGTAACTTATCCGACCTCTTTTTCTTATTTTTGGTATTGACACTAACAGAAAGGGGAGTCTCAACCAGTAAGCACATCCCCGGAGGTAAGAAGAGAAGGGTTTTCGGCACAGTTTTATATATACAGTTCACGTAATATCAAAGCGGTAAACATGTAGCACATTAATCAAAACATATAAGGAAATCAGATATAAGCAAAAACAACAATTTTAACTGAGCTCGAATTCTTAAACCCTGAACCGAAGTTTTAGGTTGCTTTTCCCCAGCAGAGTCACTAGAGCTGTCACACCTCCTTTTCCACACAAACGTATGTATAAACGTAATGTGCCACTGTTTAATACTACACCCCGAGAAGGGATATAACAATAATCAGTGAAGGAGTTTTTCCACTTAAAGGACAGTCGGAACGGGATTAATTTATTTAATTTATCAGAGTCGCCACTTGGGAAAATAATGGTGTCCCAAGACACCGGTTTAATCCCGAATCGAGGAAATTTATGACTCTGTATACAGTCTGCGAAACTAGAAACCTGGATAAGGAATTCTGTTAACCCGGGAGAATGTGTTAGGCACTCCCGGATTCCGTGGTTTTAGCACGGTCGCTCAACTGCCTTATTTCTTTTATCTGATTTCTTTATATATTTCAATTATGTCCTTTTAATGTTCCGCTTTTCGATTTTAGAAGAATTGCGACGTCACGAAAATACATTTCGAGTCACACCGCAACCAGTACGCCTGTGACTTTAATGCGTTTCAGTTTCACCAAGAGTAGGATTTGGGTCACATAAATGCACACCCGTATTTAGGAAAGTAATTTATTTACAAATTGTGCCTAAAGATTCTCCGTCTTTGTTAACTTCGGGAAAGACCGTGAAATTCGCTAAACGGTCCTTCCGAGTCTAAAGGTTTTATTACAATTAATTAAGGGACCCGCAATTGTGTATTATTCGTTTGGCGAGGCTCGTCTCATTATTTTATTTAAGGCCAATCCTAACATAACTATCATTTTCTATTTAATTGGTCTCTAATAATAATAAAAGGTCTTAATTTATTATTAAGAAATGCCCTAGACTATCAATTAAATATTAACGGGCCAAATGTCATTTTTAATCTTAAGCCCAAGGAACCCGATTTATCACTGGGATTTCAGTATTCTCAAGCGCCGGGCCTGAGACAGGCCCAAATGAAGAGAGAAACAAAGTTGGCCGTGTGGTAATAATCCTTGAAGGTGAGCTAAGCATATTTTGGTTCATAAATTAGTTTTGCCTAAATCATATATAGTGAGGCATTATATTGGTTTGAACAAATTGCACTAGTTACCAAATCAAAAATATTTATATGCTAATTGCTATGGTTTGTAGAACAAGATGCGAATTTCTTTAATAGTAGAATCTCCTAAAGCTGGATATTTATCAAATTATGACTAAACTAACAGATATTTAACTAATATGCTAAATTAACTAATTAAACTAACAGCTTTTACCAAACTAACAGATTTTAAACTAATCTAACAGATTTAGTGGCATTTGATTTAACATTTAAACCTGTTTTTATTACTATGAAACTAAGTCAAAAATTTAATTCGCAATGAAGCCAATCAAAACAGCTAAGAGCTATCTAACTAACGATGACAATGATTAAGGACTTGTAATAACAGTCCAAATGTCTCCTACTGTTAAGGACAAACAATGCTGTTATGAGTTACAAATTTCAGTCCAATTAAATGTCTGGACGTGAATACAATATACAATTATTAAGCTTGAACAAATCAACCCAAATTCAATATAATAAAGCTTTAAAACAGGGAATCAACTTCAAAGAATCAGCTTCAATTTCTAATTGAACAGAATTTACAATGATAGGAATGTGTACCTGAAAATTGAGCAGATCTTATTAGATCTAATAAGCACAGCCACAGGATGTGACTCAACAGGCAGTTCAGCTATAACAGCACTAGTATACAACCACAGCAACACTCAGCAACAACCAGTAGCAACCATTGAAATAGACCGGGGAGAGTTTGTAACCAAGTAGACCTAAGCAATCAACCATAAACCACTTGAATTCACTTAAATGAAATCGAAATGTGACCCAGGAATCACAGATTACATTCAGCAATCCAAAAAGAAAAACCAACCACAACTTGAATAAACTCCAAAATGACCGTATACGCTATGAATCTCGATTATAGAATGGAAAACAGAGAAGTCGGGTTGTTTCTGATCCTAATTGAGCTAAAGAACTGAATCACTGATTGAAAATCTGAAAATGATCTAAGGAGAAACTAAAAAACAGTAATGCTTCTCTCTCAAAAAACTGAATACTCTTTCCTTAAACTCTCCTATGAGTATATTTGTTTTCCAGATTGTATCTCCCTCAAAACTCTCTCTGATTTTCCTTCAACTTTTTCTTAAGACTCCTATCTATTTCTTCTTAAACTCACAGACTCTCCAGACTTATGTTTTTTCAGTGTTTCTTTATATTCTGCCCTCTCCTCTTTTCAGATCCCAATCTGTCTATTTAAAGAGTAAAATCAACTCATTTTTTATTCAAAACCTTCACTTTTCTTTACAGCTTGTATATTCCCTAGTCCATGTGCACCCCTTAATCTTTTGAATCCTTTTTTAGCCAAACAGTTTCTAATCTTCAGCTTTTAAGTATATAAAAGTAATTCCAACTTTTAATTCTTTATTAAGATCCCATGTTTTCCTCTGATCCTTTTATCATTAACTCATGTTTTCCTATTACTTTAATTCCTAGCATGGGTATGGACAACTTATTTTCTATTCGATTCCCTTAAACACCCCATGTTATTCTCTGATTCCCACTAGTCAATTGGCTTAGTGGTTCACTGGTGTTCATCTGACAGACCACTCAACTCTTTTCTCAAATCAGCATTTATAACAAAAGGAAAGAATACAATATATATGGCAGAATCAAATTGGACTAACTAAGGTCCAATTCAACTACATCATACAGGGAGTTAACACAAAGCTTAAAGAAGCACACATGAACTCTATTAATACAACAACAACAACAACAACAACAACCCAGTATAATCCCACTTAGTAGGGTCTGGGAAGGGTAGTGTGTATGCAGACCTTACCCCTACCCTCGGGTAGAGAGGCTGTTTCCAAATAGACCCCCGGCATCCTTCCCTCCAAGAACTTCCCACCTTGCTCTTGGGGAGACTCGAACTCACAACCTCTCGGTTGGAAGTGGGGGTTGCTTACCATCAGAGCAACCCCTCTTGTCATATGAACTCTATTAATACACTGAACATAATTCAAACGGAATTCATGTGCAAGAAACAAAGAAGAACCAGGAATCCAATCTCACATAGAAACGAGGCAATCTCAAAACAGATATCAACAAAACTTTTGACCAGAACTATTGGACTATGATCAGGACAGATTAATCGACTGACCAGTGACTTTTCAAACCAAACAAAGGATATAAGTTATTCGACGACGCTAATCGACGCGAACATGTACTCTATGGCATACTCAATCCTATAAACAAAACAGAAAAATAGTTGACCAAATAAAATGTCGGATTGGAGAAGACAAACAAGATTAAAAATTAAACACAAAAACATAACAAATGAACGACTAATGAACACAACGATAAATAAAAACAGAAAAAGGAAAAATACCTCGGACAATGGCAAAAGAAAACATCTTGGACCATTTCGGATTTGAACTTGGATTTTGAAGTCGAATGGACTTTAATTGAAATGTTTTCAAAAGAAAACGTACCAATTAAAGTCTATTAACTTCAAATCCTTTCAATTGGATGGACTCCCTAGTTTTTTAATTCTAGGGTTCTTGAGGGCTCGATTTGGGGGTTGAGGAGTTAGGGCTTGATTCGAACCAAACCAGTTATGATTTGGTAACGAGGGAGGCTAGGGGAAGGTCTGGTATGATTTTGGGGTTGATTGGGATAACTTTGGTTTTGGCTCGAATCTTCGATTGAAGATTCGAGAAGCTGGGGGATGATTCGAAACAAATAGATAAGGGATTCGTGTAGAGGAGGGTTAGGAGATTAATTGCTATTAAGATGGGAAGGTTTGGCCTACCAGAACAGCCGTGAGGCAATTTTCGGTAGGTGGAGTACGGCGGAGTACAACGGCGTTGATGGATCAGTCTCTGAAGGTTAGAGACGGTCGAGGGGGGGTCTGAAAGGGGGCGGGGGTATGGTTTTGGGAATATATACCAACTAAGGGATTTGATCCAGGCCATTGGATCGATTAAGATCGATGGCTTAGATCAACCTACTTAACGAAACAGAGTCGTTTGAGTAGGTTTGAGACCGGGCGGGTTTTCGTGTGGATATGGGTCGGGGTGCAAGGGCGTTTGGCGACCGTTGGATCAAAACAAATCGAATGGCTTGGATACCATGGCCAACTACAACATCGTTGGGGCGTATCTGGAGATGGACTGGACCGAATTTTGTGCTTGGGCCTGGGTTGGGCGTTTTCTTTTGGGCCTGTTTTGATATTGACTGCCCCAGTCCGAACTCACACATAAAAAGCAAAAATTCCTAATTTGAAACCAAAATTTCCAGACTAAATCCTAAATGCAAATGCAGTATATTTTTGTATTTTTATTGATTTAACAGATAATCACGCGCAAACGAATGCAAACAGTACAAAACAAATAACACAAAATTCACAATAATTATAAACAACACAAAAATAATTTTATTTTGAATTTTTGGGAGTAATTCTCATGTAGGGCAAAAATCACGTGCTCACAATGGTAGCTAAAGAAATTATCATAAATGGGTTTGCACCGGGGAAAGGTTTGTGGATAACTCTACAAGGGATAACACAACCAGTCTACTTGCCGGGAAATAATGATACTTTTGGCTTGGGTTTTAAGCCTACTGTTGCCGATATCCAAAAAGCTAAGAAAATGAAGAAGAAAAGTTGGTCCCTCCCAAAACCTATTTCAAAACTATCTGATTCCTTTACTAGGCCTGGCACACAAAGACATTTGGCGACTGCTATGCTAAGTTATGCTGAAATAAGGTCGGATGTGGAGCTCATAGCAAGGTTCGAGATGCTGTTTGAAGATGTAAATATGTTTGAGATGGGTGAGGGAACGAGTAAAATGGATGTTCAGTTCCTGGGATCCAGCACTACACTTAATAACTGGGAAGCTACTCCTCTTCCGATCAGGAGGGAGTTGTGGTAGTTAGCCTCAAATATTTCATTTCCCCAAAGCTGTTTTGTTTTGTAATCCCACACCCCATAAAAAACAAATGTATCCAATGTCTGCTATCTTTTGAAAAAAATCAATGAAATGCAATTTCTTTCTTTCTTACATTTTTGCCTTATTTTATTTTTCTTCTTTTGTACAGTTCAATATTTGCTGATTCCAATGATATGTCATGCATGAAGGATTCCCAGTCCAGTCTTGATAATCAAATAGTTATACAGGAAATTGAAAGTGAACATGAAGTAGAATATGAGGATGAGGAAATGCCGGAGGAAATCAGTAAAGATTTGAATCAATATGAGGAAAAACCCAAACCGAACATAAATGAAACAGAATCTATTAATCTGGGGAGTGAGGATAATGCCCGAGAAATAAAAATCAGTGCACATTTAGAGGATTCCCTCAGAGAAGATCTAATCAAGTTGTTACATGAGTACAAGGACATATTTTCTTGGTCCTATGATGACATGCTCGGACTCAATACCGATCTGGTGGTACATAAATTGCCCATTTACCCTGAATGTCGGCCGGTAAACAGAAGCTAAGAAAGTTTAAAAAGACATCAGTGTGCAAATAAAAGAAGAAGTTAACAAGCAATTTGAGGCGAAGGTCATACGGGTTACTAAATATCCCACTTGGTTAGCTAATATTGTGCCAGTTCCAAAGAAGGATGGAAAAACCAGGGTGTGTGTGTTGATTATAGAGACCTCAATAAAGCCAGTCCAAAGGATGATTTTCCATTGCCAAATATCCCTATAGTGATTGACAATTGCGCCAAGCATGAAATTGGCTCTTTTGTGGAATGTTGTGCGGGTTATCATCAGATCCTAATGGGCGAAGAAGATGCAGAAAAGACAACCTTTATCACACCTTGGGGAACATATTGTTATAGGGTGATGCCGTTTGGGTTGAAGAAATATATAAGGGCAATGGCCACTATGTTTCATGATATGATGCACCGAGACATAGAAGTATATGTGGATGATGTCATCATTAAATCCAAAAAGCAATGTGACCATGTTAAAGATTTGACGGAGTTTTTCCAGAGGCTCCAAAGATATACTCTCAAGCTCAATCCAGCAAAGTGTGATTTCGGGGTGCCTTCAGGAAAGTTACTGGGGTTTATAGTAAGCCGGCGTGGTATTGAATTGGATCCGTCAAAGATAAAAGCAATCCAGAATTTGCCTCCGCTGAAGAATAAGAAAGAAGTGATGAGTTTATTAGGCAGGTTGAATTATATCAGCAGGTTCATTGCTCAGCTGACGTTAACATGTGAGCCTATTTTCAAACTGTTGATGAAAGATGCTTCAGTAAATTGGACTGATGAATGCCAAGAAGCCTTTGATAAGATTAAAGATAATTTGGCCAATCCTCCAGTATTAGTTCCTCCGGAACCGGGAAGACCTCTGATTTTGTATTTGACTATGCTAGACAATTCTTTTGGCTGCGTACTGGCGCACCATTATGAGACGGGAAAGAAAGAACATGAGATATATTACCTCAGTAAAAAGTTTACATCTTATGAGGTAAAATACACTCAATTGGAAAGAACGTGTTATGTATTAACCTGGGTGGCTCAGAAACTGAAACACTACCTGTCAGCTTATACCACATATTTGATATCACGATTGGACAAATTAAAATATATATTTCAGAAGCCCATGCCTACAGGAAGACTTGCTAAATGGTAGATTATACTCACAGAATTTGACATCATCTATGTAACACGTACGGCAATGAAGGCGCAAGCAGTTGCTGATCATCTAGCAGAGAACCGAGTGGATGATGAATATGAGCCGCTAAAAACATATTTTCCGGATGAGATGGCAATGAATGTTGAAGAAGTAGAGCAAGATGACAAGCCATGTTGGAGAATGTACTTCGATGGAGCCGTCAACAGTAAAAGAGTTGGAATAGGAGCAGTACTTATTTCAGAAACGGGTCAGCATTATCCCGTTACCGCTCAACTTTGATTTTTCTGCACCAACAATATGGCTGAATATGAAGCGTGCATATTGGGACTGAGGATGGCAATAGATATGGGTGTTCAAGAGATTTTGGTCATGGGTGACTCGGATCTCTTGATACATCAGATTCAGGGATAATGGGAGACACGAGATTTAAAGTTGATAGCTTATCGGCAATGTCTGCATGAACTATCTCAGACATTTCAATCTATAGAGTTCAAACACATCCCAAGAATGCACAATGAAGTAGCAGATGCTTTAGCCATATTATCCTCCATGTTGCATCATCCAGATAAAGCTTATGTAGATCCATTACAAATATAGGTGCGTGATCAAAATGCCTATTGTTTTGCTGTGGAAGAAGAACTTGATGGAGAGCCATGGTATCATGTTATCAAAGAATAGTTGAAGACAGGAAAGTATCCAGAACAAGCCACTGGAGATCAGAAGAGGGCTATAAGACGACTGGCAAATGGATTTTTCCCTAGTGGAGGGGTTGTATATAAAAGAACACCAGATTTGGGATTATTGAGATGTATAGATACGCAACAAGCTGACGCAATTATGAATGAGGTATATGCGGGAGCTTGCGGACATCATATGAGCAGATACATTCTAGCAAAGAAAATACTGAGAGCAGGATATTATTGGCTCACCATGGAGCGTGATTGTATTAGATATGTGAGGAAATTCCATCAATGTCAAGTACATGGAGATTTGATTCACTCTCCACCCTATGAATTGCATACAATGTCTGCACCTTGGCCGTTCGTTGCCTGGGGCATGGATGTTATCGGACCAATAGAGCCTGCAACATCTAATGGACATAGATTTATCTTGGTCGCGATTGATTATTTCACCAAATGGGTGGAGGCGAAGACATTTAAGGCAGTGACAAAGAAAGCGGTGGTGGATTGCGTGCATGAAAATATCATATGCCGTTTTGGAGTTCCTAAAGTAATTATCACAAACAATGGTTCAAATCTGAACAGTCACCTCATGGCAGAAGCATGTCAAAGATTCAAAATCCTGCATCGTAACTCTACACCTTACAGACCCAAAGCAAATGGAGCAGTAGAAGCTGCAAATAAGAATATAAAGAAGGTTCTCAGAAAAATGGTGGAAGAGTCAAGGCAATGGCATGAGAAGTTAGCTTTCGCTCTTATGGGTTATCGCACAACCGTACGTACTTCGATTGGCGCCACACCCTATTCATTGGTGTATGGAACAGAGGCTGTTATACCCACATAAATCGAGATACCATCTCTTCGAATCATAGCTGAAGCTGAGATCGATGATGATGAATGGGTAAAATCCCGATTGGAACAATTGAATCTGATTGACGAAAAGAGGTTAGCAGCGGTTTACCATGGGCAAATATCAGCGGAGAATGGCCAAAGCATATACTAAGAAGGTACGTCCTCGGAAATTTGAAGTGGGACAACTGGTATTGAGGCGTATTCTGCCGCATTGGGCTGAAGCGAAAGGAAAATTTGCACCAAACTGGCAAGGACCGTTCATGGTATCACGAGTGTTGTCCAATGGAGCCCTATATCTGACAGATGTTGAAAGAAAATGCGTAGAGACTGCTATCAATTCAGATGCAGTTAAGAAATATTATGTATGATTCCTTTTCATTTGTATAATTATATTTGCCGTGATTCTGGAATTGAAATGATGAAGACATTTTATTCTCTATCCAAACACTTTATCCATTGACATCCCCGTTGAACCTTATTTGTTTTATTCTTTAATACCCCTCTCTCAGAATTTTTTATGTTGCAAGAGAAAGTAGAGAAATAAAAAATGGGAAAAATGATGAAAAAAAAGAGACAAAAGAAAAAAAAAGAAAAAAAAGCAAATGCAAACAAAAGGAAAATGCATACAAAAGACAAAAGAAAATCGGGAAAAAGTCAAAATGCAATAATGAATACAGAACGTACTATGAACTACGTCTGACTTGATCCCGAAAGGGTACGTAGGCAGCCTTACTAAGGTTCAGTCACAACAAAGAAAAAATCCAAAATTCCCCCATATATTAAAACTGGGGCTGAAGTTATGTTTTATAATTCCGAGAGTTGTAAATATTTTTGAACCCTCAAAAATTTTGAGCCTTCTTATATCTTTCTTTCTGAACCCATCCAAAAGCCACATTACGGTCAAAAGAAAGACCTTCTAATCAATCTCAAGAAAATGACAATACAATAAGAATAAAGGAAAATAGGGCATGGACAGTACCGGTGGTTCAGAAAACAAAAAGAAAAAAAAGAAAAAAAATGAGAGAGTCTCATCGGTGAAAACCTTAACCTGCACCATGAGACGATTGTGAGACTGAGAGAATAAAATGAGAGAGTCTTATCAGCGAAAACTTTAACCGGCACTGTAAGGCGATGATGAGTTTTGAGAGAAATAAATGAGAGAGTCTTATCGGTGAAAACCTTAACCGGCACCGTAAGGCGACTGTGAGAACTATTTTGAGGAAAAAGATAAAAACAACAAAAAACAAGATTGTTTTGGGTTAAAAGAAAGTTGGAGTTGAGATAATGATAATTCGTTTGGACAGATTGGGTCGGAGTTTAAATACATGGCATGGTCAGAGGAATCAGCCGTTAATACCCAGATAAGTTATGTCTTTACTCCAAATTACCCTTACCCCTTTTTCCTATTTTTCTACATTTCATTGATTGAAAAACCAATTTGCCCATCGAAGGCTAACTACCAGCTTCTCATGTTAAGAGGTGAAATAACGCTGGTTCGAAAAAAAAGAGCAAATAAAGAAGGATGGCAATCAAAGCCAAAGAAAATGAAAAAAAAGAAGCAAAGGAAATACAAAAGGAGATTATGAAGAAAATCTGGCGAAAGGTTGCATAGCGCAATAAAGCAAAAGAGGAAGGCAATGGAAGCAAAATGCCAATTGCCAGCATTTTATAACTAATAAGATTGTTCTCTGATTTAGATAGGAACAACAAGATTCAAATTTTCTCTAATCACTTTAAAGTGAATGTGACCAATGTGGAAAAAGAAAAACACAAAAAGAAGTACAGCAATAAAAGGAGGAATCCGTAGAGGGGGACTCACTCAATCAAGCAAGAAAATTACCAAAAGTAGCAAGAAGGTATCATCTTTCCAAAAAAAAACACATACCCCACTTCTCAAACTGAGGGAATATTTTCTGCATTTCATTTTCATGCATCAGGCGCCCACCTGGATAACAAGGGAATATTTTTTTGCATTTCATTTTCATGCATCAGGTGCCCACCTGGATAACAAGGGAATATTTTTCCGTATTTCATTTTCATGCATGAGGCGCCCACCTGGATAACAAGGGAATAGTTTTCTGCATTTCATTTTCATGCATCAGGCGCCCACCTAGATAACAAGGGAATAGTTTTCTGCATTTCATTTTCATACATCAGGCGCCCACCTGGATAACAAGGGAATATTTTTCTGCATCATTTTCATGCATCAGGCGCCCACCTGTATAACAAGGGAATACATTTCTGCAATTTTTAATTTCTGTTCAGGCACCCACCTGTATAACAAGGGAATACAATTCTGCAATTTTAATTTCTGCAAATTTTAATTTGTTTATCTAACATGAGTAGCACCGTAACATGAGAAAAGCCAACACTGGGGCAGAGGTAAAAGTTTTGTGTTTTGTTTTGTTTTAAGCAGGTATCAATTTGAAAGCAAGGAGTACAATTGAAAGACACAGTGAAAGGAAAGAAGCAATATATCAGAGGAAAGAGAAAGAAAATAAAAAACCAACAAAAAAGAAGGATGATAGCATAAGAGATGGAAAATCAAGAAAATAAAACAAGAAAGAATAAGAAGACAAGAAGTAGATAGGAATCATTGCAATATAGCTTCTTCATTTTACATTTTATCCCTGGTGTAATAAGGAGTAAGTCAGTGGTCATAAGCAATAGCAAAAGCAGCAGCAAAGTCTTAGTAGTTTCAAACTACCAGACCTTCCCGAACTACACTAACCTGATTCTTGTTTAGCCCAGGATATGTAGGCAATCTTTGAGGCAGGGTGCGGTCAAAATGTTTTCAAAATGCTTCTCACGGAATATGCTAGTGGGTAAAAATCTCTCATTACTGCTCACTTGTCTTTGCACCGAAACTCTTCGTGTTCCCGAGCAAAGAGGGGCAGCTGTGAGCACGTGATTTTTGCCCTAAGCAATAAAATTCCAAAATTAAAATAAATAATATTTTTGTTTGCAATTATATGTTTTGATTGAAATAAAGTGTATTTGTGTGATTGAACAATAAAAAATGAAAATTAGAAAATTTTAAAAAATAGGTTAAGTATAAAATGTCACAAAATAAAGGAATTAACTGAAAATTAGCAAAAATACAAATATATGCCGGAAATTAAAGAAAAAAAGCAAAAATATGTCAAAAATATAAGAAAATTAGAGAAAATAGGGAATTAAAAGAAATTGAATAATTGAAAAGAAATATAAAAAGAGAAAATAAAATACAACAGGAAAATACACAAAAAATAATAAAAATACATGAAATACACAAAAATACAGAATTGGGCCAAATGTTACAATCCCAAACACATCAGCCCAGAGGATTTAAAAATCTAGTCCAATTATTATATAAAATCAATCCTGGTCGTCCATGTACTCAATCCAACGGCTGATTTTGAATCTTTAAGATTAAATGAAACGACGCAGCTTCAATGAATCAATCTGGGTCGTCCATCTATCATGATCTAACGGAGATCAATAAGTCTTCACTTAATTTCCAAACGACACCGCTTTTAACTTCAGATCCTGGCCGTTGATCAAAGATGATCCAAAGGCCAGGATCAATTAAGCCATCAAGGTATACATGGCTTGGTCTCTTCAGAGACCAGCCATTTCTCTCTTTTACAAACCCTAGCCGCCCTTTATCATCTTCTTCTCCTTCCTCTCCTCTTCACCGGCCATGGAGACTGGCCGACTTCCATGGCCATCTCCGGCCACTACCAGCCCCCAAACCTTTCATTTCCTCCTTCTCTATACCAAACCACCCTGAAACCCCAGAGAAACCCCAAGAAAACTGTTATTCTTGAAATTTCGGCCACCGGATTTATTCTCTGGTGACCAAAACCCATGAGACAGTCGTCCAAACTTACACCATTAGACCACCTTGCATAGATCTTTAACCCCACATAACCACTTTCCCTCGAATCTCTCTAAAACTTCTCGAATCTTCGAGATTAAACCGCGGGAACCCAAACTCCGACAAACCTGACAACCCCACCCCCAAAGACATACTCTCGTGTCTCTAATACCATTCTTTACCACAATACCCAATAAAGACTTCAAGTCTTGAAATCTGAAGTCTGAAAAAAGAAAAGAAAATGAACTGGAAAAAAGAAAGAAGAAAGAAAAGAAAAAGAACAAGAAAAAGAAAAAGAAAAATGGGGAAAGCTCAAGAGACATATCCTGCGAGCTAAGTCCCCTCTCCCTCTCTTTGTTTCTATTTTTGATTGTTAAGCATGTTTTTCTGTGTTTAATTCTATTTCTTTGATTTAGTTGTACTTAGTTGCATGATTAGTTTAGCTTCTTTCTTTTGAAATGTTTCCTGTTATAATTTTGTTTCTATTAACATATCTTTTGATATTTTTCTAATATTCATTTTTAATAACATGCTTCATTAGTCTATTGATAATCCTGTTTGTTACACTTGACTAAATATACTCAAGCCCTTTTAGGGTTTTTTGTGAGTTTAAACATGAATGTATTCTGAATATATCTCTTTATGTTTAATTTATTATATTATGCCTGAATCTGAGTTATGAGTTGTTTAATTGAAATTCAACCATATTCAAATTTCTCTCAAGAGTTTTGATTAGATGATAAATGATTTCTGATTGTGGCTATGTGTGCAAATTGATATAAGAAGGCTATATTTGTGATAAATTCATGTTTTAGACTACAATTAGTCTTATTATGCTTTAGGGGTGTTGGTTATAGTTGTGATAATTAGTTAATTAGATAATTGGCTAATGTTTAAGAATGCTAATTAGTTAAAATTGAAAATGATCTAAAAATGGCTACAATTGAAATAGTTTAAGGAGTGGCTAATTCTGAAACTGGCCAACTCTTAATAATAGGCTTAAATCTGAAACCGGTTAAGTTATGTAAGTTTAAATTCTGAATAACAAAAGTGACTAATTTTACAAAGCCAGGTCCAAACATTGGACTAGCTAAATATGAAAGGTTTAAATCTTAACAAATAAGCAGGCTAGTCCTACAATTCAAATCTAATAGACAGTAATGAAAGGATACCTCTTAAAAGAGGTCAAAATTTAAAGAAAATCAAGGATCAAATCTGGCTAAGTCTTACATGACTTATAATAACTGGCCAGCAGTTAAATAATGTATAAAAGCTGTACACCTAGACCTTAGATAGGTCGGGTAAATACTAATTAATAACAGGGGCACAAAAGGAATGAAAAATGGCATAATTGTAGATTTAATAAAGCTTATAGGGACAAATCAGACATTTAGGCTTGGTATTTCCGCAATAATGCACAAAACAATGGGTATAATAGAACCAACAAAAAGGCTTAGTTGTTAATAACCTTAGCAAGTGAGGGTACAATAGTAATAGTCCCCTAATAGAAACCATTAGATCCCCATAGAACCTTCCAGCAAAGGCTGGAAGGCATTTTTGAATCTGAAAAGAGTACTAAAGTGTAATAAATAAAAGAATTAAGGGGAGAGAATTGAGAATAAAATTTTTGTCACGACCCCAAACCCCGGTCGTGATGGCGCCCAACACATTGCTAGGCAAACCCGACCATCTTATCCAATTAAACCAGCCAAGTATAATTAATACTGATTAATCGGCGTGATTAGCCTGTTTTCATAACAAATCAAGAAGTGTAGAACTGAAATACAAGAACACAGCCCCAACCAAATCGTGGTGTCGCAAGTCTGAGCCTCTACAAATGAGATCTACTACAAAATCAAGTCTAACCAGAATGGAGACAACAAAATGATAAAAAGAAAGAGGTCGGGTACTGCGGACGTTGGCAGCTACCTCGAAGTCTCCACAGAATGGGGATAATAAAGCAGTTGCGATAGCTCAACTGCCCTCCTGAACCTGTATATCTGCACAAAAAGTGCAGGGAAGTGGGGTGAGTATATTTCAACTCAGTGAGTAACAATAATAAACAATAACTGAAAATAAGAACTCTTGTACTATCACTAAATAGTTCTAAGGCAACCCCCACAGGTTAATCATCACTATAATGAGTACTCTGATCTCCAATCCACATCTATCTCATCTAGGTCCCACACAGACCACATCCTCGCTCGTACCACTACGGTATACAGCCATCTCAATATATGGAGACATATACATCTGTCTATAACATATAAATATTTCAGTATATATATGAATATGAATAAGTATAATGCTGCGGCGCGCAGCCCGCTCCAATACATATACCGCTGCGCGGCGCGCAGCCCGCTCCAATACATATACCGCTGCGGCGCGCAACCCGCTCCATTGAACGTCGATGGCGCTCACTGGTGGTGTATACAGACTTCGGAGGGGCTCCCTAGGCCCAAGCGGCATGATACTGCAGCGTGCAGCACGATCCACACAAATATTACTGTGGCGTGCAGTCCGATCCAATATATATATATATATATATGTATATATATACCTATACTGCTGCGGTGCGCAGCCCGATCCCATAATATACACCATCACTCACTGATAATGTGTGCAGACTCAGACTCCGAAGGAGCTCCTACAGCCCAAGCGCAATAATACTGCGACGTGCAGTCCGTCCCACATATATATTACATGTATATTATTGCGGCGTGCAGTCCGTCCCACATGTATATTACATGTATATTACTGCGGCGTGCAGTCCGATCCAATGTAGGTATATATATAATATCTCATAATGGGACCTCGACCCTATCCCAGTCAGTATATACTTGGCCTCTCGGGCCCAATATAATATATCATAGTGGGTCCTTGACCCTGTCTCAGTCAACAATATACCTGGCCTCTCAGGCCCAATATAACATCTCATAGTGGGTCTTTGACCCTGTCTCAGTCAATATAGACTTGGCCTTTTAGGCCCAATATAACATCTCATAGTGGGTCTTTGACCCTGTCTCATCTCAATCGGTATAGACTTGGCCTTTCAGGCCCACTCAGCTAGAACAGGGAATTCCACCCTAGATAAGCTCTCTCAATGTACACATCTAGTACGGGCTCATATTATACTATACAGCTAGAGCTACGGCCGAGTGTATGTTTCCAACACGATATAAGGGTCACCTAGCTCTATAGGTTCCCTAATGCTCTACAGATCGGCACAAGGCCCCAAACATGGCTATCAGCCCAATTGCACGGTTATAAACTTATTATCAGTCATAACACACAGTATACTATTAGTCGGGAAGGACTAAGTCCGAACCCCCAATCACAATGTCACCACGCCCGTCATAGAACGCGTGTCTCATCTCAATATAGCACTGTGAAGTGCTAGTACGGGGTTTCAAACCCTCGGTACATTATTTACTACTACCACTCACCTCGAACCGGTAGAAGCTTCATGCCCGCGACGCCTTAGCTCCTCGAACCGGCATCCACGCACGTCAAACTAGCCAAAATCAGTACAAATATATCAAAATAGGCTAATGGAACATAACCCAATCGAAAGAACTCGAAAAATATCAAAAATCACGAAATTGACAAAACCCGAGCCCCGGGCCCACATCTCGAAAAATTTCGAAATTTATATTTCCGGAATCCTCGTCTCGCCACGAGTCCGTACATACCAAATTCACAAAAATTGGAGTTCATTTGTCCCCTTGAATCACTATTTCTATCCAAGAGGGTTTTCTACCCTTTTCAACAAAAATTCTCAAATTAAACACTAAAACTTGCAATAGATTCGAGTTATACCACAAAAATTGAGTTAAGAACACTTACCCCATTGTTCACTCCAAAATTCCCACGAAAAATCGCCATTTCCGAGCTCCAATTCGTCAAAAATGGCAATATATTTTCGGACCTCAAATATATTCTGTCCGGCACTATTCACGGGTACTGTTCACGGCACTGTTCACGGACACTGTTCACGGACACTGTTTACGGATACTGTTTCACGGCAATGTTCATGGACACTGTTCATGGTCACTGTTCACAGCAGATTTTTCTGCATTTTCTGCCCATTTTCTAAGTCCGGAATTATTCCGAGACACCTCCGAAACACTCCCGAGCCCTCGGAGCTCCAAACCAAATATGCACATTGACTCTAAAACATCACACAAACTCGCTCGAGTGATCAAATCGCCGAAATAACATCAAAATCATCAATTTGCATCAAATCAAGGCCTAAGTTTCCAAAAACTTCCAAAAATACACTTTCGATCAAAAACCCGACCAAACGATGTCCGAATGACCTGAAAATTTGCAGACATATCCAAAATCACCTAACGAAGCTACTGCAACTGTCGGAATTCCATTCCGACTCCTGGATCAAAATATCACCCATCGATTGGATTCCGCCAAAATTCCAACTTCGCCAGAATAGGCTAACTTCTTCACCGGACCTCCAAAATTACTTCCAATTGCGCTTCTAAGTCTTAAATCATCCCCCGAAACTAACCGAATCATCGGAATTCAGTTCCGAGCCCTCTAACTCATAAGTCAATGTTGGGTTGACTTTTCCAACTTAAGCTTTCCTTAAAGAGATTAATTGTCCCTTTTCCTACCAAAATCGATCCAAATTGACTCAAAGTTTGCACACAAGTCACATTCGACATTACGGACTTGTACCAACTTTCAAAATCGCATTCTGACCCCGATATCAAAATTTTCACTTCCGGTCGAATTTTCTCATAAACCTTCAAATTCCTATATTTAGCCAAATGACTTCAAAATGACCTTCGGACATCCGAATTCACTTCCGATCGCTTTTCCAACTCCAAAATCACCATACGGATCTATTCCCAGGCTCGGAATCCCAAATGGACATCTATAACTCTAAAATGCCTTCCAACCCAAATTTATGAAATTTTTCTAAAATACTAACTTCCACCATATACGCCGAAATGCTCACGGTTTATCAAAAACCAAATTCGGACATACGCCCTAGTTCAAAATCATCATACGAGCATGCTGGAACTTTTAGATCCCAATTCCGAGGTCATTTACTCAAAATTCCAATCCTAGTTCATTTCTTCAACTTTCAGCTTTCAAAATGAGAATTTCCATTTAGATTTGACTCCAAACTTCCTGAATTTTAATTTTGACCATACACACAAGTCAATATACCTGAGATGAAGTTGTTCATGGCCTCAATCTGCTGAATGACGCGTCGGGACTCAAAACGACCGGTCGGGTCGTTACAATCTCCCCAACTTAAACATGCGTTCGTCCTCGAACGTATTGAGAACTACAATGATGTAGTCTCAAATAACTTGTTTAACACATCATGCACCTTCCCGTGCTACCACTACTTAGTTGAGCACATTAGCTATATAATTTTGTAGATATAATTCTTTATTCAAGCGAATAAGCCATTAGGCCAAATTCCAACACCCGGAATTTCCTGCCAAGTCTGTTTCCATCATTCGACCACCATATCAACCTCCACACGTTGTACCCAAACATTAATGCATAACTTTGTTGAATTTACACTTCGCATAACTTTACTCATATGACCACAATAACATTCTTTATTACTACAGTTGCCTACAATACCCAAATACCGATGGAAACCTCTTATTAGTTGAAGTCTTATTCCAACACTTTCATATACTGCCAACGAGTGGGCTAAACCGTAACAATTCCTCAGATCCACCATTTATGAAGCCATTTCTCTTTTGACTGATAATATCTAGCGGTATGGTGGTATACTCCTGTTGGATCGACTGTAATAATTGAGTCGTTGATGACATAGTGAAATTTATGAATGGCTTTCGTGGTATGAATGGACGCTTGAGGTGCGTTATGTAATCGTACGGTGAAGTACGGAATCAGGCATAGTGATTCCTGTGTTATGTATGTGTTGGAGACTAGAAGTTCTCGTAAACCGCCTATGCAGCGGTGGTATATCGTGTGTATCAGCACAGTGTAGCGGTTATCGGAAATTGGAAGCCCTAGTGGCTATCTCGTCACTTGATATGACGAATTTGAATAATGATATATGATTGCAGTCTGGTTGTCATAAGTTAGGTTGTCTAGACTAATGTGATATGGACTATATCAGAGAAATGTCACAACTGCTTGGCAGAGCGCATCAGATCGTGCTCCAGCAGGGTAGATGTACCCTAGGGCCAGCGGACGGCTGGTAGGTATTGCTTTGTAAGTTGGGCCTTCGTGGCGGATGTGAGTGTAGAGGTATCTACCATTGATTCAGTTCCGGTATTGAGGGACTTTGTCGGATGAGTTTCATGTGACCGAGCTCGAGGCTATATATAAATGTTTGTTGCAATGAGCAACTTGAGTCGATGTGCATTCCCTTTTGCTAGATTTATGCATGGATCGGGTGACACGCCGCCACATGTATAGTATCTGGATCGGGTGGCACGCCGCCACATGTATGGTATCTGGATCGGGTGGCACGCCGCCACAGGTATGCTATTGGAACGGGTTGCGCGCCGCAACAGTGTGATGTGGGAAATATAACTTCCTATATGTACCTTGTATACAATACTTCCTCTCTTCTGAGGAATAGTCCGTATTGTGGATATCGCTCGGGGAATAACACATCGGTTGTGCCCATACAGGATTCGATAGCATATACTAAATGTATCGCCGCGTGTGTGATTGATTGCTTGAGTTCAGACCTAAATATGTGTGTGGCTGACCGTTTTGAGCATTGCGACTTGAGGTGCTCCATGGGTAATAGTGTTTGGATAGAATCATGAGTTGTGGCAAGGCCACGTGATGTTATGACCTTTCGAGGAGGATTCAGGTACTCTAATTCTATGATGTGAGATGAGATCTCAATTATGTGTTGTGATGGTATTGAAGAATTTGAATTATAGCTTTTTATGTGAGTCTGTTGTCATGATTCGAGATACACTTTCGATCAAAAACCCGACCAAACGATGTCTGAATGACCTGAAAATTTGCAGACATATCCAAAATCACCTAACGAAGCTACTGCAACTGTCGGAATTCCATTCCGACTCCCGGATCAAAATATCACCCATCGATTGGATTCCGCCCAAATTCCAACTTCGCCAGAATAGGCTAACTTCTGCACCGGACCTCCAAAATTACTTCCAATTGCGTTTCTAAGTCTTAAATCATCCCCCGAAACTAACCGAATCATCGGAATTCAGTTCCGAGCCCTCTAACTCATAAGTCAACGTTGGGTTGACTTTTCCAACTTAAGCTTTCCTTAAAGAGATTAATTGTCCTTTTTCCTACCAAAATCGATCCGAATTGACTCAAAGTTTGCACACAAGTCACATTCGACATTACGGACTTGTACCAACTTTCGGAATCGCATTCTGACCCCGATATCAAAATTTTCACTTCCGGTCGAATTTTCTCATAAACCTTCAAATTCCTATATTTAGCCAAATGACTTCAAATTGACCTTCTGACATCCGAATTCACTTCCGATCGCTTTTCCAACTCCAAAATCACCATACGGATCTATTCCAAGACTCGGAATCCCAAATGGACATCTATAACTCTAAAATGCCTTCCAACCCAAATTTATGAAATTTTTCTAAAATACTAACTTCCACCATATACGCCGAAATGCTCACGGTTTATCAAAAACCAAATTCGGACATACGCCCTAGTTCAAAATCATCATACGAGCATGCTGGAACTTTTAGATCCCAATTCCGAGGTCATTTACTCAAAATTCCAATCCTAGTTCATTTCTTCAACTTTCAGCTTTCAAAATGAGAATTTCCATTTAGATTTGACTCCAAACTTCCCGAATTTTAATTCTGACCATACACACAAGTCAATATACCTGAGATGAAGTTGTTCATGGCCTCAATCTGCTGAATGACGCGTCGGGACTCAAAACGACCGGTCGGGTCATTACAATTTTCAAATCCCCCCCCCCCCCAAAAAAAAATTTCATCTCTCACATCTATAAATAGGCTTTAATTAAGCCTGAATAAGGGCTGGATTTTTAGAATTCAGAGAAATACTTCTGAAATTAAGAAAACTATCAGATTCTAAGAGTAATTTCTGGGTATTTGTCGAGCACTATTCTGAAAATCATCTAGGAATCCTCTGTTATCTTTTGTTTGTCGGGTTTCTACTTGTTTTCTTCAAGTTCTGTTATTTGAATTGCTATTTGCTGAGCTTGGAATTCCTGTTCGATTGTTTGATTCAACTGTGCTTGTTGTGTTGATTTATTTCTGCTGCTGTTGCTTTGCTGCTGTGATCAACTTATTATTCGTTTCATTTGCTTCCCTTAGACTCATAGAGTTCTTTTGCTGAATCAAGTACACAGCTACTACTCGAGCAATGTAACTGAAGTTGATTTGAAGGAATAAAAAACATGATTTGATTTAAAAGCCTATTCTGTTATTTTGTTTCTTATTTTTCAATGTATAAGTAGATAATCTGTAATTTTGATAGGAAATGGTTATATAAGTAGTACCTATGAAGCATGAGCTGATACTGGAAAACACTGTAATAGAGTAGTATGCAGATTAGAGTAGTAGTAGTAATCGTAATCACCTAGACGTAGCTTAGTTTAACAGTAGGTTAATCGGTTTAAATTAACTTACAGTTTTAAAAACGGATTCATAACAGGCATATAATAACAATGATTAAACAATTATAATAAGGTCATTAACGTAGCTTTAATCTACCTCTTCACTTTCAGAGTTAGTAATAGCTGTAGGTTGCATGATTTAAAAATCAGTAGCTAAGAGCATAAAATTGGTCGACATGGTTACACAATCAGCCTATTTTTGTAATACAGTTAGCCTTTGATAATCAGAAGAGTACGAGTTATAACTAATAAATTGTAAATAATAATTGTGATTCATATAGTTAAGTAATATTCTGTCACTTGCAGTCAATAATTAATCTGTTTTTAGTAGATTTAAAAATTAGTTGATAAAAAAATATAAAAACAAAGGTAGTCCATTGGTCAAATGCGATAGTGTTGGATAGTTGAGATCTGGAATTGGTATTGTTAATTCTGTACTACTTCTTCTCTTCATAAATAAATACATTTTTAGTTTACTCTCTTATGATTCTATATACCTGTATATATAATGAATTTCTCTTTCTGTTTTGTCACACCTCCCTTTTTACTACCCCTTTTACCGATCCTTTTTGAAAAGAGATACGTTGGGTATACCTCAATGTTCAAATACCCGAGAAGGATATAATAACAAAGAGGAAGGAGTTTTTCCAAATAAAGGACAATCGGTCCTGGATTTTCATTTAATTTTCAGAGTCGCCACTTGGGAAGATAATGGTGTCCCAAGTCACCGGTTAATCCCGAATCCGAGGAAGTTGACTCTGTATTACAGTCCGCGAAACTAGAAACCTGGATAAGGAATTCTATTAACCCGGGAGAAGGTATTAGGCACTCCCAGATTCCATGGTTTTAGCACGGTCGCTCAACCGTCGTTCTCAATTTTATATGACTTGTTATATACTTTTAGTAATATGTATGTGTTTCCAACTTTAATATTTTACGAATTGCGACGTCGCGAAAACATATTTCAAGTCACACCGCAACCAGTACGCCTGTGACTTTCAGTACATTTCGGCTTCGCCAGGATTTATGATTTGAGTTGCACCAAGTGCACACTCGTATTAAGGAAGATATGTTTTTTAAATCATGCCTAATAGGTGTCTAACGACTTTAAATCTTTTGGGAGAGGTTATGAAATTCGCTATTAACCTTCCTGAATCTATTATATATCTCACTTTGTTACTAAAGGGGCCCCCACTGTTTTGTTATTGTGTGAGGCTCATCCCATGCATTTTTAAAAGTTCACTTAATATTTCGCTACATTTTCTATCATTGTTTTTCCCTTAATCATTTTTATTTAGCTGAACTTCCAGAAGAGTGAGTCCAGGCCTTTATTGTTCCCATTGGTATTGGGCCTGAACTTCTGGATTAATACTTAACAGATTATAACATATATCTGGGTCTTAATGACCCAGACCTGATTTGGGCTTTCATTCAATGGACTAGTGAATTTTTGAATACAGTCCAGGCCCACGTCGTACATTAGGCCCAGACCAAATTGAAGCAGTGGCAATGAAAACAGAAACGAAAAACTTACAACAAGAACAAACATCTGGAATTAAGAATGAATTCAAATTGCACTTTATTTATCAAGGAGAAATCGCTATACAAATTATCGATGTTAACTTTAGATCACAACTGTCTAATGTACATGAGAGCTGAAGTAATAGACTGGTTTTACTTTTTGTTTTCTACCTATTAACTAAGAGATTAGCAGATTATTTAACTATATAAAGCGTGATTAATCTAAATGGTTAAACTACTTATACATACAATTCAGATTACTTAAAACTAAAATGAGTCATTCACAAGTGCATGGTTATACTATTGGGTTTACTATGAATCTAGCTTGTTCGATATCACAAAGTCAGTCTCATTTGAGTTATTACTTCATCTGGTTGTTTCTCTTTTAAACTTATTCAAATCCAGATATCAATCTCTAAATCAGACTACCTATGTAAGCTGATTGAAATTACTACTGTGAACTTGCTGTTATCGACTCATGTCAGGGTTATTTAGCCTTGTTTTATGATTTTTACCTATTTAACTAAGTGATTTAACTACTGCGACTATACTACTACCATTCACTACTTATTACATTGTTTTTATCCGAGCTTTCACTTATACATACAATGCTACACTAATGGATTACAAATCTGAATTAATACTAGACAGCTAATTAGAAAACAGATAATGCAGAAGACAATCAGAGATTTTAAAACATGAAACTTCATTTCATCATAGCTTCTTTATTACATAGCCTTGAACAAATGTGTACCTGATTCAGCAAAACAGCTCGATGAGTTCCAAGGGGAGATGAAATAGGCACATCAGTTAGACTCGACAGGCAATGCAACAGTGAAGTATTGAAATCCAGATGAACGGATAGTAACACAGCAATGGCAACTAGAAAACCCAGCAAGATGAGCATAAATTCCAAACAACTCCAAATGTGAACTTAAACTAGATAAACTAGGCAACTATTGCTATTTAGTGTAGAATGTTTTCTCAAAATTTTGTTTTCCAAAATCCAGCCCTTAAACTAGTCCTAAAAGGGGGTATTTATAGGTGTAGAGAGGTGAGGTATTTATAGGTGTAGAGAGGTGAAATTTTTGGGGGGAAAAGATAGATAATAATTCTATTTCCCTCCCCTATTATTTTACCAAATCCTACATTTTAAACCCCAATTCTGTTACAAGATCCCTTCCAGCATGTGTTGGAAGGTTCTATTTGATTCCATTTTGGGGCTTTTACAAGTGTACCCCTACTTATTAGTGTTTTTACTGAATTACTTTTTCCCCAAGACCAAAATACCCTTAATTCTCTGCAAAATTGCAGAGATCAGGAGCCCAAATGTCTTATATATCCATATAGGCTCTATTAAATCTACCTTTTGCCATTTTATGTTCCTTATATCCCCTTGAAGGCATTAATTAATTACCCGACCTACCTAGGTCAGATTTTCAGAGATTCAGCTCTTATTTAACTAATGGCCAACATTTGTATCAATATTTAAGAACAAGCCATATCAGACTTAAGACTTATTTCAATTTTAACCAGTTTTGTTTTATTTCTGTTATTTAAGCTAATTTGCAGGACTAGCCTGCTTATTATCCTATTTAAGACCTAGCCCGTCCAAAGATTGGACTTGGCTTTGCAATTTGAGGCTTATTACTGAACACAGGCATGGCTGAGACCTTTGCAGGTCTAGCCACCTGTGATCATGGGTCAAGTTGGGCTTTAGTAAGTCTAAACTATTAGACTTAAACCATATTTATTACACATCTGGCCTATTTAAGTTTTAGCCAATGTGTAAGATCTAACATAGTAGGTCAGTTGCAAAACTGACAACTCTTGGTCATTTTTTTAACTTGTAACCCTTTGTGTGGTTTTTTCAGTTTTAGCCTATTCTAAGACACTTAACACATGTTTCAATTTCAACCACTTAAGAGTTAAACACTAATGCATCTATAACCAATCCACTTAGGCATGATAGGTATTAACAGAATTCACTTAACATAAGGCTGTTGCAAACATAGCCAGTTTCACAAATAATTGCATACATAGCCAATGAAATCAGAATTATTTATCAATTAATCAAAATTCAGAGAAAAGGGTTGAATATTGTTGAATCTCAATCGATAGACTTACAAACTCAGATTTCACAACACAGTGTCAATTAGTCATTAAACAAGCATATTCAAAACTTCCTTATACTTAAAGAACCACTGAAAATCCCAAGTCATACTTAAGATGCTCTTGACATAAACACATATAGGTAAAACTCATAAAGCAGTTTCAGAAGAGAGCATGGTTTGCAAAGATCAAAGATAGGCATGAAGGGATGTTAATCAAAGAACAACCAAGCTTAAACAAAATAGTCATAACAGTCACCCTTAAACAGAGTAGACATGGAGAAATAGAACAAACAGAAAATTCCTTAAAGGCAAAAATCCCTAATCTAAACATACAAGTGATGTAAATGAAAGATATGAAATAAAGATAAGAAAAATCAGAACAAACGAACAAGATTTCTCAAAGACAAGCCCTAATCTAAACATGCAGTCTAACTTACTAGGAGAAAACATATGAAGATAGACAAGATAAAGAAGAATAGATCTTAAACAGAAAAACAGAAAAACAAACAAAAACTTCTCAAAGACTAAAACCCTAGTCTAAACATGCAGTTTGTGCATATGACTAAAACATGCTGAACACACAGATAATAACAAGTAATAACAAAAATAAATAGTAAAGAAAGCAAACAAGAAGGGAGAGGGAACTTAGCTTGCAGGGACTGTCCCCTGAGCTTTCCCATTTTCCTTTTCTTTTTTTTCTTTTCTTTTTCTTCTTTTTTTCTTTATTTTCTTTTCCGGTTTTCTTTTCTCACACAAGACTCACATTTGGAGTCTTCTGGTTATGAAGGGGTGTTTAGAAGGTAGAAAAGGTGAGAACTTTGGGGTGGGTTTGTTTAAAGTCGTCGGAGTTAGGTTTCCGGCGACCTTCTTTTGAATATTCGAGACGGAGAAGGGAGATTCGAGGGAAACTGGGTATGGGGGATGATAGATCTGGTTTTAAGGGTGCTTTGGTGTTAATTTGGGAGGGGGTTTTCTTGGTTTTGGTCATCGGCGGTGAACTCCGATGACCGGAGTTTCAAGAAAGATGAGAGGGCTTCAGGTTTTCACGGAATTTTGTAGGGTTTTGAGATGAAGAAGAAGAAAAGAGGTGAAGGGGTAGATGAGGTGTGGCCGAAAACCGTCGTGGAGAAGGCCAGTCTCCATGGACGGCCGGTGTTTGAAGAGATGAAGTAGAAGAAGAAGAGAGGAGATGGGCGGCTAGGGTTTGGGAATTATGTAAAATGGCCGGTCTCATAGAGACATTGACCTTATATACTTAGAGGGGTTGATGATCTCTTGGCCGTTGGATCAATTAAGATCAATGGTCAAGATTTGGTTAACATAAAATGACACCATCTCATATAAATGAGAGATATATTATCCTCCGTTAGATCAACAAGGCTTGGACGACTGAGATTTGATCTCAAACTTAATTGATTTAATTAATTGCCGATTGATTCCCAGCTATTGTATTTGATAAATGGACGACTGAGATCAGTGTTATTTAAAGGACTTGACTGGCCTTCTTCTTTAATTTGGGCCAATGTGTTTGGGCTGTTATTTTTGAATTTAATTAGCCCATCCTATTATATTTTTGTATTTTCTTAATATTTCAATTATTTTTGTGATAATTTTCTTTGTATTTTTTTTCATTTTTTCTTTTTGTATTATTTAAATTACTCAATTTCCTACCTTCACTAATTTCCTCGCATTTTTTTGGCAATTTTCTACTATTGTTCCATAATTTCCGCTATTAATGCTATTTTTTGTTGATTTTTCCTTAAACTACATTAATTCAAAAATACATGTATTTCACCAATTTTTTTTTCTAATTTCTAATTATTCAAACAAACAAATTTATCTAATTTCAATCAAGATATGCAATTGCACTCAAAAATATTATTTATGTTTAATTTTGGAATTTTATTGCCTAGTGGAAAAATCACGTGCTCATAGCTGCCCCTCTTTGCTCGGGAACACGAAGAGTTTCAGTGCAAAGACAAGTGAGCAGTAATGAGAGATTTTTGCCCATTGGCATATTCTATAAGAAATATTTTTGAAAACCTTTTTGACCGCACCCTGCTTTAGAGGTTGCCTACATATCCTGTGCTAAACAGGAATCAGGTCAGTGTAGTTCGGGAAGGTCTGATAGTTAAAAAAACTACTAGACTTACTGTTGCATTGACACTGTTAAGACTTGCTGACCTACTCTTTATTACACCGGGGGGTAAAAATGTAAAATGAAGAAGTTATTCTAAGCTATAATTCTACGAGTTACAATTGCTCCTATCTAACTTCTTATCTCTTTATTCTTCTTCGTCTCTTTTCCTTTGATTTTCTGTGTGGCTGACTTTCTTTTTTGTTGATTTTCTTTTTCTTGCTTCCCCTTTTTTTTGTGATTTTCGATGTTTACTTCTCGCCTTCAAACTGATACCTGCTCAAAACAAAACAAAAACAACAAACTTTTCATTCTGCCCCAGTATGGGCTCTTCATGTTATGGTGTTACTCATGTTAGCTAACACAAACTAAAATTGCAGAAATTAAAATTGCAGAAATGTATTCCCTTGATATACAGGTGGGCGCCTGAACAGAAATTATAATTACAGAAATGTATTCCCTTGTTATACAGGTGGGCGCCTGAACGAAAATTAAAATTGCAGAAGTGTATTCCTTTTTTATATAGGTGGGCGCCTGAACGAAAATTAAAATTGCAGAAGTGTATTCCTTTTTTATACAGGTGGGCGCCTGATGCATGAAATACGAATGTAGAAAAGTATTCCCTTGTTATCCAGGTGGGCGCCTGATGCATGAAATGCGAATGCAGAAATGTATTCCCTTGTTATCCAGGTGGGCGCCTGATGCATGAAATGCAAATGCAGAAAAGTATTCCCTTGTTATATAGGTGGGCGCCTGATTCTTGAAATGTGAATGCAGAAAAGTATTCCCTTAGTTTGATAACTGGGGTGTGAATTTAAAAGATGATACCTCCTTGTTGTTTTTGTATTTTCCTGATTGTCACGACCCTAGTTCACCAATCTTGAACATGTCGTGATGGCACCCAGTCCCCACGACTAGGTAAGCCTAACATGTTGCGGAATATACCAGTTTATGAATATTTAATAAGAATTAGCGGAAAATAAGATGAAAGGAATGCAATACGTGCCGCTTGGCACATACACCAGTTAAATACACTGTTTAAAAATACTACCAAGACCCGGAATCCCACGGGTAACACAGACTAAAAGAGAATATACAACTGTGGCTCTATGTATAAAAAGTGTCTAACAACGGAATGAAGGAAAAATACCAACTAGTACTATTAGAATAGAAGGAAAGCCTCTAGATCCGCGGACGTAGCAGATCATACCTCGAGGTCTCCCAGAAAGCTGCGGAATCACCTAGCACGGGCCTGCTCTGATGTACCTGGATCTGCACAACAAAAGTGTGCAGAAGAGTAGCATGAGTACACCACGGCGGTACTCAGTAAGTGCCAAGCCTAACCTCGATGGAGTAGTGACGAGGAAGGTCAGGGCCCTACCGAGAAACAATAATATAATGATAATAACAATAATAAGTAGTTTAAATGATAATAATTTCCGAAATTAACAACAATAAATGACTACTGCAATCGTCTACAATTAAACTAACAACAAATAGTCAACTCAATAAAACCAGTCCAAGACCTGTGGGAATCGAACCCACAGTCCCATTGACAGTACCTCTAGGTCTCCGGGAATCGAACCCACAGCCCATGTCTCAATAATTATGCTTAACTATAACTTCACCGAAAAATAGTACCAATAATTAACAAGGAGTTCAAATAAGGCAATTAGGCAACTAAACAGCTAAGTGCTACCTAATCATGCTCTTCTAACCACTACCGGGTAAAAATATCAAATTAACAACCAAAGACAGAAATATCGCTCATCGAACATTTTAAATAAAGTACGTGTTCAACAACCAGCGCATGTACACGCCCGTCACCTCGCGTACAAGGCATTTAAATTATCACATAATATCCTAGGGGTGAAAATTCCCCCACACGAGGTTAGACAAGCCACTTACCTCAATTCCGGTACAAAACCGCTAAGTAATAACCCTCTTGCCATGAATGTCGGCCTCCACAAGTGTAGAATCTGATAAAAATCAATAGAATCACATCAAAATAGGCCAATTGGGCATTACCCAATCAAATTAACTCAAAATTCACCAAAACCCGACTTCTGGTACGCTTATCGAACAATCACGAAAATTATATATTCGGGTTCCTTATCTCAATACGAGTCTGTGCATATAAAATTTATCGAAATCGGACACCGTTTGCCCATTCAAATCAAAGGTTTTCTAAAGGTTTTGGTCTAGGGTGAAAACTCCCATTAATTATCCCAAATTCCTCCATTTTCATGAAAAACTTGCATAATATTATCAACAACAATCATAATTGGAGTCCATAATTGATTACCTGAAGAAACCCCTTGAATCTCCCTTCAAAATCACCCAAATCGCCCCTTAAGACGAGCCCTCAAAGTTTGGAAATGTTTCTGAAATTTCTAACTTCTGATATAATTAACTCTCTGCGATTTCCGCTTCTGCGGATGAAATTATGCTTCTGCGGATCCGCTTCCGCGACATTTTGTTGCTTCTGCGAAGCCCAGGCCTGGCTGGCCCATTCCGCTTCTGCGAGCCTAAAGCCGCTTCCGCGAGGACTCTCCTGCAGACAGATGTCCGCTCCTGCGAAAATCTCCGCTCCTACGAACAAAAGTCCGCTTCTGCGGACTCGCCTAAGCGGAGGCTTGTCCGCTTCTGCGAGATTCCCCACTCGTCTCCTGACCGCTTCTGCGGTCCCCATCCTCGCACCTGCGAGGCCACTCATGCGGACAAGGACCGCCCCTGCGCTCCAGTCCGCTTCCACGCTCCAATTTCCGCTTCAGCGGACACGCCTCTGCGGTTCCATTTCCGCAGGGGCGAAAATAACAGAGGCAGAATTCCCTAACCTGCAATTTCCATGATTTTCTCCCGTTTAACCATCCGAAACCACCCCGAGGCCCCCGGAATTTTATCCAAACACACCAACACATCCTAATACCTTATTAGAACTTGTTCCAATCCTCAAAACACGTCTAACAACATCAAAACCCATAATTCACATTGAATTCAAGCCTAAATTTCTTAAAACTCTCTGAATTACACATTCGATCTAAAACCCGACCAAACGACGTCCGAATGACCTGAAAATTTGCGGACATATCCAAAATCACATAACGAAGCTACCGAAATTGTCGGAATTCCATTCCGACCCCCGGATCAAAATCTCACCTATCGTTCGGATTCGCCAAAATTTCAACCTTCGGCATTTCAAGCCTAATTGAGCTACGGACCTCCAAAATACATTCCGAACGTGCTCCCAACCCCAAACTCACCTAACGGAACTAATGGGACCATCGGATTTCCGTTCCGAGATCGTCTTAACACTGTTCCGGCTACGGGCCATTTTCTAGCTTCAAAGCTCTTATTTAGGGAGTAAGTGTCCCAAAATGCTCAAATTTTTAGAACCGACTCTCCCGGCAACCCACAATAACAGAAATGAACTTAGGGGAACAGTTAAATTAGGGATTGGGGTGTAATTTTCTAAAACGACCGGTCGGGTCGTTACACTGATTGAATGATTTTCATCCATGGATTCATCCATTTATTACTGACCTTTCTTTTTAATGTTTTCTATCTTTCCACATTGGTCACATTCACTTTAAAGTGATTAGTGACGATTTGTTCCTGTCTAAATCACAAAAATAAAATCTTATTAGTTATAAGCTGCTGGTAACTGGCATCTGCCGCTCCTGCCTCTCATTTCCTTTCCTCTTTTTGCTTCTCTTCCACTGTGTGGTCTTTCAGTTGACTATCTTCTGCAAGCTCTTTTTGTATTTTCTTGTTTTTCACCTTTTTGTTTTCTTTTCTATTGGCTCCGTTTGCCGAAACTCCTTTATTTCTTTTCAACTTTTTCTTTTCTTTCTTTTCTGATCCAGTGTTATTTCAACTCTTATTGTTGGAAGCTGGTAGTTAGCTTTCAAAGGAAAAACAATGAAATGCTGAAAATGAATTTCAAAAGGGTAAGGGTGTTTTGGAGAAGTGATAGAACTTATCTCGGTATGTTGGCTGATTCCGTTGATCGTGCCATGTATTTAAACTCCGACCCAGTTCGTTCAATCCATTATTCTGACTCCAAATTTTTTGCAACCCAAACCGATCCCATTTTTTACTTTTCTCTTTTCAGGAATAAACCCTTGCAATCGCCTTATGGTGCCATGAAAGGTTTCACCAATAAGACTCTCATTTATTTTCTCTCAACCTCACAATCGCCTCACAGTGCCAGTTAAGGTTTTCACCGACAAGACTCTCTCATTTTTATTTCTCTCAACCTCACAGTCCCCTCACGGTGCCGGTTAAGGTTTTCACCGACAAGACTCTCTCATTTTTATTTCTCTCAACCTCACAGTCGCCTCACGGTGTCGGTGAAGGTTTTCACCGATGAGACTCTCTCATCATTTTTTCATTTTTTTCATTTTTCTTTTTTTGTCTTTTGTTTTTCTGCACCACTGATGTTGTCCAATGTCCCATTCATCCTTTATTCTCATTGCATTTGTTATTTTCTTGAAATTGATTAGAAGGTCTTTTGGACTGTAATGTGGCTTTTGGATGGGTTAAGAAAGAAGGATATAATGGCTCAAAATTTACGAGGGTTTAAAAATATTTACAACTCTCGGAATTATAAAACACAACTTTTGCCCCAGTTTCAATATGTGGGGGATTTTTGGATTTTTCATTTATTGTGACTGAACCTCAGTGAGGCTGCCTACGTACCCTTTCGGGATCAAGTCAGACGTAGTTAAACTACGCCATAAATTCATGATTTCGTTTGACTTTTCCCGATTTCTTCGTCTTTTCTTTTTGCTTGCATTGGCTTTTTCTCTTTTTTTTCTCTTTTTTTTCTTCTTTTTTTTTCTTTTTTTCTTTCTTTTTTTTCTTCTTTTTTTTTAATTATTTGCTACTTTTCTTTTTGTGGCATAGGCAATTCCGAGAGAGGGGTATGAAAGAATATATCGAACACGGCTCAAAGGGGATGTCAATGGATAAAGTGTTTGGATAGAGAATAAATGCCTTCATCATTTCAATTCCAAAATCACAACAAAATACAATTATACAATTGAAAAGGAATCATACATAGTATTTTTTGACCGCATCTAAATTGATAGTAGTCTCTATGCATTTCCCTTAAACGTCTGTCAGATATAATGCCCCATTAGACAACACCCGTGATACCATAAATGGCCCTTGCCAGTTTGGAGCGAATTTGCCCTTTACTTCAGCCCAATGTGGTAAGATACGCCTCAATACAAGTTGTCCAACTTCAAACTTCCGAGGACGCACCTTCTTATTATATGCTCTGGCCATTCTTTGTTGATACAATTGCCCATGGCAAACCGCTGCCAACCTCTTCTCGTCAATCATATTTAATTGCTCCAGTCGGGCTCTTACCCATTCCTCTTCATCTATCTCAGCTTCAGCTATGATTCGTAGTGACGGTATCTCAATTTCCGCGGGTATAACGACCTCTGTCCCATACACCAGTGAATAGGGTATGGCGCCGATAGAAGTGCGCACTGTTGTGCGATAACCCATAAGAGCGAAAGGCAGCTTCTCGTGCCATTGTCTAGACTCCTCCACCATTTTCCTAACGATCTTCTTTATATTCTTGTTTGCAGCTTCTACTGCCCCATTTGCCTTTGGCTTGTAAGGTGTAGAGTTACGATGTAGGATCTTAAATCTCTGACATGCTTCCGCCATGAGGTGACTGTTCAGATTGGCCCTATTATCTATGATGATTACTTTGGGAATTCCAAATCGGCATATAATATTTTCATGTACAAAATCCACCACAGCTTTCTTCATCACCGCCTTGAATGTCTTTGCCTCCACCCACTTAGTAAAGTAGTCAATCGCGACCAAAATGAATCTATGTCCATTAGAAGCTGCAGGCTCAATTGGTCCGATAACATCCATGCCCCAGGCAACAAATGGCCAGGGTGCATACATCGTATGCAATTCATAAGGTGGGGAGTGGATTAAATCTCCATGTACATGGCATTGGTGGCATTTCCTCACATACCTGATACAGTCCCGCTCCATGGTGAGCCAATAGTACCCGGCTCTCAAAATCTTCTTTGCTAGGATATACCCGCTCATATGTGGTCCGCAAGCTCCAGCATGCACCTCATTCATAATCTTATCCACTTGTTGCGCATCCACACATCTCAACAAACTCAAGTCTGGTCTTCTTTTATAAATAATTCCTCCACTGAGGAAGAAGCCATTTGCTAAGCGTCTTACAGCTCTCTTCTGATCTCTAGTGGCTTGCTCTAGGTATTTCCCTGTCTTCAAGTATTCCTTGATATCGTGATACCACAGTTCTCCATCCAACTCTCCTTCCACAGCAAAACAGTAAGCATTCTGACCATACACCTATATCTGAAGTGGATCTATATAGGCTTTGTCCGTATGATGCAACATAGAGGATAGTGTGGCCAAAGCATCTGCAATTTCATTGTGTATTCTTGGGATATGTTTGAACTCTATGGATTGGAATCTTTGGGATAATTCATGTAGACAATGCCGATAAGGTATCAATTTCAAATCTCTTGTCTCCCATTCTCCCTGAATTTGATGTATCCAAAGATCCGAGTCACCCATGACCAAAATCTCTTGAACACCCATATCTATTGCCATCCTTAATCCCAATATACACGCCTTATATTCGGCCATATTATTGGTATAGAAAAATCGAAGCTGAGCGGTAACGGGATAGTGTTGACCCATTTCTAAAATGAGCACTGCTCCAATACCAAATCCTTTACTGTTGATGGCTCCATCGAAGTACATCTTCCATCCTGGCTTATCACTTCGTTCTATTTCTTCAACATTCATTGCCTCCTCATCCGGAAAGTATGTCTTTAGTGGCTCATATTCATCATCCACTGGATTTTCTGCTAAGTGATCTGCAACTGCTTGCGCCTTCATCGCCGTACGTGTTACATAAATGATGTCAAATTCTGTGAGCAGAATCTGCCATTTAGCAAGTCTTCCTATAGGCATGGGCTTCTGGAATATATACTTCAGAGGATCTAACCGTGATATCAGGTATGTGGTGTATGCTGACAAATAGTGCTAAAATTTCTGAGCCACCTAGGTCAATGCACAACATGTTCTCTCTAATTGAGTATATTTTACCTCGTAAGAAGTGAACTTCTTACTAAGGTAATATATAGCTTGCTCTTTCTTGCCCGTCTTATCGTGCTGTCCCAGTACACAACCAAAAGAATTATCAAGCACTGTCAGATATAAGATCAAAGGTCTTCCTGGCTCCGGAGGAACTAACACTGGAGGATTTGCCAAATATTCCTTGATTTTATCGAAGGCTTCCTGACATTCATCGGTCCAGTTCACTGCTGCATCCTTCTTTAACAAGTTGAAAATAGGCTCACATGTTGATGTCAACTAAGCGATGAACCGGCTAATATAATTCAACCTTCCTAGTAAGCTCATTACTTCCTTCTTGTTCTTCGGCAGAGGCAAACTCTGGATGGCTTTTATCATTGATGGATCTAGTTCAATGCCTCGCCGACTTATTATAAGTACTAATAGCTTCCCTGAGGGTACTCCAAAAGCGTATTTCGCAGGATTGAGTTTAAGATTGTACTTTCGGAGTCTTTGGAAAAACTTCCTCAAGTCCCTGACATGATCATGTTGGACTTTATGATGACGTCGTCCACATACACTTCAATTTCTCGATGCATCATATCACGGAACATTGTGGTCATTGCCCTCATATAAGTAGCTCCGCCATTCTTTAACCCAAATGGCATCACTCTAAAGCAGTATGTTCCCCAAGGCGTAATAAAATCTATTTTCTCCGCATCCTCTTCGTCCATTAGGATCCGCTGATAACCAGCATAGCAATCTACAAAATAGCCAATTTCATATTTGGCGCAATTGTTGATTAGTATGTGGATATTCGGTAATGGGAAATCATCCTTTGGACTGGCCTTGTTGAGGTCTCTGTAATCAACACACACCCTGGTTTTTCCATCTTTTTTTGGAACTGGCACAACATTTGCTAACCAGGTGGGGTACTTAGTAACTCGTATGACCTTTGCCTCAAACTGCTTATTCACTTCTTCTTTTATCTTCACGCTGATGTCCGTTTTGAACTTTCTCAACTTTTGTTTTACCGTCCGGCATTCAGGATAAATAGGCAACTTATGTACCACCAAATCATGGCTAAGTCCGGGCATGTCATCATAGGACCAGGCAAAGATGTCCTTGAATTCGTGCAACAACTTTATTAACTCTTCCCTAAGGGAGGCTTCTAAGTTTACACTGATTTTTGTCTCCCGGACATTATTCTCACTCCCCAAATTGGTAGATTATGTCTCACTTAAGTTCGGTTTGGGTTTTTCCACATATTAATTCAAATCTTTACTTATTTCCTCCAGTGTTTCCTCATCCTCATATTATATCTCACTCTCATTCTCGATTTCTTTTATAATAATTCGATTGTTAGAACTAGGCCGGGAATCCTTCATGCATGACATATCATCACAATCGGCGCATATTGAACTGTACAAAACGAAGAAAAGGAAAAATAAATAAAAATAAGGCGAAAATGAAGAAAGAAGAAGAAACTGCATTTCATTGATATTTTCAAAAGATGAACAAAGACTGGGTACATTTGATTTCAATGGGGGTGGGGACTACAAAAATAAAATTACTTTTTGGGAAATGATGATATATTTCGAAAGCTAACCACCAAGACTCCCTCCTGATTGGAAAAGGAGTGGCTTCCCAATTAGTGAGTGCAATACTAGACCCCACGAACTGAATAACTATCTTGCTGGTACCCTCGCCCATCTCCACCATGTTCACATCCCCAAATAACATTTCCAACCTCGCCAGGAGTTCTGCATCAGGTCTAGTCTCAGCATACCTCGATGCAGCAGTCACCAGATGTCGTTGTGTACCGGGCTTGGTGAAGGTGTCGGACAATTTTGGGACTGGTTTAAGGAGGGCCCAACGTTTCGTTTTGGTTCTTTTGGCTTTCTGGATGTCGGTGTGGTTAGGTTTGAAGCCCAAGCCAAAGGTGTCATTGTTTACCGGTAGATGGACAGGTTGAGTTATTCCCTGTAAGGCTATTCCTAGAACGTTTCCTGGTGTAAATCCATTCCTGATCATTTCTTTGGCTACCATCACTGCGGTAGCTGCCACTGTAGGGATTGGCAAGTTTTTTCCTTCGGCTACCTTGTTCACTATCATAGTGTCTGTCACCTGGTACACCCAAGGACCCTTGTCTCCATCTGCTTTCTCGAAAGGTATTATGATATTGCAAGCGTCTTCCTCTCCATGCACTGTAATTTCTTGCTTCTCCCATTCGAACTTTACCATTTGGTGTAGGGATGATAGTACGGCCTTAGCCGCATGGATCCATGGCCGACCTAGCAATAGATTATAGAACACAGTGACGTCTAACACCTGAAATTCCATGGTAAAGTCTACCGGCCCAATGGTGACCTCCAAAATGATATCTCCCAAAGTATTTTTGCTTCCTCCGTCAAACCCTCGAACACTTACACTATTTAGCCGGATTCTGTCAGGATTAATTTTCAGCTTTCCGAGAGTCGAAAGTGGACAAATGTTTGCACTCGACCCATTGTCTATTAAAACCCGAGTAACCACTGATTCTTCACTTTTGACGGTAAGATTGAGTGCCTTATTGTGTTCAGTCCCTTCGACAGGCAATTCATTGTCCGAGAATGTTATCTCGTTTGACTCAAAAATCTTGTTGGTAATCTTCTCAAGATGGCAGATTGAGATCTCTTCGGGGACATGTGCTTCATTCAGTATCTTCAACAATGCCTTTCTGTGCTCCTCTGAGTTAATTAACAATGAAAGCAATGAGATTTGTGCAAGTGTCTTTCTCAGCCGTTCTACTATCGAGTAGTCTTGAGCTTTTATCTTCTTCAGAAATTCTTCTGCTTCTTCTTCAGAGACCGGCTTCTTCACATGACTCTCCTTTACCACCTTCATTTTTCTTAATTCTTCCGGGGCAAAGCACCGCTCGGAACGAGTGAGGCCATGTGTTTCATTGACCTCCCCTGTAACTTCTTTTTCCCTATATACTACTGTAACCTTGTTGTAGTTCCAAGGTATGGCTTTAGTATCAACCACCGGCATTTGCACCATTGGCTTTATAATCACTGGTTCCATGCATGCTCTTTTTACCGTCAACAACGACTTAACCCCCGGCACCACAATTTTCAAAGTCTCAACCACTGGCGGTTTTTTCACTGGTACCTCAGTTGTCGCTTTCTCTTTCTCAACTTCTTTCTCCACTTTACTGTTGGCTTTTATCATCATTACTGATTGGTACGGCTTCCTGCTGCTCTCTTCTTGTTCTAATTCTATTATATGTGTCTCATGATGAGTCGGCAACAGATTCTGAGTAATGTTTGGAGTCTCTGGAGCCTGTACCTCAATCCTCCTACTATCAATGAGCTCCTGTATAGCAATTTTCAAATGCCAACACTTTTCAGTATCGTGCCCCGGTGCCCCGGAGCAATATTCACACCTGACTGACTAGTCAATGTTTCTGGGAGGTGGGTTTGGAAATTTTGGTTCAATTGGGTTTAGCATCCCCAATTCTTTCAGACGATGATAGAGGCTGGTGTAAGATTCCCCCAATAGGGTGAATGTTTTCTTTGTTTGGACTCTGTTTCTCATCTCTGGATCAGGTCGGAAGTTGGGTCTATTTGGGTTCTTGTAGGCTCTGGAAGGAGGGTAGGTGTTTTGTGTATGATAAACGTTTTGTGCAACTTGGGCTCTCCATACTTGAGGGGGCGATGGGTAAGGTTGGGCTTGTGGGATGGGGTAATGTGGAGTAGTTGGTGGATAATATGGTGGAGGTGGATTGTAAGGTGCTGGTGGGTATGGTTGGTATGGGCGAGGTGGGTGATGGTATATGTTTTGGCTCCGAGTCCATGGTTTACTTTATACAACTGAAACCTCTTCCTTCTTCTTCTTTCCAATAGATCCTCCGTTCCCGGTCTGTATAGCCTGATTCACGGCCTTGATAGCAGAAAAGCTCATGATTTTGTTGGTTTTCAACCCTTCCTCTACGAAACTCCCCATTTTCACTACTTCATTGAAATTTTTACCAATAGCCGACACCAGATGGCCGTAGTAAGTAGGCTCTAAGGCCTGCAGAAAACAATCTACCATTTCAGTCTCCTTCATTGGCGGATCCACTCGTGCCGCTTCTTCTCTTCATCTAAAGCCGTACTCCCGAAAACTTTCTCCGGGCTTCTTCTCCATCTTGGTAAGAGACAACCTGTCTGGTATTATCTCCAAGTTGTACTGGAAGTGGTTGGCAAATGATTGCGCTAGATCGTCCCAGATGAACCATCTAGTGTGATCCTAAAGTGTATACCACTCCAGCGCAGAACCGCTCAAACTCTGACTAAAGTACGCCATCAAACGTTCATCTTTCCCTCCTGCACCACGCATCTTGCTGCAATATCCCCTGAGATGGGCTATAGGATCCCCATGTCCATCGTACATGTCGAATTTAGGTAGCTTGAACCTAACCGGGAGATGCACTGGGAACAAACATAAATCTTTGTATGCAACGCTCACTTGGCCTCCTAGCCCTTGTATGTTACGGAAAGACTGTTCTAAACTCCTGATCTTCCATGCCATTTCCTCTTGTTCCATGTTCTTGACGGGCTTTTCTTGAGTTGTCTCCATCAATGGGGTATAAGATTCATGTTGCCTAAATGTCGGCTCCGGCGGATAGTAATGGGTATCTTGCACATGGAACACTCGTTCGCTTAACGACTTATGCAGAGCAACAGGCGGTGGTGCCATATACACTGGGGCGACCTGTGGTGGCTGGGGTGGAATCTGTTTGGACAGTGGTGGTGGTGCCTGTGAAGTGGAGGCATAGTAGTGGTGGTAATCTGGGTACGTAGAAGATGAGTTCATAGTAGGTGGCTCGGGATTAGGATTGACGGGAGGGACATATGCTGGGTTGGTTAGATATGCGGTTAAGGGTTGACCCTTGGACCAAGCTTGGTACATTTCTGACATCTGCTGCTTGAGCTTATACATTTCCTCCTTCATACCTGCTACATCCACGACCTCCTCTTCTTGCACTGGGTCCATGATAGTCGACTCAATTTCCTGAGACACAGCCTTTGTCATAGTCTTAGATCGTGTGTTGTAATGATGATTTGCTAGAGTACCAGTTGCCTGCTGAAATCTGATTCTCATAAACAACAACACTTGTTAATAGTTAGTACATAAAAGGATAAAATGCAACGATTGAAAAATCACAACTTTTGCTTTCGATCGTTATGCATCATCCCGGCATTTATTCCATTTTGAACCAACATCATCTTTTCCTTTCTCATCTTTTTTCTTCTTTTTTTTTCTTTTCTCTTTTTTTTTCTTTTTTTTTTCTCTCTTTTTCATTTTCTTTTTCTCTCTGTTCTTCTTTCCTTTATTAATTTTCGTTCCTACTTATTTGCCTATCGTGCAAATAAGTGATACAAAGCAAAAATGATTAGCAACAACTTTTGATCTTTTCATTGATATTCAAAAACATCGATTTTCAAGATGGTGTCGTGCTACTAATGCAAAAAGAAATATGAATAAAAAATGCATGCCCTTATGAATACATTAATGCTCCTAATGCCCGCGAGACGTCGTTCGATCTTGCCGCGGGCCTATATGCTAATCCACTTTGGGGCCGGTCTAGGTCAGACATGACTTGCTTCACAAAGAATTTCACGGCTGATATAAATGTTGCTCGTGACATGTCTTCACACAATTGGCACTTTCGGGTGATATATTGAGAAATATGGACGATTCTCTCTCGGACGACCCCTTTCTCTTGAAGTAACCTACTAATCTGTTCGGCGCGAGCATCTAAGGTGTGTTGGTTCTCTTTCTACAGTTGTTGCAACTCGAACTCTAGCCAAGCCATAGTCGTGTAACAATGCTCTCTTTCTTCTTCAAATTCTTTGATGATCTTGTTACTCTTGACAGTGGTTGTGATGATTTTCTTCCTCAAACGAGCTACCTCAATCTCATGTTTGTCTTGTAGTTGCTTAACCAACCTAGCTCTTTCCTTGGCATCTTTGGCCAGTTGCTTCCGAACCCTGACTAACTCCTTTTCTGCTTTGTCTGGATCGAAGCTGTAGTCATTCACTTTGCACCGAAGATTTTCAATTAATTTCTCATCTCGGGCTAAGCGAACCGGGGTCTCGGATGCAATTTTCATTTTTGCAACTTGAGCCTTTAGAATTTCATGCTCCCTTTTCAGCTGCTTCTTTTCTCCATCGTCAGATGCTGCCTGTAAACCACTCTCGAAGGATATCTTGCAACTGCTTTTCTAGCAAGCTGATTTTGGCCTTATACTCATTTTCTTTGGCCGGCCAATTTCTGTTTTCCTTAGACTGCTCCGCCAAATCTTGAAAGTGATGTCTTTTCGATGGTCTATCATGCTCAATACTCCATCGATACCATGCAGCGTACCCTGGAGATACTTCTCCCTGAGCTCTGTTCTCCACACAAGATTCTGCCTTCAAATTTTGACACTCATTCCAAATCTGTCGGACCTTTGCTTCCGGGAATTGCCCATCCGGACTAATATCTATTACTTGCAAACTGAGGTCCCCATCCTTTGGTATAACTTGACATCTTCCAAGCTGTCGTAGGACCCTGTATGGGGCATAAGGCTGGATACTTTTCAAACCCATGATCAAGAAGTGTGACCCTTCTGTCGGCATGTAAATTACCTCATCGAGGGGCAACCATCCATATGCCCAATCGATTTGGCAATCGGTCAACGATCGTAGATATGAAATCCAATCCTTAACTCCCTCTGGCAGCTTAACTTCTTTTGTTCTCGTATAGAATTCTTCTAGGCATGTTCTTTCAGTCGGCCCAGAGCTTGAGAACGAAGGATGACGACATAGATGTTCTATCAACCAAACTTGTAGAATCAAGTTACATCCCTCAAAGAAGTTGCACCCTGCTTTACATGTAGTCAGGGCACAGTAGATATCCACTATAATCATTGGAGCCAAAGTGCAATTATTTTGTACAATCAAAGCACCGGCTACCCCGATGGCTCTTGTATCAATGTGCCCGTCCTTTCTTGGAAATATGATTATCCCGAGAAATGCCACTAGGAAAGCGAGTCATCGATGCTCCTACCATTTAGCACGATTGGACTTGCTACAAAGTTTGTTCGTGGGGTCATTGAAACCCCCGACATGTCCATATCTACTGTAGATGAAGTTTAGGGAGCAAAACCCATTAACCAAATCCTCATTGTGGACGTTTTGAGCAATATTCAAAGAGTCCAGGAAACGGTGTACCGTTATTGCTCTTTGAGCCACCAGGTATTTCTCTTTTAAGGGGACCTCATTTTTCCTTATATAGTAAGCAATTTCCTCAAGAGTGGGAGTGAGTTCAAAGTCCAAAAAATGTAGAACATTGTGCGCAGGATCCCAACATGTGACAAGTGCTCGAATTATATCGCCTCGGGGAATTATGTCTATTAATCCCGTAAGATCCTTTAGATAGTATTTGATCCAATTTTGTCCTTCCAGTCCCATGTCGTTCCACCATAGTCTTAGCTCCAAAGGGATTCTATTCATTAGAGTGAAGGGTTCATTCTGTATTGTGCTCATCCTGCACATTTATTAAGGCAATTTTATTTTAAAAAAAATATTTTTTGAAGCAAATTTTCATTTTTATTTTTTGAAAAGGAGAAACATGACTTTCGAAGTGGCCATTTTTGCCAAAACAGCCTTCCGGTGTTCTTTCGGAACATTCGGCTATTTCCAAAAATAGCGATCACCTCGATTATTTGAAACGAAAATATTTTTGATCTTTTTCTCAAGGGTGGTTGGACCCGTTCAAGGGTTGCCTACAAATCACACCTAATGGCGAGAATCAAACCTGCGTAGTTCGGTCAGATTAATTGACCAATTATTTTAACAACAAAGCTATTTTCTCTTATTTTCCAAATTTTCAGATTTTCTAGCAAATCTAATATTTCTCTTTTTGTTTTCATTTCATTTTAGAATATTCTCTTTCTACGCTCGGGAATTTGCCGATCTGCATAACGATATAAAATACAACACATAGTTTGCTCGGTCTTTAATTACCGGGTCACCTGTCCTAGACGGACCCAACCCCTGTGTTGAGTCCCCTAAGTTAGTTATGATGCAGATAATCGTCCTAGACCTATGTTCAATATCTTATAGTTTCATATGGTGCTAGACCGTGCACTCGAGCGGACAACTCGAATCGAGAAGGGGGCTACGTACCGGTGACCCGCGGAGTCAATCGGCTTTGTAACTTATCCGGCCTCTGTTTCTTAATTTAGGTGTGACTTAACAGAAAGGGGAGTCTCAACCAGTAAGCACATCCCCGGGGGGTGAAGAAGAGAAGGGTTTTCGGCATAATTTATATATACAATCCATATAATATCAAAGCGGTAAAACACATAGCACGTTGTTCAAAGCATATAACTAAGTCAAATAATATCGAGGATGGCGATTCTAATGAGATCGAATTCTTAAACCCTGAAACCGAAGTTCTGGGTTGCTTGTCCCCACCAGAGTCGCTAGAGCTGTCACACCTCCCTTTTTACTACCCCTTTTACCGATCCTTTTTGAATAGAGATAATTTGGGTATACCTCAATGTTCAAATACCCAAGAAGGATATAATAACAAAGAGGAAGGAGTTTTTCCAAATAAAGGACAATCGGTCTGGGATTTTCATTTAATTTTCAAAGTCGCCACTTGGGAAGATAATGGTGTCCCAAGTCACCAGTTAATCCCAAATCCGAGGAAGTTGACTCGTTTAACAGTCTGCGCAACAAGAAATCCAGATAAGGAATTCTGTTAACCGGGAGAAGGTGTTAGGCACTCCCGGATTTCGTGGTTTTAGCACGGTCGATCAACCATCGTTCTCAATTTTATATGACTTGTTATACACTTTTAGTAATATGCATGTGTTTCAAACTTTAATATTTTACGAATTGCGACGTTGCGAAAACATATTTCAAGTCACACCACAACAAGTACGCCTGTGACTTTCAGTACATTTTGGCTTCGCTAGGATTTATGATTTGAGTTGCACCAAGTGCACACTCGTATTAAGGAAGATATGTTTATTATATCGTGCCTAATAGGTGTCTAACAGCTTTAAATCTTTTGGGAGAGGTTTTGGAATTCGCTATTAGCCTTCCCGAATATAATATATATCTCACTTTGTTACTAAAGGGGGCCCCACTATCTTGTTATTTTGTGAGGCTCATCCCATGCATTTTTAAAAGTTCACTTAATATTTCGCTACATTTTCTATCATTGTTTTCCCTTAATTGTTTTTATTTAGCTGAACTTCCAGAAGAGTGAGTCCAGGCCTTTATTGTTCCCATTGGTATTGGGCCTGGACTTATGGATTAATACTTAACAGATTATCACATATATCTGGGTCTTAATGACCCAGACCTGATTTGGGCTTTCACTCAATGGCCCAGTGAATTTTTGAATACAGTCCAGGCCCACGTCGTACATTAGGCCCAGACCAAATTGAAGTAGTGGTTATGAAAACAGAAACGAAAAACTTACAACAAGAACAAACATCTGGAATTAAGAATGAATTCAAATTGCACTTTATTTATCAAGGAGAAATCGCTATACAAATTATCAATGTTAACTTTAGATCACAACTGTCTAATGTACATGAGAGCTGAACTAATAGACTGCTTTTACTTTTTGTTTTCTAGTAATGAATTTATAATCAGTATGTGAATTACCTATTAACTAAGAGATTAGTAGATTATTTAACTATATAAACGTGATTAATCTAAATGGTTAAACTACTTATACACAGTATTCAGATTACTTAAAAATAAAATGAGTCATTCACAAGTGCATGGTTATACTATTGGGTTTACTATGAATCTAGTTAGTTCGATATCACAAAGTCAGTGTCATATGAGTTATTACTTCATCTGGTTGTTTCTCTTTTAAACTTATTCAAATCCAGATATCAATATCTAAATCAGACTACCTATGTAAGCTGATTGAAATTACTACTGTGAACTTGCTGTTATCGACTCATGTCAGGGTTATTTAGCCTTGTTTTATAATTTTTACCTATTAACTAAATGATTTAACTACTGCGACTATACTACTACCATTCACTACTTATTACATTGTTTTTATCCGAGCTTTCACTTATACATACAATGCTACACTAATGAATTACAAATCTGAATTAATACTAGATAGATAATTAGAAAAAAGAAAATTCAGAAGACAATCATAGATTTTAAAACTTGAAACTTCATTTCGTCATAGCTTCTTCATTACATAGCCTTGAACAAATGTGTACCTGATTAAGCAAAATAGCTCGATGAGTTCTAAGGGGAGATGAAATAGGCACAATAGCTATACTCGACAGGCAATGCAACAGTGAAGTATTGAAATCCAGATGAACGGATAATAACATAGCAACAGCAACTAGAAAACCTAGCAAGATGAGCAGAAATTCCAAACAACTCCAAATGTGAACTTCACCTAGAGAAACTAGGCAGCTATTGCTATTTATTGTAGAATGTTTTCTGAAAATTTTGTTTTCCAAAATCCAGGCCTTAAACTAGTCCTAAAAGGGGGTATTTATAGGTGTAGAGAGATGATGTATTTATAGGTGTAGAGAGGTGAAACCTTTGGGGGGAAAAGATAAATAATAATTCTATTTCCCTCCCCTCTTATTTTTCCAAATCTTACACTTTAAACCCCAATTCTGTTACAAGATCCCTTCCAGCATGTGCTGGAAGGTTCTATTTGATTCCATTTTGGGGCTTTTACAAGTGTACCCCTACTTATTAGTATTTTTTACTGAATTACTTTTTCCTCAAGACCAAAATACCCTTAATTCTCTGCAGAATTGCAGAAATCAGGAGCCCAAATGTCTTATATATCCCTATCGGCTCTATTAAATCTACCTTTTTGCCATTTTATGTTCCTTATATGCCCTTGAAGGCATTGATTAATTACCGGACCTACCTAGGTCAGATTGTCAGCGATTCAGCTCTTATTGAACTAATGGCCAACATTTGTATCAATATTTAAGAACATGCCATATCAGACTTGAGACTTATTTCAATTTTAACCAGTTTTGTTTCATTTATGTTATATAAGCTAATTTGCAGGACTGGCCTGCTTATTATCCTATTTAAGACCTAGCCAGTCCAAAGATTGGACTTGGCTTTCCAATTTGAGGCTTATTACTACTGAACACAGGCATGGCTGAGACCTTTGCAGGTCTAGCCACATGTGATCATGGGTCAAGCTGGGCTTTGGTAAGTCTAAACTATTAGACTTAAACCATATTTATTACACATCTGGCCTATTTAATTTTTAGCCAGTGTGTGAGATCTAACAGAGCAGGTCAGTTGCAAAACTGGCCACTCTTGGTCATTTATTTAACATATAACCCTTTTTGTGGTTTTTTCAGTTTTAGCTTATTCTAAGACACTTAACACATGTTTCAATTGCAACCACTTATGAGTTAAACACTAATGCAGCTATAACCAATCCACTTAGGCATGATAGGTATTAATAGTATTCATTTAACACAAGGCTGTTGCAAACATAGTCAGTTTCACAAATAATTGCACACATAGCCAATGAAATCGGAATTGTTTATCAATTAATCAAAATTCAGAGAAAAGGGTTGAATATTGTTGAATCTCAATCAATAGACTTACAAACTCAGATTTCACAACACAGTGTCAATTAGTCATTAAAAAAGCATATTCAAAACTTCCTTATACTTAAAGAACCACTAAAAATCCCAAGTCATACTTAAGATGCTCTTAACATAAACACATATAGGTAAAACTCATAAAGCAGTTCAGAAGAGAGCATGGTTTGCAAAGATCAAAGATAGGCATGAAGGGATGTTAATCAGAGAACAACCAAGCTTAAACAAAATAGTCATAACAGTAACCCTTAAACAGAGTAGACATGGAAAAATAGAACAAAGAGAAAATTCCTTAAAGGCAAAAATCCCTAATCCTAACATACGATTGATGTAAATGAAAGATATGAAATAATGATAAGAAATATCAGAACAAACGAACAAGATTTCTCAAAGACAAACCCTAATCTAAACATGAAGTCTAATATACTAAGAGAAAACATATGAAGATAGACAAGATAAAGAAGAATTAATCTTAAATAGAAAAACAGAACAAACAAACAAAAACTTCTCAAAGACTAAAACCCTAGTCTAAACATGCAGTTTGTTCATACGACTAAAACATGCTAAACACACAGATAATAACAAGGAATAAGAAAAATAAACAGTAAAGAAAGCAAACAAGAAGGGAGAGGGAACTTAGCTTGCAGGGACTGTCCCCTGAGCTTTCCCATTTTCCTTTTCTTTTTCTTCTTTTTTTTTTCTTTTTTTTTCTTTAGTTTCTTTTCTGGTTTTCTTTTCTCACACAAGACTCAGATTTGGAGTCTTCTGGTTATGAAGGGGTGTTTAGAAGGTAGAAAAGGTGAGAACTTTGGGGTGGTTTTGTTTAAAGTCGCCGGAGTTAGGTTTCCGGCGACCTTCTTTTGAATATTCGAGACGAAGAAGGAAGATTCGAGGGAAACTGGGTATAGGGGGTGATAGATATGGTTATGAGGGTGCTTTGGTGTTAATTTGGGAGGGGTTTGCTTGGTTTTGGTCATCGACGGTGAACTCCGATGACCGGAGTTTCAAGAAAGATGAGAGGGCTTTAGGTTTTCATGGAGTTTTGTAGGGTTTTGAGATGAAGAATAAGAGAATAGGAGAAGAGGGAGATGAAGTGTGGCCGAAGACCGCCGTGGAGAAGGCCAGTCTCCATGGCCGGCCGGTGTTTGAAGAGATGAAGAAGAAGAAAAAGAAGAAGAAGAGAGGAGATGGGCGGCTAGGGTTTGGGAATTATGTAAAATGGCCGGTCTCATAGAGACATTGGCCTTATATACTTGGAGGGGTTGATGATCTCTTGGCCGTTGGATCAATTAAGATCAATGGTCAAGATTTGGTTAACATAAAACTCCCCCGTCTCATCTAAATGTGAGATATATTATCCTCCGTTAGATCAACAAGGCTTGGACGACTGATATTTGATCTCAAACTTAATTGGTTTAATTAATTCCAGATTGATTCTTAGCCATTGGATTTGATAAATGGACGGCTGAGATCAGTGTTATTTAAAGTACTTGAACGGCCTTCTTCTTTAATTTGGGCCAATGTGTTTGGGCTGTTATTTCTGAATTCAATTAGCCCAACCTATTATATTTTTGTATTTTCATAATATTTCAATTATTTTTGTGATAATTTCTTTTTATTTTTTTTTCATTTTTTCTTTTTGTATTATTTAAATTACCCAATTTCCTACCTTTACTAATTTCCTGGCATTTTTTGGCAATTGTCTACTATTTTTCCATAATTTCTGCTATTAATGCTATTTTTTGTTGATTTTTCCTTAAACTACATTAATTCAAAAATACATGTATTTCACCTATTGTTTTTTTTCTTCTAATTTCTAGTTATTCAAACACACAAATGTATCTAATTTCAATCAAGACATGCAATTGTACTCAAAAATATTATTTATTTTTAATTTTGGAATTTTATTGCCTAGTGCAAAAATCACGTGCTCACACGTTTCTCTCTTTCAATCTCGTTTGATCTGGGCCTAACGAATAACACAGGCCTGGATACAATTAGATTAATTGGGCTTCTGATAAATAACTTCAGTGTGGTCTGGGTTTCTGAAAACCAGATACATAAATCAGTCTGTTGAATACGAGCCCAAATGTCCAGGCCTAGTAACTTAAAATGATAAGGCCTAGACTTATATTCTGAAATTATAATATAATTAAAATGACTAGGGAAAAATCAATGTTAGAAAATATAGTTATTTACTAGGATTGGACTATAAAAATTGAGTGGGACGAGCCTCATATGAAAATGAAATGGCGGGGCCCCCATATAAACAAAATAATAATGTGATAGACTCGGGAAGGCCATTAGCAAATTCCACGGCCTTTCCAACGAATAACAAGCCGTTAGACACTATAGGAATGACTTTAAAATATACTTTCCTTATACGAGTGCACATTTAATGTGACTCAAATCCTAAATCTCAGTGAAGCCGAAACATGTTACAAGTCACAAGCGTACTAGTTGCGGTGTGACTCGAGATACGTTTTCGCGACGTCGCAATTAATAAAATATTTAAAGCGAAACATGCACATTTTGTTTCAGAGCATATAATGAAATCAATTAAAATCAAGAATGACAGTTGAGCGACCGTGCTGAAACCACAGAATCTAGGAGTTCCTAACACCTTCTCCCGGGTTAACAGAATTCCTTATCCGGATTTCTTGTTGTGCGGACTGTTAAACAGAGTCAACTTCCTCGGATTCGGGATTAACCGGTGACTTGGGACACCATTATTTTCCCAAGTGGCGACTCTGAAATTTTTAATAAAATCCCGAACCGATTGTCCTTAAATTGGAAAAACTCCTTCCTTGTTGTTATTATATCCTTTCCTGGGGTATTTATAATTATCGAGGTATACCTTATTCTCCTATTCGGGAAAATAAAAAAAAAGGTAGTAAAAAGGGAGGACATTATTATATTCTAAAAAGAACTTAACCCCTAATTAATCCTACGATATGAAATTAAATCCTAAATGCGAATGCCAAATGTAGTTTTTTATATTTTCCATATGAATTAAAATGCACAAATAAAATGCAAAAACAGCAAATAACACAAAATTCATAAAATTGTAAAAAAAGAAAAATCATTTTGTTTGAATTTTGTTGGGAATAATTTGTTTAGGGAAAAAATCACGTGCTCACAAAGTGAGGATATCTGCTCCGCATCTCCCGTTTGGTCTCCCATCTAGCCTCCTCAATGGGCCGGCCTCTCCATTGCACCTTCACTGAAGCTATATCCTTTGATCTCAACTTTCGAACCTGACGACCCAAAATAGCCACTGGTTCGACATCATATGTCAAATCATCATCCAACTGAATCGTGCTGAAGTCCAATACATGAGACGGGTCCCCAACATACGTTTGGAGCATAGATACATGAAATACCGGATGCACGCTCAACAAGCTGGGTGGCAAAGCAAGCTCATAAGTCACCTCCCAAATCCTCCTAAGTATCTCAAAAGGCCCAATGAATCGTGGACTCAACTTTCCTTTCTTCTCAAACCGCAAAACACCCTTCATGGGCGAAACCTTCAGCAAGACCTTCTCACCTACCATATAGGACACATCCCGAACATTTCGGTCCACATAACTCTTTTGAGGCGACTGTGATTGTCACACCTCCTTTTTACGCACCCGCGAAGGCGCGATGGAGTTTTTCCAATTAAAGGACAATCGAGACGGGATCCATTTTATTAAATTCAGAGTCGCCACTTGGGAAAGTAATGGTGTCCCAAGTCACCGGTTTGATCCCGAACCGAGGAGATTTATGACTTTGCAATATAGTCTGCGAAACTAGAAAACCGGATAAGGAACTCTGTTAACCCGGGAGAAGGTGTTAGGCACTCCCGGATTCCGTGGTTTTAGCACGGTCGCTCAACTGTACTTTTGCTTTTATCTGATTTCTTTATATATTTTAACTGTGCATTTTTAATGCTCCGCTTTTATTTTTTAGAAGAATTGCGACGCCACGAAAACACATTTCGAGCCGCACCGCAACCAGTACGCCTGCGACTTTAGTGTATTTCAGTTCCGCCGAGAGTAAGATTTGGGTCACATAAATGCGCACCCGCATTTAAGAAAGTAATTTACTTATAAATCGCGCCTAAAGAGTCTATCGTCTTTATTAACTTTGGGAAAGGACCGTGAAATTCACTAAACGGTCCTTCCAAGTCTAAGTCTTTTTATAACGACTAATTTGAGGGCCCCGTAATTGTGTATTTGCGTTTGGCGAGGCTCGTCTCGTTATTATTAAGGCCAATCCTAAGATGAACTATATTCTCTACTTGTCTTTGTCTCTAGCAATAAAAAAAGAAAATAATATGAAGCTATGTTTCATTTTTAATGGTTGAACTTAAAATTTTTAGTGAACCTTGCCCCTACAAATCAGGCTCATGACGAAAACCCAACTCTTATTGTTTATTGACTAATTTCAAATCAAATGTTTAAATATATGTAATGGCTTATGAATGATATGGGCCATGGACTCATATGAACTCAGGCCATGTTTGTTTTGGGCTTGATTAAGGCCCTGTGCGGTATCCTGGCCTATTGTTACTGAATTAATTAAATCAGGCTTGAGCCTAAGTTCTGGACCGCACATTAGAATGACCAGGCCCCATAGTCTAAATCAATCCAATTACTGGACCATACGGTCAAGCCCAACGACTAACAGAACAGTTTGCTATTCTATTTTTATGGAATCGAATCAATATTCAGAAGAACGTATAACTAAACCATTCATATTGAATTACTGTTTTCATTCAATTGAAAAAATGAAATCTGAACTATAGAAGACATACTCAAATTGATTTGTAAGTTTCATTCGTATTTAAACACTTATTTTATATTCGTTACTGGAATTTGATACGCTTTTTATAGCTGAATTAATCTAAACATATCATATCTATTAACAGAATTCATATCTAACCAGAACATGGTTTTAAAATTAAGACTAGCGAATGCGAATTAAAGCTAACAAATAAGTTTCAAAATTTCATTGCATCCTACTGATTTTGTAATCACTGAAGATCCAGAAACTTTAACTAGAACATATTTCGACTTTTGTTTTCAATTTACTAACCTCTAAACTAATATAGTTTTTTACTACTAATCTACTTCAGATGTGGTTATCTATATGGTAATTAAACTAAACTACTTTGAAATTCAACATTCCAGTTATACCTATAAATTACTCCTAATGAATACAAATGAAATTACTTAAAAAAAACAATTGGAATGACAGTAAACTAATAGAAATAGTCGAACAACTTCATTTCTTCAACTTGTGATTACATCTTCAAGTATTAGAAGTGTACCTGGAAATTAACAAAATAGGAGACTAGAGGTCAGCTAAGGCAATGAAGCAAAGTAGCAGCAGACCAACAGCAACAAACACCACAGCAACAACCAACTAGTCACTCAGCAACCAACCAGTAGACACTCAGCAAACCAACCAGTAGTAGTCCAAAACTCAGCAAGCAAAACAACAGCCAAAACAGACCCAAAGCAGTAGCCCAAAACACAATACTACCAATGGCCAAATACAGCACTAGCATATCCAAAAAAACTTTCTCTGCTGTTTCAGATTGCTCCTATACTTATAGCTAAAACCATTCCCCCTAAAGACCTTAAATTAAACCCCATTGCCCATCCCTCTCTCTGCCCAGCCCATTGTCCCTGAACTCCCACTATCCCTTGTCCATGTATGGGCTTTACTAATGAATAATTTCTTGTTCCAACAGGACAGTCAGTGGCCTGCTGTACAGCAGGTTCCACTACTCAAAGGGCATATTATTATGGGCCAACATGTGCTCACATGGTGGCAGTCCACTAGTTGCTAATGAGACTGAGCTTAATTCAGCTATAACCAATCCTATTACTACCTAAAACATAGGCAATTCAAACTCCCACTCCCCAGTGATTCAAATAAGAAATTAATCTACAGTGATTCAACTAAGACATCAATCAGTAACAAAGGAATCACTGCTCTGTTGTTTCTAACAAACAGACCTACGACAGTGCATCGACGACATTCGATTAACTACAACACATAATCATGGATAACCAATTAATTAGCCAAACAGTGATTTTGAAATCTCGGCCAAAGTGAAACTTAGGTATTTGACGACGCTAATCAAAACGAATAACTATCCTATGACAAACACATTCGAACAATAACAGAAAACAATTTGACCAAATAAAGGTCTTTGAGGGGAGAACAGATAGGGACGGCCAACGAAGAAAGTTAAACAAATTGAACTAAACAAACACGTAAACAACACATACCTAATAAAAATAGATAGGAAAAGGGAGATTACCTTGAACGAAATCGAAATCAAAGCCAAAAACCGGACTGTTTTGAGCTTGGCCTTGGATTTGAAGTCTAAAGGATTTTAATTGAGATGTTCTCCAGCGAAAACATCCCAATTAAACTCTATTAGGCTTCAATTTCTCTCGAATCCAAATGAAGATTCTAATTTGAAATCTAGGGTTCATAGGCTCAAATTTGGGGCTTGGGGCTTTGGGTTCGATTCGAGCAAAACCAAAGCCGGTGGGGGTATGAGGGAGGTCATGGGAGCCTATGGTGTGATTTTGGTGAGGTTTGGCATTAGTTCGAGTTTAACTCGAATCTTCAAATGAAGATTCGAGAATTTCCTGCTTGATTCGAGATTAGGGGTTGCCAGGTTCTTGTAGAGGGGGTTGAGGTGATCGTGTGGTGTTACTTTGGTGGCCGGCGGCGTTGTTGCCGCCGGGTTTTCAGGCAAAGGGAGGGGAGGTGGCGCTAGGGTTTGCACATCGTCTCTGATAGAGACGATGATGAGAGAGGGCTGTTGGTGAACAATGGGACGGGTTTGATTCATTTTGGGGGTCTTTGGTATATCAATTTGGGACTATTAACGTGCGCCGTTAGTTTAACATGAATCGACGATCCAGATTAAACCAGGGGAGGGAAACGGTGTCGTTTGGTGACAGTTGGGGGCCAGATCGGATGGGTATGGATCGGGTCTGTGGCCGGGATTGGGAGATTTGATCTCCATCGTTGGATCAATTTAATCCAATGGCTCCGATTGTCTAAGAGACCATGATCGGCTGGACCGGGTGAGCTTGGATTGGGCTCCCATTTTTGGGCCTGGATTTGGTTAATTTTGGACTGGTCCAATCCAGTCTTTCCTCCTTTCTTTTATTCTTTTCCTAATTCATTTCAAACTAGATTTTACAAAAATCCTAAACTAAATTATAAAACAAAAAATTAAGTCATCAAAAGTATTAATTAATCTTCCAATAACAACTAACACACATAATTAAATAAGATAAAATCAAGCAATTTGAACAATTAATGGTAAAAATTCAAAAGAAACGTTATATTATTTTTTTTGTTATTTTTCATTTTCATAAAACAAACTTAATTACTATGAATTGCGAACTTCGAATTTTATATATGTTATATATTTCTTTTTTTTTTACTTATTTAGACAAAAGACACGGACACACAAACGCAAATAATAAGAGAACAATAACATATAATCCACAAAAATCACGCACAACACCAATACTATTTTATTTTGAAATTTTTGGAGTAATTCTCACGCAGGGCAAAAATCACGTGCTCACAGCTGCCCCTCTTTGCGCGAAAACATGAAGAGTTTTTCGTGCAAAGATAAGTGAGCGGATACGAGCGATTTTTGCCCGTTTGAGCACTCTGTATGAAGCATTTCTTGGAAAAGTTTGACCGAACCTTGCTTCAAAAGGTCTCCTACATATCCCTAGCTAAAAGGGAATCAGGTCAATGTAGTTCGGGAAGTTTTTGGTAGCTGGGATTACCATGACTGTTGCGATCTTGCCGTCACTGCTGTTACTGCTATTACTGCTGTTGCCAATGCTTAACTGATCCCCTTATTACACCGCGCTAAGCAAAAATAAGGAGCTAGACTAAGTTACAGTACTACAAGTTCTTATCTATCCTTTTTAACTTGATCTTGTCATGCTCCTTGCCATCCTGTCTGACTTGATGTTCCTTCTGATGCTTCTTCTCTTCTGCCAATTGTTACTTCGGCCTATCTTGATTGCCGAACTCCGACCATTGGTTCCTTCTTTATAATCTTCGAGCTATTCTCTTTTGCAATCTGAATCTATCTTTTCTGATCCTTGTTGCCTCCCTCTGCTTACGAACTTGGATTCATGCCGGAGATTTCTGTTACATTCAACCGCTTTCCTCAACCAAATTAAAAAATAGATCGCCACTCCATTCTTTAGGCGGGCTCCCTGACTTCCGCTATAACTTCGAAATAAAATCGCCACTCCATTCTTCGGGCGGGCTCCCCGACTTCAACTACTACTTCAAAATAAAATCGCCACTCCATTCTCCGGGCGGGCTCCCCGACTTCAACTACTACTTCAAAATAAAATCGCCACTTCATTCTCCGGGCGGGCTCCCCTGACTTCAACTACTACTTCAAAATAAAATCGCCACTCCATTCTCCGGGCGGGCTCCCCGACTTCAACTACTGCTTCAAAATAAAATCGCCACTCCATTCTTCCAGGCGGGCTCCCCGACTTCAACTACTACTTCAAAATAAAATTGCCACTCCATTCTCCGGGCGGGCTCCCCGACTTCAACTACTACTTCAAAATAAAATCGCCACTCCATTCTCCGGGCGGGCTCCCCTGACTTCAACTACTACTTCAAAATAAAATCGCCACTCCATTCTCCGGGCGGGCTCCCCGACTTCAACTACTACTTCAAAATAAAATCGCCACTCCATTCTCCGGGCGGGCTCCCCGACTTCAACTACTACTTCAAAATAAAATCGCCACTCCATTCTCCGGGCGGGCTCCCCGACTTCAACTACTACTTCAAAATAAAATCGCCACTTCATTCTCCGGGCGGGCTCCCTGACTTCAACTACTACTTCTAATTTCATCCCATCCTGATCGCCTTCCTTTGTTTTCTGTACCATTTCTTCTTCCTGCATCGCCTATTGGGCCACCTTTTCTTCTGAATTATCTTGTCTTGGAATTGTTTTCCCCTGGGTCGTATTACTTTTCTTTTGGCTGCTGGGGATATCTTTGGAACTGTTTACTCACCTGCTGGGGATGATGCTGCTGAGGAAGTATTCTTTGTTTCCTTCACCCCTCATTCTCTCTCGGACTCGCCGGGGTTGAAATGTTATGGACCGGGGATTATCCTGGTGGGGACCCCTTTTTCCTCTTCCTTCTTCCCATACCTCCTCTGGGACTCACGCTCTTGCTTCCTTGAACAAATTATGGGATATAATACTGCTGGGGGAATCTCGAAGCCATTGTTTCATTTGTCCAACAACTGCTGGGGATGATACCAGGCTCAAAGATCACCCCATCGTCTTGTCTGGCCTTTCTCAAAACTATTCTGCTCGGAGCCGGTATTTCCCGAAATCTTGTGTTGCTTTCTACCCTTATCCACTGGGTCTTTGCTTTCAAGAAAATTTTCGCATCAGGAGAAAATTTTCTGCCCCAGTTTGATAAACTTCCTGGATGGTATGCTTTTCCGCCAACGAACCCTCTTTTCCTGCTTTAAATCAAAGAAAAATTGTTAGTTTCAAAACGCGGTGAGTGGTCGTGCCACTCTTGTTGGGGCCATTTTCTTTTCTCTTTCAGCTGCTTGGCCTCTCTCGAACTTTGAGGGCGACGTTGACGCTTGTTGGGGACGATGCTCTTTCCACGAACGGTTTCTCATCTTTCCTTTTATTCCAATCTTTGATTCGATCCGACTATTTTTAGCCGGTGATCTGTTGCGTGAAATCATCTTTCGGACGTGCCACATGTGTCCATCATACTCCGTAATTCCTATGAACCTTCCAATCAACCTGTCGTCCCAATCTTACTATCGGAACGACTTCTGCCTTATTGCCTCGTTCCATGCCTATTCATTTTCATTATACTGCTTTGGGAGACTTGGTAGTGAGCTTTGAAAAATCAATTTTCGAAAATGAAAGAAAAGAAAAGAATGCTGACCGCAAATGACAAAAGAAAAGGAAAAGTTTTCTGAACTCAAAAATAGGAAAACTTATCTGAATGTGTGACTGATCCGATGGTTATGCCGCGCCTTTGAGATTAAACTACCCGGTCTATTCATGTCAATCACTTTCTGGTGGCCGCGTTCTGCTAGAGGTAAACGGATGTCCAAACCTTGTCTCATGCAGACATCTTGTAACCATCTCGTCCTGTCACCTCACAGTGCCCTTCAAAGGGTTTTCACTAACGAGATTCTCTCATTTCTCTCTATCTCCCGTCGCCTTAAGGTGCCCGTAAAGGTTTTCACCGTAAGACTCTCTCATTTTACTCCTCTTAACTTCCTTCGCCTTAAGGTGCCCGCGAGGGTTTTCACCGTTAAGACTCTCTCATTTTCGTTTTCCTTTCCCTGCGGTGGGGGTATCACCCATGAGATTCCCTCTAGAGCATTATCCCTTTTCGGCTTGTGCACCCTGGATTCAACCGAGGGTCGGAATGTCACTTTTGGCTTTCACTCGCATGACTTGGCGTTTCTCGAATACTGATCGAGAGGTCTTTTTGGTTCTTAATGTGGTTTCTGCGCGTGAGGCTAAAGAAAAAGGGTTCAACCTCAACGGTTAGCCCATTACAACTTTCGGAATCCACACTATCTTTCAAACGAAACAATGACTTCTGCCCCAGTTTTGTTGCTTGGGGGATCTTTGATTTTTATTTTATTATGACCGAGCCGTGTGGCGCCTACGTATCCTTCTTGAGGAATCGGGTCGAACGTAGTTCACTTTTTCTTGTGTCTTTTCTTTGTTTCTTTTTCTATTTTGTTACACATCTTCCTTGGTGATTCCGAAAGAGGGTGTATGAAAGAATTATTAAGGCTCAAAGGGGAAAACAAAGCTTAAAGTGTTTGGGTAGTAGAAAAATTGCCTCTGTCATTTCGTTCTCCGAAAAATGCCAAAATACACACAAACGAAACCAATCGTTGACAAATACATTAAAGAATTACACATAATATCTCTTGACCTGCATCGGAATTGATAGCCATATCAGTGCATCTTCCCTCAATATCGGTTAGACATAGAGCGCCGTTGGATAATACTCTAGTCACCACAAATGGTCCCTGCCAATTTGGAGCGAACTTGCCTTTCGCTTCGGCCTGATGTGGTAGATCTCTCTTCAACACATGTTGTCCCACTTCAAATTTCCCGGGACGTACCTTCTTGTTATATGCTCTTGCCATTCTCTTTTGATACAATTGGCCATGACATACTGCTGTCAATCTCTTTTCATCGATCAAAGCTCAATTGCTCTAATCGGGTTTTGACCCACTCATCATCGTCAATCTCAGCTTCAGCGACAATTCGGAGGGATGGAATATCAACTTCTGCGGGTATTACTGCTTCAGTCCCATACACCAACAAATAAGGAGTTGCACCTACCGAAGTCCGGACGGTAGTGCGATAACCCAACAGTGCAAATGGTAACTTTTCATGCCATTGCCTAGACCCTTCTACCATCTTCCTCAATATCTTCTTTATATTCTTGTTTGCTGCCTCAACCGCACCATTTGCTTTGGGACGATACGGTGTGGAATTTCGGTGTGTGATCTTGAACTGTTGGCAGACCTCCTTCATCAATCCGCTGTTAAGGTTGGCACCGTTATCTGTGATGATTATCTTTGGAATTCCAAACCTGCAGATGATGTGGGAATGTACGAAATCCACCACCGCCTTCTTGGTCACTGATTTGAATGTTTTGGCCTCCACCCACTTGGTAAAATAATCGATCGTTACCAGAATGAACCTATGACCATTGGAAGCTGCAGGTTCTATAGGTCCAATAACATCCATACCCCATGCGACAAACGGCCATGGTGCTGACATTGTATGCAACTCGGTTGGCGGAGAATGAATCAAATCTCCGTGTATCTGACACTGATGGCATCTTCGCACGAAACTTATACAATCACGCTCCATCGTGAGCCAGTAATATCCCGCTCGAAGAATCTTCTTTGCCAATACGTATCCGCTCATGTGTGGTCCACAAACTCCCGAGTGTATATCTGTCATCACTGTTGTGGCTTGACTTGCATCTATACATCTCAACAATCCCAAATCTGGGGTTCTTTTGTACAACACCCCTCCACTAAGGAAAAATCCGTTCGCCAATCGCCGAATAGCTCTCTTTTGATCTCCAGTTGCTTGCTCTGGGTATATTCCTAACCTGAGGTATTCCTTGACATCATGAAACCATGGCTCGCCATCCATCTCTTCCTCTATCATATTGCAATAAGCATGTTGATTCCGGACCTGAATATGTAACGGATCGACACGAACCTTGTCCGGGTGATGTAGCATTGACGCTAAAGTAGCTAGAGCGTCTGCAACCTCATTATGCATCCTTGGGATGTGCCTGAATTCTACCGATCGAAAGCGTTTGGTCAGATCATGCAAACACTGACGATACGGGATAAGCTTTAAATCTCTGGTTTCCCATTCTCCCTGAATCTGATGTACTAGAAGGTCCGAGTCTCCCAAGACCAAGACGTCCCGTACATCCATGTCCACCGCTAATCGCAACCCCAAGATACATGCCTCGTACTCAGCCATGTTATTGGTACAGTGAAAACGCAGTTGAGCAGTAACAGGATAATGATGTCCTGTTTCAGAGATAAGCACAGCCCCTACTCCGACTCCCTTTGCGTTCGCCGCTCCGTCGAAGAAAAGCTTCCACCCTGGATCCTCGGTTAATTCCAACCCATCAATTTGCAATACTTCTTCGTCCGGAAAATACGTTCTCAAAGGTTAGTATCCGTCATCGACAGGATTCTCAGCTAAGTGATCGGCTAGGGCTTGAGCTTTCATAGCCGTCCTTGTCACATATATGATGTCGAACTCTATAAGTAATATTTGCCATTTTGCCAACCTCCCTGTAGGCATAGGTTTCTGGAAAATATACTTCAACGGATCCAAACGCGAAATGAGATAAGTGGTGTAAGAAGACAAATAATGTTTTAGCTTTTGGGATACCCACGTCAAAGCGCAACATGTCTTTTCCAGATAAGTGTACTTGACTTCGTGGACCGTGAATTTCTTACTGAGGTAGTAAATGGCCCGTTCCTTCCTGCCAGTAAGATCATGCTGTCCCAGTACGCAGCCGAACGAAATTCTCCAAAACCGTCAGATAAAGAATCAGGGGTCTACCGGCTCAGGCGGAACTAGTACGGGTGGGTTTGACAGATATTCTTTGATTTGGTCAAACGCTTCCTGACACTCTGTCGTCCATTCTATCGCAGCGTCTTTCTTCAACAGACGGAATATGGGTTCACAGGTTGCTGTAAGCTGAGCAATAAACCTACTTATGTAATTTAACCTTCCCAACAGACTCATTACCTCTGTTTTATTCTTTGGCGGGGGTAACTCTTGAATGGACTTGATTTTGGATGGGTCCAACTCAATGCCCCGTTGGCTGACGATGAATCCTAGCAACTTTCCTGATGGAACTCCGAATGCGCATTTGGCCGGATTGAGCTTGATGTCGTATCTTCGAAGTCTTTGAAAGAACTTCCTGAGGTCAGCAACATGGTCTTCTTGACGTCTGGATTTTACGATCACATCATCCACGTACACTTCAATCTCCTTGTGTATCATGTCATGGAATACCGTAGTCATCGCCCTCATGTATGTTGCCCCTGCATTCTTCAAACCGAACGGCATCACTCGGTAGCAATAAGTCCCCCACGGTGTGATAAAAGCCGTCTTTTCTGCGTCCTCTTCATCCATCAAAATTTGATGATATCCCGCATAACAATCCACAAAGGATCCGATTTCGCGTCCGGCGCAATTATCAATCAGGATATGGATATTGGGAAGTGGGAAATTATCCTTAGGACTTGCCTTGTTGAGATTGCGATAGTCCACGCATACTCTAATCTTTCCGTCTTTCTTTGGCACCGGTACTACGTTAGCCAACCATTCAGGGTATCGAGTGACACGAATGACTTTCGCCTACAACTGCTTGGTTACTTCCTCTTTGATCTTTACACTCATCTCCGTCTTGAATTTCCGTAGTTTTTGCTTGACGGGAGGATATGCTGGATCAGTGGGTAATTTATGAACCACTAGATCAGTGTTGAGTCCTGGCATGTCGTCGTATGACCATGCGAAAATGTCTTTAAACTCCATGAGTGTTTTGATCAACTCTTCTCTCAGGTTGGGTTCAATATGGACACTTATTCTGGTTTCTTTGACGTCATCTGTGTTCCCCAGATTAACGGCCTCAGTATCATTTAAATTTGGTTTGGGTTTTTCCTCGAAGTGACTTAATTCTTCATCGATTTCTTCTACGGCTTCATCATCGTCGTATTCTGACTCACTCTCGTCACTTCTCATTTCATGCGTTATTATTTCCAAACCCGATTGACTTTCTAGACTGGGTTGATTAATTTTTAAGCGTGCCATATCATTAAGATCAGTTGAAAGAAGGCTGTTCAGAAAAGTTAAAAGAAGGAAAATAAACAAAATTAGACACGAAGGGAACCGAATTTCATTAATGGGAACAGTACAAGGAAAACAAACTTGCAAACTCAAATCAAAATGACCTAAAACAACTGGGTTTTACACCGGGAACGACCCCCAACACAAAATTTCGAAAGAAAACAATCCAAAACAAACTACCAAGACTCCTTCCGGACAGGGAGAGAAGTAGCCTTCCAATTATTCAGTTTTGCTTTTGGTCCCACAAACTGTATCTCGGCATGGCTGGATCCTTCACCATCCTCGAGCATACATACATCTGTAAATAGGTCCTCGAACTTTTTTAAGAACTTTTCGTCTGGCCTAACCATAGGACCGGGAATCTTTGTCGTCGGATGTCCTCTCACTCCGGACCTGACAAAAGATTGGGAAAGGCGTGGAACCGGCTTCGGGAGCACCCATGTCTTCTGCTTATTCCTCTTGGCTTGCTGGATGTCCTCCGATGTTGGCTTGAATCCCAAGCCGAAGGTTCCTACGTTTTCGACCACAGATACCGGTTGTATGATTCCTTGCAGAGATGCACCTAGACCTTTGCCGGGTATGAAACCGTGTCTCAACATTTCATGAGCCACCATGACGTCCGCGGTAATTATTCTGTCATCGGGAATGCATTCCCCTTCTGGAACTCGGTTGGCGGATACCACATCGCAGATCTGGTATACCCATGGCCCAACATCTTCTTCTATCTCAACAAAGGGGACGATGGTGCCTGGTTTTAGATCATTCTCTCCATGGACGACGATCTCCTGTTGGTCCCACTCAAACTTGACGAGTTGGTGTAAGCTGGATGGAACTGCTCTTGCGGCATGGATCCATGGTCGCCCTATCAGAAGGTTATATGACACCACCATGTCCAGCACCTGGAATTCCATGGTGAACTCCACTGGCCCAATTGTCAAGATCAACACTATGTCCCCAACCGATGCCTTGCCTCCTCCGTCAAACCCTCGAACACATATGCTGTTCTTGCGTATCCTGCCGATGTCCACTTTCAACTTGTCCAGTGTAGAGAGAGGACAGATATTGGCGCTGGACCCATTATCGACAAGGACTTTGGTAACCACCGACTCCTCACACTTTACCGTAAGATATAAAGCCTTGTTGTGCTCGGTGCCTTCCTCGGGCAATTCATCATCGGTGAAGGTGATCCGATTTGCTTCGAAGATCCTATTGGTGATCTTCTCCAAATGACTCACTGAGATTTTATCAGGTACGTGGGCCTCATTCAAAACTTTCATCAAAGCTTGCCGATGTTCTTCAGAATGTATCAGCAAGGACAACAATGAGATTTGCGCCGGAGTCTTCTTCAGCTGTTCCAGGACAGAATAATCATGTAGCTTCATATTTTTTAGGAATTCTTCTGCCTCTTCGTCAATTACCGGCTTTTTCAATGTTGCCGGAGTGATCTTCCTCAATTCCGCAGGGGCAAAACATCTCCCCGAGCGGGTCAAACCTTGCGCTTCGCAAACTTCCTCCTTCACTTCCTTTCCTTGGTAGGTTGTCGTAATCCGAGCATAATTCCATGGAATAGCTCGGCTATCAGTTATTGGCAACTGTATTGCTGGCTTGATGATGAAAGGATCCATTCGAACGCCTGCTACCGTCAAGACGGGCTTGGTTGCTGCCCCTGGTACAACTATTTTTGCTTCCCCCGGCCTCACCGGTACTTCGTTCACACTTTCCTTTCCTGCTTCTGACCCTCCTGGTATGTCCTTCTTGCAAATAGATGACTCATCAAGGCTCGGTCCCTTTCTCATTCCTACCCCGCTAGACTTGATCATCATTACAGTCTGAGGGGCTTTCGCCTTTCCTTCTTCTACCCATACCAACTCGATCATGTTGGTCTCATGATGAGTTGGAAGTGGGTTTTGGTTGATGTTGGGCTCTGTTGGAGTCTGGACCTCAATCCTGCGAGTGTCGATGAGCTCCTGGATGGCCGTTTTCAACCTCCAACACTTTTCCGTGTCGTGTCCTGGACATCCCGAGCAGTATGCACAATTTACTGAATGGTCCAGGTTCTTTGGAAGAGGGTTTGGTAGCTTAGCTTCAACCGGATTTAGCAACCCTACTTGCTTCAACCGGTGGAACAGACTGGTGTAAGACTCTCCTAAGGGAGTGAAAGTCTTTGGCCTTGGTGCCCTGTCGCCCCTGAATGCTTGGTTCGGACGGAAACTCGCGCCCGAGGGGTTTCTGTAAGCTCTTGGGGGTGGATAATTGTTCTGCGGGTTTGATGCACGCCACGGTGCATGGACGGGAGGTGCAGAATAGGACTGTGCGTGGTGAACAGTAAAATGGGGATCAGGTGCGGGATAGTAATGTTGCGGGTGGTTATATAGATTGTGGAAGTAATTTTGGTGGTGAGGCTGGGGCGGGCTATATTGGGGTGCAGGGCCTCTGTTTCTGAACCATGTTCCGGACTCGACTGCCGCGACTTCCTCTTTCCTCTTTTTCCCAAGTACTCCTCCAGTGCCACTTTGGATAGCCTGAGTGGTGGCTTTCAATGCTGAGTAGCTCATGATCTTGTTGGCCTTCAAACCTTCCTCGATCATAGCCCCCATTTTTATCACCTCGGTGAATGATTTGCCCACGGACGTTACCAGATGTCCGAAATAGGTTGGCTCTAGTGTCTGCAAGAAGTAATCCACCATCTCGCTCTCTCTCATCGGCGGATCTACCCTGGCTGCCTGTTCCCTCCAGCGGAAACCAAATTCCCTGAAACTTTCAGCGGGCTTCTTCTCTAATTTTAGCAATGATAAGCGGTCGGGGATTATTTCAAGATTGTACTGGAACTGGCCGATAAAAGCTTGAGCCAAATCATCCCACGTAAACCATCTGCCGGGGTCCTGTCTAGTGTACCACTCCAGCGCAGATCCTCCCAGACTCTGACCGAAGTAAGCTATCAGAATCTCGTCCCGTCCTCCGGCTCCTCGCATTTTACTACAAAACCCTCGGAGGTGGGCTACAGGATCACCGTGCCCTTCGTATAGGTCAAACTTGGGCATTTTGAACCCGGCCGGTAATTGGACGTCGGGGAACGGGCACGGATCCTTGTAAGCGACACTGACCTGGTTACCCAAACCGTGCATGTTCCTGAAGGACTGCTCCAGGCTTTTAACTTTTCTGATAACTTCCTCATGTTCTGAACTTTGGAAGTGCTTTTCCGGTTCTGCCGGATTATCCCAGTGAGGGGTATGTGATTGCGGTTCAGGAGCCCTAAAAGTAGGCTCTGGAGGATAGTAAGAGTTGTCATGGATCTGAACATGCGGCTCGCCGGACGGCCTTTGTAGAGTAGCAGGTGGAGGTGCCACAAAAATAGGGGTGACTGGAGGAGGATTTGGTTTGGCTGGTGGAGTGTGGGTGGCATATGGGTTTTCCCCCTGAAAGTATGGATAGATCGGGGCGCTTGTCGAAGGATCGATGGGTGGATGTTCTGGAGCTGAGGCGAGAGTATGGAGGTTTGGTGAGGACTGTCCCCTAGCCCAAGCTAGGTGCATCTCTGTTATCTGATGTCTCAACCGTTCTACCTCCTCTTTCATGATTTGCATCTCCGATTTCTCTTCCTCGAGGCTTTTACCGGAGCTAGACATGCTTGCTGTAATTGGCCCTTTAGATCTAGTACGGTAGTGGTGGCTGGCCAGTATATTCTGTCAAACCAACTGCTAAACTTTCTGGAAATGCAACAAACTTGTTAGTTTACCGAGTTTAACAGATATGTTATAGCACGTAGGATGTTAATGCACCTAATCAAATAACCATTTCTACATGTACTCATAACATGCGTCATTCCAGCTTTTCTCTTTTTTCTCTTTTTTTTTTTCTTCTTTCTCTTTTCTCTTTTTTCAATTATACTTGAAAGCCTTATCGTTATTAACCTTCGTATCCTTTTCTTTCTTTTTTAGTGTTGGTCGAATCTTATATGGATTGCCTACGTATCACGTCCCCGCGTGAATCAGACCGAGCGTAGTTCTGGTAACAAGATTGTGGCAAAATTCAGTAACTTTTATATCAAATAAAACCTCAAAGTTACAAAACACGTCTTACAACAATCAGCAAAACAAAAGAAATGCTTGACTCGATAATGCAAAAATAAAAATGCCAACTAGCTTGACCAAAAATACATTTTTAATCAAAAGTCTAATGCTCTAAAATTCCTGGGGGCCCGCGAGGCATCATTCGGCCTTGCCGCGGGCCTTGGTGTGAGGTCCTTGTGTAGTCCCCTTAATTCTCTCATGATCTGATGAACATAGCCCATAACTGAAGCAAAAAGGTCGGTGCGGGGCATTTGTTCACAAGCTAGGCACTTCATGGTGACATAATGCCCGATTTCTCCAATTCTGTCCTTGATCATGTCCCTTTCTCCGAGTAGCCGCTCTATCTGCTGGTTTTTCGCCCCCAATCTTTGAGCGTTGTTGGTGACTTGGTCTAGGAGCCTGTCTATTTGTTCTTGCAGTCGAGCCATCAAATTGTGACAACGGTCGAGGTCTGTTCTAGCATCTCGGGCTTGCTTGAAAACCCGCTCCCTGAGGATAACATTTGCCTCCCTTAGACTAGTGATGGTCTCGGTGTAATCTTCTTCCACCCGTTGTAGGTGAAGTGCATGTTGATGTGCCTCCTTTTTCCAGCTAGCACGGATCCTCATTGTTTGGGCTTTTGACTCTTCCAATTCTCTTTGTACATTGGCAACTTCGCTTCTCAAACCCTTTATCAATTTTTCGTCTGCTCGACTCCTCAATTGTCTGTCAGCATCCCTTTTCATTTGCTGGATTTGAGCTCTGAAAAAGTCATTTTCTTGTGCCAACTTCTTTTTATCTCCTTCGTTGGCGGCGGCTTGCATATCCATTTCAAATTGGAGCTCCTGGGTCCGTTGCTCTATTCTGCTAATCTTTGTTCTATAAGTTTCTTCTCTGGCCAACCAGTCCCATTGTTCTTGTGACGCTCCGGCAAACTCCCTGAGATGGGGCCTTTTTGTAGGCCTTTGATGCTCCAATTCTCTGCTATACCATGCAGGGTATTCCGACGATACTTCACCCCGGGCTCGATCTCGCACTCGAGTGTCTATTTTCAATGTTTGACATTCACTCCAAATCTTTCGGACCAATGCTTCCGGGAACTGTCCTCCTGGTCCAATTTCAACTGCATGCGGGCTGAGGTCTTCTTCTTTTGGGATTATTTGGCATCGTCGCAACTATCTCAATACTCGTCCTGGTGCGTAGGGCTGGATGCTGTTGAGGCCCATTAGCAACAAATATGATTTCGTGGCCGATGCATATATGACTTCTTCCACGGGTAGCCAGCCGAATGTCCATTCTATCTTGCTGGCTGGAATCAAACACAAAAGTCGTATCCATCCACTAATCCCTTCTGGCAAATCATGTCCCTCGACCCTCGTAGGGAATTCTTCTACACAGGTTTTCTCCGATAAACTATACCTCATAAACTGCGGGCGACGACATAAGTGATCGATCATCCATATTTGGAGCAGTACGTTGCAAGCTTCAAAGAAGACCCCTCCGGCTTTGCAGATAGTGAGTGCACGAGAGATATCTGATATTATCATGGGAGCCAAAGTACTGTTGTTTTGTTTCATCAGAGTGCTGACGACCCCTGCCACTTGTATGTTGATATTCCCGTCTTTTCTAGGAAATATTAATGAACCTAGGAAAGCTATCATGAAGGCGATGCGTCTATGCTCCTCCCATTTTAACTGGTTGTCTCCGCTGACAGATTTTGCTTTTGTGTTTGTTGAAGCCCCCATAATGACCATATTTGTCATATAGAAATGCTAAAGTGCGGAACCCTTCTGATAAGTCTGGGTTGTGTACAGTTCTGCGGATTTTCACAGTATCCAAAAACCTATGTACTGTCACTACCCTCGGCGCAATGAGATATTGTTCCCTCACAGGGACCTTTGGTCTTCCGATATACCCGGCCAATTCTTCTAATGTTGGTGTGAGTTCAAAGTCTGAAAAGTGGAACACATTGTGTGCTGGATCCCAGAAAGAGATCAAGGCTCGTATGATGTCTCCTCTCGGGGAATATTTAGTAGCCCCACTAGATCTCCCAGGTACAGCTTAACTGTGTCTTGTCCTTGCTCGCCCAAGTCGCTCCACCACCTATGCAAACTTAAGGGGACCTTGTTTATGATAGCTTCGGTTGTATTCTGACTCGTGCTCATTCTGCACATTTATTAAGGTAATTTTTAGATGAAAGAGAAATCTTTATTTGACCCAAACAAAACTATCTTTTTAAAAAAAACGAAACGGGCCACAGGAATTGACTGGTCGGAATATTAAGACTGATGAAAAAGATGGTCGTTGAAAACTTATTTTGAGATGAAGAGAAGTTGGACCCGTTAAAGGCTGCCTACGTATCTCACACACGGTGAGAATCAAACCCGCGTAGTTCGGTCCGTCGAAACAACTATTTTAGAGAAAACACATTTTGTCAAGAAAACCATTTTGTTGGCAAAGTCAACCTTCCGTCGCTTTTTATCGGCCAACTAAATTTATTGACTTGTTGGTAAAACACATTTTTGTATTTTCTGAAAAAATTATTTATTTCCCCATACTATTTCCTTTTGTTTTTCTTCCGTATTAAAAAGCCGGTCAGCGTGCCAGTCTAAATAAATGCTTACAACAAATATGATATGGCAAGATGGTCTTTTCATTTCGGGTTGCCTGTCCTAGACGGACCCAACCCCTGTGTTGAGTCCCCTAAGTCAGATATGATGCAAACAAACGTCCTACATCTAGGCTCAATATCCTGATGCTTTTCAATGGTACTAGACCGTGTACCCGAGCAGGACAACTCGGATTTGAGGAGGGAGCTACGTACCGGGGACCCGCGGGATCGTCCGGCTTTGTAACTTATCCTGCCTCTTTTCTTATTTTGGTGTTGACACTAACGGAAAGGGGAGTCTCAACCAGTAAGCACATCCCCGGGGGTAAGAAGAGAAGGGTTTTCGGCACAGTTTTATATACAGTTCACGCAATATCAAAGCGGTAAACATATAGCAGTTTGTATATACAGCGGAACTAGTATCAAAGCGGTAGACATGTAGCACATTAATCAAAAATATATAATGAAATCAGATATAAGCAAAAACAACAATTTTACTGAGCTCGAATTCTTAGACCCTGAACCGAAGTTCTGGGTCGAGATGTCCCCAGCAGAGTCGCCAGAGCTGTCACACCTCCTTTTTACGCACCCGCGAAGGCGCGATGGAGTTTTTCCAATTAAAGGACAATCGAGACGGGATCCATTTTATTAAATTCAGAGTCGCCACTTGGGAAAGTAATGGTGTCCCAAGTCATCGGTTTGATCCCGAACCGAGGAGATTTATGATTTTGCAATATAGTCTGCGAAACTAGAAAACCGGATAAGGAACTCTGTTAACCCGGGAGAAGGTGTTAGGCACTCCCGGATTCCGTGGTTTTAGCACGGTCGCTCAACTGTACTTTTGCTTTTATCCGATTTCTTTATATATTTTTACTGTGCATTTTTACTGCTCCGCTTTTATTTCTTAGAAGAATTGCGACGTCACGAAAACACATTTCGAGCCGCACCGCAACCAGTACGCCTGCGACTTTAGTGTATTTCAGTTCCGCCGAGAGTAAGATTTGGGTCACATAAATGCGCACCCGTATTTAAGAAAGTAATTTACTTATAAATCACGCCTAAAGAGTCTATCGTCTTTATTAACTTTGGGAAAGGACCGTGAAATTCACTAAACGGTCCTTCCAAGTCTAAGTCTTTTTATAACGACTAATTTGAGGGCCCCGCAATTGTGTATTTGCGTTTGGCGAGGGTCGTCTCGTTATTATTAAGGCCAATCCTAAGATGAACTATATTCTCTACTTGTCTTTGTCTCTAGCAATAAAAAAAGAAAATAATATGAAGCTATGTTTCATTTTTAATGGTTGAACTTAAAATTTTTAGTGAACCTTGCCCCTACAAATCAGGCTCATGACGAAAACCCAACTCTTATTGTTTATTGACTAATTTCAAATCAAATGTTTAAATATATGTAATGGCTTATGAATGATATGGGCCATGGACTCATATGAACTCAGGCCATGTTTGTTTTGGGCTTGATTAAGGCCCTGTGCGGTATCCTGGCCTATTGTTACTGAATTAATTAAATCAGGCTTGAGCCTAAGTTCTGGACCGCACATTAGAATGACCAGGCCCCATAGTCTGAATCAATCCAATTACCGGACCATACGGTCAAGCCCAATGACTAACAGAACAGTTTGCTATTCTATTTTTATGGAATCGAATCAATATTCAGAAGAACGTATAACTAAACCATTCATATTGAATTACTGTTTTCATTCAATTGAAAAAATGAAATCTGAACTATAGAAGACATACTCAAATTGATTTGTAAGTTTCATTCGTATTTAAACACTTATTTTATATTCGTTACTGGAATTTGATACGCTTTTTATAGCTGAATTAATCTAAACATATCATATATATTAACATAATTCATATCTAACCAGAACATGGTTTTAAAATTAAGACTAGCGAATGCGAATTAAAGCTAACAAATAAGTTTCAAAACTTCATTTCATCCTACTGATTTTGTAATCACTGAAGATCCAGAAACTTTAACTAGAACATATTTCGACTTTTGTTTTCAATTTACTAACCTCTAAACTAATATAGTTTTTTACTACTAATCTACTTCAGATGTGATTATCTATATGGTAATTAAACTAAACTACTTTGAAATTCAACATTCCAGTTATACCTATAAATTACTCCTAATGAATACAAATGAAATTACTTAAAAAAACAATTGGAATGACAGTAAACTAATAGAAATAGTCGAACAACTTCATTTCTTCAACTTGTGATTACATCTTCAAGTATTAGAAGTGTACCTGGAAATTAACAAAATAGGAGACTAGAGGTCAGCTAAGGCAATGAAGCAAAGTAGCAGCAGACCAACAGCAACAAACACCACAGCAACAACCAACTAGTCACTCAGCAACCAACCAGTAGACACTCAGCAAACCAACCAGTAGTAGTCCAAAACTCAGCAAGCAAAACAACAACCAAAACAGACCCAAAGCAGTAGCCCAAAACACAATACTACCAATGGCCAAATATAGCACTAGCAGTGGCTCGACACAATCAACTCAGCAAATAAAACACAATCAACTTCAGCAAACCAGTGACAAACAACTTCAACAAACCAGGGACAAACAAATTCAGCCAACAGAACAAACGACCCCAAAATCTATGCAAGAGATCTCTGTGAACTTCAAATAGGAATCCAATGAAACAATAGTTATTTTTCAATCTCTCTATCACTGTCTAAGATTTCTATCCCTCAGGTCTCTCCAGGTATGACTGTCTATATTGCTCTCTAAGTCTATCTCTGGATATCCAAAAAAACTCTCTCTGCTGTTTCAGATTGCTCCTATACTTATAGCTAAAACCATTCCCCCTAAAGACCTTAAATTAAACCCCCTTGCCCATCCCTCTCTCTGCCCAGCCCATTGTCCCTAGACTCCCACTATCCCTTGTCCATGTATGGGCTTTACTAATGAATAATTTTTGGTTCCAACAGGACAGTCAGAGGCCTGCTGTACAGCAGGTTCCACTACTCAAAGGGCATATTATTATGGGCTAACATGTGCTCACATGGTGGCAGTCCACTAGTTGCTAATGAGACTGAGCTTAATTCAGCTATAACCAATCCTATTACTACCTAAAACATAGGCAATTCAAACTCCCACTCCCCAGTGATTCAAATAAGAAATTAATCTACAGTGATTCAACTAAGACATCAGTCAGTAACAAAGGAATCACTGCTCTATTGTTTCTAACAAACAGACCTACGACAGTGCATCGACGACATTCAATTAACTACAACACATAATCATGGATAACCAATTAATTAGCCAAACAGTGATTCTGAAATCTCGGCCAAAGTGAAACTTAGGTATTTGATGACGCTAATCAAAACGAATAACTATCCTATGACAAACACATTCGAACAATAACAGAAAACAATTTGACCAAATAAAGGTCTTTGAGGGGAGAACAGATAGGGACGGCCAACGAAGAAAGTTAAACAAATTGAACTAAACAAACACATAAACAACACATACCTAATTAAAATAGATAGGAAAAGGGAGATTACCTTGAACGAAATCGAAATCAAAGCCAAAAACCGGACTGTTTTGAGCTTGGCCTTGGATTTGAAGTCTAAAGGATTTAAATTGAGATGTTCTCCAGCGAAAACATCCCAATTAAACTCTATTAGGCTTCAATTTCTCTCGAATCCAAACGAAGATTCTAATTTGAAATCTAGGGTTCATAGGCTCAAATTTGGGGCTTGGGGCTTTGGGTTCGATTCGAGCAAATCCAAAGCCGGTGGGGGTATGAGGGAGGTCATGGGAGCCTATGGTGTGATTTTGGTGAGGTTTGGCGTTAGTTCGAGTTTAACTCGAATCTTCAAATGAAGATTCGAGAATTTCCTGCTTGATTCGAGATTAGGGGTTGCCAGGTTCTTGTAGAGGGGGTTGAGGTGATCGTGTGGTGTTACTTTGGTGGCCGGCGGCGTTGTTGCCGCCGGGTTTTCAGGCGAAGGGAGGGGAGGCGGCGCTAGGGTTTGCACATCGTCTCTGATAGAGACGATGATGAGAGAGGGCTGTTGGTGAACAATGGGACGGGTTAGATTCATTTTGGGGGTCTTTGGTATATCAATTTGGGACTATTAACGTGCGCCGTTAGATTAACATGAATCGACGATCCAGATTAAACCAGGGGAGGGAAACGGTGTCGTTTGGTGACAGTTGGGGGCCAGATCGGATGGGTGTGGATCGGGTCTGTGGCCGGGTTTGGGAGATTTGATCTCCATCGTTGGATCAATTTAATCCAACGGCTCCGAATGTCTAAGAGACCATGATCGGCTGGACCGGGTGAGCTTGGATTGGGCTCCCATTTTTGGGCCTGGATTTGGTTAATTTTGGACTGGTCCAATCCAGTCTTTCCTCCTTTCTTTTATTCTTTTCCTAATTCATTTCAAACTAGATTTTACAAAAAATCCTAAACTAAATTATAAAACAAAAAATTAAGTCATCAAAAGTATTAATTAATCTTCCAATAACAACTAACACACATAATTAAATAAGATAAAATCAAGCAATTTGAACAATTAATGGTAAAAATGCAAAAGATACGTTATATTATTTTTTTTGTTATTTTTCATTTTCATAAAACAAACTTAATTACTATCAATTGCGAACTTCGAATTTTATATATGTTATATATTTCTTTTTTTTTTTTTTTTTTTTTACTTATTTAGACAAAAGACACGGACACACAAACGCAAATAATAAGAGAACAATAACATATAATCCACAAAAATCACGCACAACACCAATACTATTTTATTTTGAAATTATTGGAGTAATTCTCACGCAGGGCAAAAATCACGTGCTCACAGTGATGTATAAAGCCTCTCCTGAATCAGCTTCACCTTCTCTAAGGCATCCTAAACCATATCTGTCCCCAACAACCTAGCCTCTCCGGGCTCAAACCATCCAATTGGATATCTACACCGTCTCCCATATAACGCCTCATACGAAGCCATCCGAGTGCTCGACTGATAGCTGTTGTTGTAGGCAAAACCTGCAAACGGCAAAAACTTATCCCATGAACCCCTAGAGTCAATTACACATGCACGCAACAAGTCCTCCAATATCTGAATAGTGCGATCGGACTGCCCATCCATCTAAGGATGGAATGCTGTGCTCAACTCTACCTGCGTACCCAACTCCCACTGAAATGTCCTCCAGAAATGAGAAGTGAATTGAGTACCCCTATCTAAGTTAATAGACACTGGAACCCCATGCAATCGGATAATCGCCCGGATAAAGTTCCCTGCCAGCCGCTCCGAAGTATAAGTAGTACATACTGGAATGAAGTGCTCGGATTTGGTCAGCCGATCCACAATCATCCAAATCGAATCAAACTTCTTCAAAGTCTAAGGGAGACCACTTACAAAATCCATAGTAATCCTCTCTTACTTCAACTCGGGAATAATCATCCGTGGAAGTACATTGCCCGGTCTGGAATGCTCGTACTTGACCTGCTGACAGTTGAGACTCCTAGCTACAAACCCCACTATATCCTTCTTCATCCTCCTCCACTAGTAGTGATGTCTCAAATCCCGATACATCGTCACAACACCTAGATGGATAGAATACCACGAGCTGTGGGCCTCCTCCAATAGCAAATCCCGGAGCCCATCCATATTGGGCACACAAATTCGGCCCTGCATCCTCAACACGCGATCACTATCAATGGTCACCTAACTAACATCATCATGCTGAACCTTGTCCTTAAGGAAAAGAAAATGTTGATCATTATACTAGCGCTCTCTGATGCGGTCATACAAGGAAGACCGAGAAACAACGCAATCCAACACTCGACTTGGCTCTGAAATATCTAACCTCACCATCCGATTAGCCAAAGCCTGAACATCAATTGGAAATGGCCTATCCCCAACTTGAATGTATGTGAGGCTACCCGTACTAACTGTTTTCCAGCTCAAAGCATCGGCCACCACATTAGCCTTCCCCGGGTGATACCGAATGGTAATATCATAGTCCTTGAATAACTCTAGCCACCTCCGCTGCCTCAAATTAAGATCTTTTTTCTTGAATAGATGCTGAAGACTACAATGATTGGCTAATACCTCACAGGATACTCCATACAAATAGGCCTCCAGATCTTCAAAGCATGAACTATAACAGCCAACTCCAAATCTTGTACAAGGTAGTTCTTCTCGTGGTGCTTTAACTGACGAGAAGCTTATGCAATAACTCTATCCTCCTGCATCAACACACATCCGATCCCAACTCTCGAAGCATTACAATACACAGTGTAAGAACCTGAAGCTGATGGCAATACCAACACTGGAGCAGTGGTCAAAGCTGTCTTGAGCATCTGAAAGCTCTCCTCGCACTCATCCGACCACACAAATGGAGCACCCTTCTGAGTCAACTTGGTCAAGGGCGATGCAATAAAGGAAAATCCCTGAACAAACCGGCGATAATACCTTGCCAACCCAAGGAAACTACGAATCTTCGTGGCTGAAGTCGGTCTAGGCCAACTCTACATCGCCTCTATCTACTTTGGGTCGACCTGAATACCCTTGCTAGACACTACGTATCCCAAGAAAGCCATTGACCCAACCCAAAACTCACATGTGGAGAACTTTGCACAAAGCTTCTCCTCCCTCAATCTCTGTAATACCACTTGCAAATGCTGAGCGTGCTCCTCCTGGCTATGCGAGTACACCAATATATCATCAATAAAAACAATCACGAATGAATCCAGATATGGCCGAAATACACTGTTCATCAAGTGCATGAAAGCGGATGAGGCATTGGTCAGCCCAAAGGACATAACAAGAAACTCATAGTGCCCATACATAGTGCAGGGAACACATCAGGGAACTCCTTCACAACATGAACAGAATCAAGACTAGGAGTCTCAGCTCCGACATCCCTCATAAAAACCAAATATGATAGACAACCTTTCCCAACCATCTGCTGGGCCTTTAGGAAAGAAATCACCCTACTAGGCACATAGTCAGTCATACCATGCCACTCGATCCTCGGAATACCCGCTATGGCCAATGCGACTGTCTTAGCATGACAGTCCAAGATAGCATAACACGGAGATAACCATTCCATGCCCAGAATAATATTAAAATTCATCATGCTCAATAGAAATAGGTCAACTCGGGTCTCCAAACCCCCAATAGTCACTAAACACGACTGCTATACATGGTATACAATAATAGTATCACCCACCAGGGTGGATACCTGAATAGGTAAAGCAAAACACCCATGGGTCGTACCCAAATGATGAGCAAAATAAGAAGACACATAGGAATAGGTGGAATCGGGATCAAATAAAACTGAGGCATCCTTGTGGCAGACTAAAATAGTACATGTGTTAATAATATTTGAAGAAATAGCATCGGACCTGGCCTAAAAAGCATAAAAGAGGGCCTGGCCACCGCCCGATCGACCTCCCCCTCTAGGTCGACCCCTGACTGCCTGTCCCTCACCCCTAGTGTCACGTGGCCATTTTTGATCAACCCAAAACCCACCCACGTGACAGTCAAGTCCGCTGCTTGACTCAGCCCTTTCCTTTCCAGCCTATGGCCAAGTTTCTCACGGCAACAAGTTTGGCTCAAACAAAATTTAGGCAACCAAAACTTAGGAATTTAATAACACCAGCATGTACGGGAACAATTTCCCAACCTTTGCATTAATATGAAAATATACAAAGGACCCTCAATTTTTGCAAGAACACATGTCGTTCTTGGCCAACACTAAGACCTGCCCAATGCCCAGCCTTAGCCCCTTTTGAAACACTAGAAACCCTCACGTTTCTTTCTTGTTTCCCTCTGGTAATCTCACCCGAAATTACACACATTCTATGCACGAAACTGCATATTCTACTCTATGCACGAGACTGCATATTCTCTCATACTTCTGCCTAAGTTAAAGGCCCTATTTATAAACCATAGGCAGCCCTTAAACATGGCAGCACATGACACATGTTGTCTAACAGCTTTGCCACTTGTCTTACTAAACTTAAACCTTTTTCCTAACATGTAGTTGACATCCCCAGCTACTTAGGACACATAATACACGAAATGGATAATGGATACAAGCATGGGAGATCATGGGAGATCATGGCCTAAAAGCAAGGTAACCGCCAACCGCTCCCATGTGCATTGCATGTGCCTCCTTGACTTGGCCAGCTGAATTTCGCCCAAGGCATGCTCTGTGTCAGGACTTGGCTCGCTTCGACATTGCTCCGCACCAATGCCTTGCCCGCAACCCGCTGCCACTGTTTTCCCGCACACGCCCGGCGTCGCTGCCGCCCATGCACTGCCTTGGCCCTGTTTCTGCCTTGTCTTTGAAAACCTTTACTTCCCTCATGCCATTGCTTGTATTTTCTTTCCAATAGCCTTGACTTAGCTATTGAAAGCCTTTGCCATCATCCTGCCTTTCCGCTTTGGTTTAGCTTAGCCCGCATCTAGCTGCCACAAGCCAAATGTGCCATCCGACCGGTTCTTGGCGCGCATGCCATGCCATGCCGCCCCACTTTAACCTTGTTGCCTTCTCAAGCCTTTGCCAACCAAACTTTGCCCATGCCAAGGTCTTGGCCAATACTTATTTTTAACAGCCCGTTGTCCGCATGATCATTTTGCCCGCACATAGGCCAATGGCAAGGCCATCACGCCTGAATCATCGCCACAGCCGTGCCACGCCCGATCTTCAAAAGTTGGGGTGCTAACCTTAACCTTTGCATTAATATGAAAATATACAAAGGACCCTCAATTTTGGCAAGAACACATGTCGTTCTTGGCCAACACTAAGACCTGCCCAATGCCTAGCCTTAGCCCCTTTTGAAACACTAGAAACCCTCACATTTCTTTCTTGTTTCCCTCTTGTAATCTCACCCGAAATTACACACATTCTATGCACGAAACTGCATATTCTACTCTATGCACGAGACTGCATATTCTCTCATACTTCTGCCTAAGTTAAAGGCCCTATTTATAAACCATAGGCAGCCCTTAAACTTGGCAGCACATGACACATGTTGTCTTACAGCTTTGCCACTTGTCTTACTAAGATTAAAATCCCCAACTACTTAGGACACATAATACACGAAATGGATAATGGATACAAGCATGGGAGATCATGGGAGATCATGGCCTAAAAGTAAGGTAACCGCCAACCGCTCCCATGTGCATTGCATGTGCCTCCTTGACTTGGCCAGCTAAATTTCGCCCAAGGCATGCTCTGTGCCAGCCCTTGGATTGCTTGGACATTACTCCGCACCAATGCCTTGCCCGCAACCCGCTTCCACAATTTTCCCGTACACGCCCGGCACCGCTGCCGCCCATGCACTGCCTTGGCCCTGTTTCTGCCTTGTCTTTGCCAACCTTTATTTCCCTCATGCCATTGCTTGTATTTGCTTTCCAATAGCCTTCACTTAGCTATTGAAAGCCTTTGCCATCATCCTGCCTTTCTGCTTTGGTTTAGCTTAGCCCGCATCTAGCTGCCACAACCCAAATGTGTCATCCGACCGGTTCTTGGCGCGCATGCCATGCCATGCTGCCCCACTTCAACCTTGCTGCCTTCTCAAGCCTTTGCCAACCACACTTTGCCCATGCCAAGGTCCTGGCCAATACTTGTTCTTAACAGCACGTTGTCCGCATGATCATTTTGCCCGCACATAGGCCAATGGCAAGGCCATCACGCCCGAATCCTCGCCACAGCCGTGCCACACCCGATCTTTAAAAGTTGGGGTCCTAACACCTAGCTAGTGGGGCAGGTGCTGAAGAAACTGGGCCAGAAGACAAGGGCTGATCCCTCTGTTGAGATGAACTATTTACACTCCCTCTACATATGCCCGAACTCTCCACACTCGTAGCAACTCATGGATGCTGGAAACTGGGACTCAAGGGAACCTTTCGTGCTAGGGTGGGTAGTTGATACACTCGGCCTGGATGAACCCTGAACAAATAAGGCATGAGATGGACTCTATGCTGGAAGAGCACTGAGAGATGGCTGACTCTGCTAAGAGCCCCGATAACCATGACCAGAAGATCTACCATGATACTCAGGTCTAGATGACCGTGCGGTCTTGAAAGAACGACCCTAGACCTGCTGAAACTAGCCCCTCGAAGGAGCACCACTTTGACTACCAGAACCTCGAGGCCTCTTAGCCTCCCTCTCCTTACAATCCAGGTGGAGAACTGACTAGCACCCATCACTCGCTCTCTAGTCATAAGAAAACAAAGAGGGTAGTGGTGACCATCAACAAACCTTCGAATATGCTCATAGTCTGTCTGGACCAACCAAGTTGCATGTCGAAACAACTTAGAAAATATCATCTCATAATGTGTCACTGATATCTCTCCTTCCTTTAGTCGCGCAAATAGTTTGCGCAACTCCTCTCTGCGGGACTACAGTATATAGTTCTCCAGAAAGAGAGTGTAGAACTACTACCAAGTCAAAGGTGCTGCACTAACAGGCATACGCCGCTCATATGCCTCCCACCACGTGAAGGCCATTCTTGTAAATTGAAATGTAGTAAAAGACACACCGTTGGTCTCAAGAAATGTGCCGAACATCCGCTGACATCTATCAAGAAAACCCTGGGCATCCTCGCCCTTAACTCCACTAAATATCCGAGGTTGGAGTCTACCAAACCTCTCGAAGCAATGTTGCTTGTCCTCTGGCATAACTGGATCCATGTACTCTTGAGCTGGTACCAGTGGTTGAGCTGGAGGTGCCTCTGGAGTCTGTAACCCCTGTAATCCCTGCTCAGGTTTGCGAGTAGTGGGGGCCTGATTGCCTCCCCCGGCCTATGAAGTAGCTTCTGCTGCTGTGGTGGCTGAGACAGCCTAAGCCAGACCCATACAAACTGTCAATATCTGGGCCAATGTCTGTTGGAGACCCGGTATCACAATGGGCACAACTAGTGCCTGAACTGGTGCTGCTGGAGCCTGGTCCTGAGCTAGGGCAACTAAAGGATCCACAGGTGCTACCTAAACTACTATGCCTCTACCACGACCACGGTCGCAACCACGACCTCTAGTAGCCTCAGTGGGTGGTACTGGTAGTAGTCTGCCATATCCGGTAGCTCGTGTACTCACCATCTATGAGAGAATATAATAAAGAGAAGTTTAGTATTCAGACCAACAAGTTCACACGACAAGAATTTCAAGAATGTGGAATTTTTCCTAAAGGTTCTGCAGCCTCCCGAGGATAAGTACAAACGTCTCTATACCGATCCGCAAGACTCTACTAAATTGGCTCATGACTCGCGAGACCTCGTAACCTAGGCTCTGATACCAACTTGTCACGACCCCAATACCGATCGGGATGGTGGCCAACACAATTCTAGGCAAGCCCGACCATTTCAACACTCTCAACCCAAGTATGAAACTCATTACCAATAAATAGAGTTAAACTATCAGTTTAACATGATTCCAATCCATGATAATAGATAAAACAATGCATAAAACTATAACA
>JASVEL010001672.1:0-37219 GCA_032618575.1 Nicotiana noctiflora
ATATAATCGAAAACTTAACGGAATTTTTAACAAATAAAAACAAAATTAAGTAAATATTTTAATTACAACTAAAAATTACTGGAAAATCAACCCACAACTCACAACAATCAAAAAACATAAGAATACATATAAAAACTTTTAAAAAACAGAATACATTAATGGTGGAGGAACAAGAGTCGACAATGGCGGAGGAACAAGTTAAAAACTATTGTATTTGGATGTGAGAAAAATACAGAAACATGGGTTAGTGGGAGAGAAATGTATATTGTATGTGAAAAAGAGAGAGAAAGTATTTGGGGGAGTTTTACGGTAAGCATGTGAGAGAAATTAAAAAAAATGAGAGAGAAATATCTTTTTTGGCATATATGGTGCCTTAAATTTAGGATATAACCATAAATAAATAATTTGCTATTTAGGATAAAGGATATCTATATGATGTAATATTTTTAAATGGTATTTATTATTGATAAATAGGGTAGTAAGGTTTTCTATAAGGTGTAAAATTTCCTTTTTGATATTGTATGATATAAGCATCGAGGCATGATGCGTAAGCCCAATAGATATTTAATTTTTAATATTTTATAAATTGATTAAATAAACATATACACAAAATAATTATAAAAGTATAAAAAAATAATATTTTTTTTAGGAAAATGTATATATCTATTACTAACATGCTAATATATGCACGAACCATTAAAAGAATCTTGAAAAATTAAATGAATTAAAGATACTTTACACTGTTAACATAACTATGATGAACATAGTTCGAGTTATAAAAATGATACTCTATCCAATAATTCAATGATAAAAAGAATAATAATATAACGTTGTTGTTTAAAACCAAAAACCAGATAATAAACTAATACTCACTATGATACAAATGGCCAAAAGAGAATGTTCAAAACATTATATACCAAAAGCAATTCTAAAACTAAAAACTATCTTGAAAAAAATAAAGTAAAGAATGCTAAAAATTCTCGAAGGAAATAAAGTATAAAGAAGGAAAACGCAAGCAGGAAATGGAGGACCAAACTCTTTATTTTGTAATTTATATTTTGCATACAGAGGTCTAAAACATATCTGTTATTCCGTAAATAACAAAGAGAAAATATTATGTAATTAGGATAAACAATTTAATTGTTTTTTTTACTTATTGAGATTTTTAGTTTTAGAATTTACTACGAGTTATCTTTTTTAGATTTGGCTTTTAAAAAGGAATCTATTAAACAATTTTGGCTCAAAGTTTAAAAAGTTCTCTGGGCTTACACCTCCAATGAACGCAGAAGGCCAAACTTTGGGGCTTACGTGTCCCGGAAGATTGGGGCTTATACCCTACGATACTTATGTCCAGGGGCGAATTTACCTTGGATCAAATGATATCACGTGACACCGTTTAATCGGAAAAGATTAATATATATATACATATATATATAAAATTAAAATGGAAAACTCAAAACTGAATAAATATAAAACAGTGACACCACTCAGCGAAAAGAGCTAAGTTGCTCTCTTGCTCAAAAGCCTTAATTTTCAAGGGAAAGTCAAGGTTCGAACCCACATATGCCAATTCAACCATGGCTAATCAATCTAACTTCTTCAAATTGATCCTTAACTTGCCTTATAGATAATAATAGCTCCATTTCTTATATCACCTACCTAAATCTGCACTCACCTTAAGTGACCCCATTCTATGACACCACATTGTCTCCAAACCAATGAACTAGTTAGTACCCTCCTTGCACGCACATTCACATCTTCAACTGATACACCTATTCTGATAATTCCTCTACGAATCCAAAGTCTTTTTCTCTTTTTCCTTCCAATACTACACTACAAGTCGAAAACATCATAGAACATTTCGAGACCTTATCATAATTTGCTACAAAAGCTCGATTATTAACCATACTGCGGGCTTAAATCCTTAGGCACTGCATTTTAACCTTTGAATTCACTAGGATCGTTGATGAGAGACACCCACTCTAGCTAGGTCCCAAATATAATCAACTCTAAGGCTCCGGTGGCACATGAACACCCATCTCAATAAAGCACCCAACTGAATCACTTCCTTTATAAATCACCTTTGTACGAAGCATGAATCCTAAATCTTCCGAAAGCCTGAAAATGAGTCAATAAGGCCAACTATAGCACACCTTTATCAATTTTTTTGCTCAAATTACCACTTAAGTTATTTTCCCTTAGCTGTAACAACTCACTAATACGCCAATAACCCGAACCTCACAAGTAGATAACCATGCAACCTAATCGTAGGTGGTGGGACCCTCCCACTTAGCTTGAAGCTACTATTACATAACTCTTGAACCCACCAAGATTCTTTCTTTATTGTTGACATGATCTTACACAACCAACTCGCCAAATTCCTCAAAATCCTTCTATTAGCATTTCATGAACACTCTAAATCTCTACAAACATTCACATATTTGACTTACTAAAATTCTTTGCAGAAGCTTTTCCAACAATGCGACCGTTGACCTACTCACATGAGATAACCCACATGTGAAAATTACATGCCGACATCTTCAAACGTCACTGCACGGGTACAATCACTACGGCATCAATAACCCATCCTAAGCTCGTGCTCATTCACCAACTGTACTAGTCCGTTCACTTCTTATGGACATTAAATGTGCGACAATATCGTCCCATTGAAAGTTATATTGCATCCTTCTTCGTATTAAACAACTCCCTTTCTATTGCATCCAATCTCCCGCCGTATAATAGCTAATAATTCAAATTAATCTCGTAGACCCAATCATTATCCACCAAAATTCCAATTCATTCCAAACATTCCTTAAGGTGTGTAGTTATCCTACCAATAAAACCATATTCTACTCTACCACTCTTCCACTTTGATCAAACTCTCTCCCTTAAGCAACTACTCGACTTCGCTTCTTACACCTGGCCTTCTAGAAATTTAACCACCACCTGACACTTCCCACATGTCCTTCATCATCCTTTGCTGCCCAGTTGTTGCTTTTAATCAATATCTATCTCTGTAGCACTTGAACCGATTAATCGCTACTAACTTCAACCCTTTCCAAAGATCCTCCTTTTCGAGCTATCAGCATTAGAAATACCCATTAAATCCTGAACCACCGCACCCCGCAATCTTTGACAACCACTTCTCCAATACTATCTCACAATATCCTGCCCCAAAGGCGAACCACAGAAGATTATAATTACCGGCGAACTTAAGAATGCCAAGTCTTGTTACTCCATCAACCCAAACCTAAATAATTATAGTTCGAACTTTTCTCCACCGGGAACAAAATACCGAATCTAAATCATGCACTAAGTAGACCTCCTTTCAAGTCATTAACTGCCTCGACACATAGATATGTATCCTTCCATCACATTAAACTAGGCGATAGCAATGCACGAATCATCATAACAGTCAATGCCAAATCTCAAAACCTTAGGTAATACTGATACTGAGCTGAAACGATAGAACGACATTCTGCAAGGCGACGACAAAAGCCCAATTAATACGCAAGGAGAAATATCCTGCACCACATCTAAATACCACCACAATTCCTCAATTTCCAGATAATAACTAGCACTTTATGTCGCATAAAATTGAATAGCAAAGAAACAAAGGCATAAGCCTAAAAAGAATCAAACCGCGAATCAAGATGGGGAGTGCTCCTAATAGCCCTATATCCTCTCGAAGATTAGTAGGACATCTCCGTACCGATTCTCAAGACTCTACTAGACTCGCTCATGACTCGTGGGATCTAAGGGAACCTAGTGCTCTGATACCATATTGTCACGACCCAAAATTCAATAAAGGCCGTGATGGCACCAGACACCACTATCAGGGAAGACAACACCAAGAAGTTAATTAAATCCTCATTTTAGTATTTTTGAAATAATTTCTTTCCTTACATTAAACAATAAATAATGAACTTCACTAAGTGAATTATGATGTCCTTAAAAAATTTAAATACTAACTAATTCCATAGTCATTCCAGAACCGGGTGTCACGAGTGTATGAGCAATTTTTAGGAATTTAAAAACGTAATTCAATAATTGTCCGTAATACAAATTGAACAGAAAGAAAAATACAATACTCTAAAGGAGACTATGCTGACTTCGGGTCATCTCAAGAGATCAAGCTCACCGAAGCCTCTGTATCATTCGTGCCGCTGCACCCAACGAGGTCGCTAGACATACATGCTCTTATGCAGTAAAAATGCACAGCAAGTGTATGAGTATGAAATGTCTAATGCAATAAAAATGCACAGCAAGTGTATGAGTATGAAAACAACGTGTACCCAATAAGTATCCAATCTAATCTCGAAGAAGTAGTAACGACTGGTCGACTCGACACTTACTAGTGGTCCGATAATATAACCAGTCATGAATTTATTAAAAACATTAGTAAACTCAAGGGAATCATGTAGTAAGTAAGCAATCCTTTTGATAATAAGAGATTTCCAAGTTCATATTTCCTTAATTATCAATTTATCTCAGGCAAGGGAGGCAATATCATTATTTATAATTTCAAGGCAAGCAATACAAGCATGTGCAAATCATGTTGAGGTCGTACGGTCCGATCCAGCATAATATTTAAATTGTGCATCGCCAGAGGGTCGAGTGACGCAAACTATAGATGCATCTATTATCCCGCTCGCGAAGCATACATGCATCACGATCAAATATCAATAAACACATCAAACTGTCATCAAGAATTCATCAACAAAACAATTACCCAAAGAAATGACAACTTTTCTTTAATTGTCAAGAAAATAACATTTAATTTCTTTAGAAATTCATTACCAATTCAATATGCTTTAAGAAGTTTAAATTGTCAATAAGGTAACAAATATTTCAAGTATAGCATGATTTTGGGTCCTAATCTACCCGGACTCAAGTATAATAGTAGCTACGTACGGACCCTCGTCACCTCGTGCGTACGTAACGCCCAAAAATAGAAGCACATATTTAATTATTTCATCTATAGGAATAATTCCCTCTTACAAGGTTAGAACGGAGACTTACCTCACTCCGAAGTTCCATAACCGTCTCCAAAGCCCTTATGAAGACTCAAACCGATTTCCAACACTTCAAAACTAGTCAATAATTATGCAAATGCGTTAATATATACTCAAATACCTATTATAGCAACAATAAGACCCATAGAAATGTGCTAATCCGTTCTGATCAAAAGGAGGATAAAACAAAGAAAAATAAGAATAAAGATAAATAGTAAAGTTGGCTAAAGAGATATGCCATCTCACTCTTTTTTTCCCAACTATATATAGATAGATAGTCAGCTCGTTTTATCTTATTCTTGAAGCATAAGTTTTAGCTAGTTGAATAATTTTTTTGTGAGATTAGACGTAATTTTTCGTATCTAAGTATGACTAGTTGTGAGGAGCCCGTGCATAGCCCGGGCCCAAGCTCGTAGACTTATTTCACTTGTAGTTCGTATAAAAAATTTACATTCAATAATTAAAAAATTATATAACGAAGTGTTAAAAGTGTTGCACGTCTGATCGACTTTGGTGATATAACGCCAACTTTCCATTAGAAGTGGTTGATTCATATATACTCTCTATGAATCAAAAGCCTAGATGTGCAAATACCAGGACATCCGAAAAAAGTAGAAGATGAAATGTAATGACCCGACCCGTCGTTACGGGAATTTTCACCCCGTTACCTTGCATTTACATATCTTATACTTTTATATCAAGTGTTAGAACCTATCGGATGAGTTAGGAATGAATTGAATTGAAAATGAAGCAAATAGCATGTTTGAAGGAAGTTTGAATATGGAAAGTCAACCTAGAGTTGACTATCGAGTTAGAGTACTCGGAATCAGATTCTAATGATTCGACTAGTTTTGGGGGATCATTTATGACTTAGGAGAGCAATCGGAATTGAATTTGGAGGTCCGGTGTAGTTTTAGGCTTGAATTGGCTAAGATTGAATTTTGACGAAATCCGAACGGTAGGTGAGATTTTGATTCGGGAGTCGGAATGGAATTCCGACAGTTGCAGTAGCTCCGTTAGGTGATTTTGGATATGCCTGCAAATTTTCAGGTCATTCGGACGTCGTTTGGTTGGGTTTTTGATTGAATGAGCAATTCGGAAATTTTGAAGAAACTTAGGCTTGAATCAGTATGTAATTGGTGATTTTGATGTTTAGGATGGTGTTTTTATGTTATGAGCAAGTTTGAATGAGGTAATGTGATATACTGGTGGCTTTGATTGAGGTCCCGGGGGCCTCGGGTTGATTTCGGATGGCTAACGGGAATTTTTGAGTTGAAAAATGCAGCAGAAAAATTGCAGAGAAATTTTGTTCTATGCGATCGCAATGCTCTGATGCGATCGCATAGTGTTAGCTACAGTACCCAGGATTTTGTTCTATGCGATCGCAATGCTCTGATGCGATCGCATAGTGTTAGCTACAGTACCCAGGATTTTGTTCTATGCAATCGCATAGGCTTAGCTACAGTGAACGGAAATTTTGTTCTATGCGATCGCAATGCTTTAATGCGATCGCATAGTGTTAGCTACAGTACCGGACAGAATGTTAAAAACATTTCAGTCGCGAAAACAACCATTTTTCCACCATTTTTGGCCATTCTTGAGAGCTTTTGGACGGAAATTGAAGGGATTTCGACGGGGAATCGTTGGAGGTAAGTTTTGTGGCTTAATTACATCATTTTAACACGAAATCATGAGTTAAATTTCTGTAAATGGAAGATTAAAGGTGGGTTTGAGCCCTAGGCCTAAATTAAAGAAAAACACTAATTTGAGTGGGCAAATGGAGTCCGATTTTGGTAAATTTTATATGCCTAGACTCGTATCGAGATGAGGATTCCGAATATGTAACTTTTGTAATTTTTCAACAAGCGTACCGAAAGTCGGGTTTTGACAACTTTGGGAATTTTGATGTAAATCGAGTTGTATTGATTGGGTGTCGTCCCATTGGCCTAATTTGTTGTGTTTCTACTGTATTTGATCAGATTCTACGCGTTCGGAGCTTGATTCTCGTGGCAAGGGCATTGCGGAGTAATCGTCGCGCCGTATTGAGGTGAGTAATAGATGTGGGTGATGACCAGCGGGTTCGAAACCCCGGTATACCACTTTGTGACGCTGTATAGCGGCGAGACACGCACACTCTTGAGAGTGCGGGGTCGATCATGAACTGGAGACTATATATTAGTCCGACCTGTTGATACTGTATTATTGGCTATTCTCGAGCCGTCGAACCCCCTTCTTGGGCGGTTGAGTATCTTGTGGGCTGTGAGCCAGTTAATTGGATCCCGCGAGGGTCGTTATCATTGTCTTCTCATATTGACATGTTAGTTACTACCAGTCCGTAGCTATTTTTGTTATCATGCTATTTCCAATCTCTGGAACTTGATATTACTGTTTTCAACTGAAAAATGATAAAAAGAGTTTTCAAAAACTACTTTTGAGCCTGCGAGGCTGTATTTGCATATCAGTTGACTGGTAGTGGATCGGACTACGCGCCACAGCGGTACATATGTTGGATCGGACTGCACGCCGCAGGAATATCTCTATGAGATGTGCTTGGGCTGTAGGAGCCCCTCCGGAGTCCGAACCCCCACAGTGAGCACGGGTACCCAAAATTGGAGTCGGGCTACGCGCCGTAGCGGTCATATCATGCATTGCATTGTATTTAGCTACATCTGCTAGCTGTTATGCTATTTATTGGTATTTGTTGGTACAGGTACAGTGAATATTGATTCTATGACAGGGTAGCTGATTATAGTTTTACATAGTGCTTTATTGCGGATTTCTTATCTGCGCTGTCTTACCCTTGTTTATTACCATCGAGTCTGGCAGTACTCATTTTACTCCCTGCACCTTGTGTGCAGATCCAGGTACCTCTCAGCAGTGATTCAGTAGCTGTGCGAGGCGACATCTGTGGGATATACGAGGTAGCTGCAGAGTCCGCAGGACCCGATATTCCTTCCTACTGTCTTTTGATTTTGTATTGACATTTCTTTCCGCACTTGGTATCTTGTAAACCTTTATACACTCATGTTCAGTAGAGGCTCATGACTCTTGACCCTTCGGTATATGGGAGTTAGTATATTTTGGGACTTGGTTTCCCCGCTGTTGGTATAAGTATTACTATTGTTTCATATTTTGAAATGCTTAAACGGGTTAAAGAGAGCTTCTAGCTCCGTTGTTGATATTGATTGGTCAGGCTGGCTTAGCAGTGTGCTGGGCACCATCACGACCGGATTTGGGGTCGTGACAAGTTGGTATCGAAGCCTAGGTTTACTAGGCCTCATGAGTCTTGAGCCGGTTAGTAGAGTCTTGTGGATCGGTACGGGGACGCCTGTACTTATCCTCGGGAGGCCGCGAACCTTTAGGAAACACTTCACATTTCTTGGAATTCTTATCGTGCGTACTTGATTCAGCTTGAGATATGCTTTTGAAATTCCTTCCGCACGTCTGTGTACGCATCGAGCGCTCAGTAATATAATTGCCTTATGGCTTGTGATTTCCCCGAACGAGGGGAGAGATATAATCTCTGTGAGTTCATGTTGGGCCAGTCGGGATGACTTGAGGGTGGACCTTGTTTATGACTTGAGCATTGAGGTGCTGATTTTGTGAGTGGTGGCAATAGATAATGTACTGAGGGTTTGAAATCCCGTATTTTTGCACTATACAGTGCTGTACTGAGATGGAATACGCGTCATGTGACGAGCGTGGTGGTATTGTGACTGGGTATTTGGACTTGATCCTTCCCAATTGATAAATTACTGTGTAAAGTGACCTGAGACTGGGCTTATATCTATGTACTTGGGCTAGTAGCCATGCTTGGGGCCTTGTGCTGATCTGTAGAGTATTAGGGAGGCTTACTAATGGATGAGCTGTTAAATTTTCGACTCTTGTCTAATCTGTTGTGTAGCCCCGAGCTATGGGCGTGGTGAATATTTGTCATATCTCGTAATTGGAAGGTAAAATGCCTTATGTGTAGTGGAACAAGTTTAAACTCAGGAAGACTAAAGTGATTTTGCTATGTGTATCCTGGTGGAAGGTATTGTGATGAAATGCTAAATTGAGAAGAAGTAGGAGGGTTGATCCTCATGTGTAATTGAAAGGTATTTGATATGTGTTATGATTCGAGCAGGTACAGCGCAGGTTCAAGTATAAATTATGATAATATGATTCGTATAGTATTGAGATTTAATGTTGTTGAAATACATTGTGATATCTTGTTGAGTTGTGGATGTATTGTTAGAATAGTTTGGTGATTCTCTGGCAGGTGGATAGGCCAATTTACAAAGGAAACTCTGCCGAAATTTTTGGAAAATTTGGGACTTAGAAAGATTTCTGTCACCTAAAGAGAGTGGGTTTATTGGTGGTGCATGTATATCTGCAAGAATTGTAGAAGAGCTAAGGTCTCTGATGATTCGAGTCTCTGTCAAGGCTTGTAAATGACTTGAGTTTAATCTCATATTAATATTTCGGCATCACTTGAGTAATAATGATATGAGTGGTTGAAAGTGCTTTGATGTATGACTCCGAGCTAAGTTGGGGAGGTTGTTATTGATTAACTGATTGCACTGTTGTGTGCTATGTGATTCTGTCTTTAAGTATGTTGGGAAAATTCTGACAAGGTTATGGCGCTTCGTAGATGTGAAGAAATACTAGGATGTTTTGAACTACTGTTGGTAAGGAATGTTCGGTGTATAGAAAAGAAAGATAGCGAATTGTACCTGTAAGTAATCATGTTCTGCGATGTCAGAGTTCTAACAAAAAACGAGTGGTTCTACTCAATAGGACAGTTGAATTACAGCTGAATAAGGGTGAATGATGCCCGAGAATGGTTTTGCAGTGTTCAGATTTTGCTTGTAACAATCAGGTGCCTTAAGATTGTGCATGTGGCTAAAGATGATGGTTTCGTTAGAAAGAGATCGGTACTTGTGTTATATTATGTGAATGATGGGATTATATGTAATCCGTATTGGAAGGTAATGATAACGAATTCAAATCGCAAGAGGTTCTTCAAAATAAAGTATTGTAGGATGTGATCCTTCTGGGAAATATTGAGAGAGTATTCAGTGGCTTATATGTCTTAGACCGTGTGGTCTTATGTACGAGTCTCGTATGGAATGAGTTGATGTGTTATGGTGCTACAATAATGGCTAATATTAAATTAAGAATGGATCAGAAAGGAAACTGGGTAAATGGATCAACTTGTTAATAAACCGAAACGGTATGATAAGGAATACGATTAATTCCTGGTATATGTTTGAAGTAATGAGTCTCGCAGATATTGTGCAATAAAGCTTTTGAGTGCTGGCAGTTGTGTAACTCGATATGGGTATAAGGACTCAGTCCTGGCAGTTTAACTTATGCAATGTAATTGGGAGAAAGAGTTTATGATGTGTTTTACCGTGGTTTGAAAATGAGTGTATTTTTCCTATTGATATGAAAGGCTTGGAATGTGTAATGAGTTTTCTCTATATGGGATCATGAAAGCCCTTGACTAGTTGAGTGCGCCGATGTTTGCGGCGTAGGAAAGGAATATGAATTTCCATGTTATCTTAATGTGGTATGGTATATGCGATGTGTTATGGAAAGTTGATAATGGCATATTCAAGGTTTTGAGATCAATTCATATTATATGGGGAGTCATTAAAATCCTCAAGCAGCATGGGCAGCTGCAGATAATCTGAGAATCAATCTTCCTGATGATTTAGGAGAATGGTACTGCTATACTAGTATTTCGGCAGAGTCTATGGTCAAAAGGGCCAGGTAAATAAACTGATAATATCTAGCGGTATGGTGGTATACTCCCGTTGGATCGACTGTAATAATTGAGTCATTGATGACATAGTGAAATTTATGAATGGCTTTCTTGGTATGAATAGACGCTTGAGGTGCGTTATGTAATCGCACGGTGAAGTACGGAATCAGGCATAGTGATTCCTGTGTTATGTATGTGTTGGAGACTAGAAGTTCTCGTAACCCGCCTACGCAGCGGTGGTATATCGTGTGTATCGGCACGGTGTAGCGGTTATCGGAAATTGGAAGCTCTAGTGGCTATCTCGTTACTTGATATGATGAATTTGAATAATGATATACGATTGTTGACTGGTTTTCATAAGCCAGGTTGTCCAGACTAATGTGATATGGACTATGTCAGAAACATGTCGCAAACTGCATGGCAGAGCGCATCAGATCATGCTCCAGCAGGGTGGATGTACCTTAGGGCTAGCGGACGGCTGGTAGGCATTGCTCTGCCAGTTGGGCCTTGGTGGCGGATGTCAGTGTAGAGGTATCTACCATTGATTCAGTTCCAGTATTGAGGAACGTTGTCAGATGCGTATCATGTGGCCGAGCCTGAGGATATATATATATGTTTGTTGTAATGAGAAAATTCGACTCGATATGCATTTCCGTTTTGCGAGATTTACGCGTGGATCGGGTGGCACGCCGCCATAGGTATGGTATCTGGATCGGGTGGCACGCCGCCACGGGTATGTCATTGGAACGGGTTGCACGCCGCAACAGAATAATGTGAAAATAGAGTTAGTTATATGTTACCTGGTATACAATACTTCCTGGCTTCTGAGGAAAAGTCCGTATTGAGTATCGCTTGGCGAATGGCACATCGGTTGTGTCCTTTCGGGATTTGATAGCATACGTTAATTGTTTCACCGTGGGTGAGGTTGATTGCGTGGGTTCAAGACCTAGATCCGTGCGTGGCTAACCGTTTTGAGCTTAGTGGCTTGAGGTGCTTCATGAGTAATAACGTTGGGATAGAATCACGAATCGTGGCAAGGCCACGTGATGTTATGACATCTCGAAGAGGATTCAGGTACTCTATTTCTATGATACGAGATGCGATCTCAGATCTATGTTATGATGGCACAGAGGAATTGAATTGCAGCTCTTTTGCTGGAGACAGTTATCATGATTTGAGCTGTCATGATTCGAGTGTGTTCATGCGTTTCTATTGGAGCCTATGTTGTGCTCGTCGCGGCTTAGGCCGGTGGTTGAGATGTCATGTCACCAGTGTGGTGTGTTATGATCAAAATGACCGTTGGAGTCATTAATGAATACGAGCATATTGGATCTTAGCTTGTTAGAAAGGTAAAAATCGAGGTTTGGCTCCGAAACCTATCGTGGTATGAGTTTTAAAAAGGAAAATAGATTCACGAATGGTTAACCTGAGAGATGGGTTCGGTATATCGCGTGCTTCAGCTGCCGTGGGCAGGATATGGAGGTGTTGGAATAAGACTCTATCTAATGAAAGAGGTTTTCAACTAGTATTTGGTGATTGTGGCCAGTTGTTGTGATTAGAGACTATCGTCTCGAGTGATTGGGTTGTTGATACATCATATGATCTCACCCGGAGTAGTGAATATGGGTTATTGCAGTGGATTCGAGTGTATCCTGAGTATAGGCATGGGATTAGCATTTGGCATATGATTTCAGAAAGTGCAATGTGATTTATGGTTCAGATGGTCAGTGAAATTTTGACTATATGGTGTTTTCGGACTTATGTGAGATAGGGTGACGTATGATCGCCCGAGTATATGCTTGGTAAGGTCATTCAGCTATTGAGTTGTTTCTAGTACAACTCTGAGTCCGCTCGAGGACGAGCGTTTGTTTAAGTTGGGGAGAATGTAATGACCCGGCCCGTCGTTACGGGAATTTTCACCCCGTTACCTTGCATTTACATATCTTATACTTTTATATCAGTGTTAGAACCTATCGGATGAGTTAGGAATGAATTGAATTGAAAATGAAGCAAATAGCATGTTTGAAGGAAGTTTGAATATGGAAAGTCAACCTAGAGTTGACTATCGAGTTAGAGTGCTCGGAATCGGATTCTAATGATTCGACTAGTTTCGGGGGATCATTTATGACTTAGGAGAGCAATCAAAATTGAATTTGGAGGTCCGGTGTAGTTTTAGGCTTGAATTGGCTAAGGTTGAATTTTGACGAAATCCGAACGGTAGGTGAGATTTTGATTCGGGAGTCGGAATGGAATTCCGACAGTTACAGTAGCTCCGTTAGGTGATTTTGGATATGCCTGCAAATTTTCAGGTCATTCGGACGTCGTTTGGTTGGGTTTTTGATTGAATGAGCAATTCGGAAATTTTGAAGAAACTTAGGCTTGAATCAATGTGTAATTGGTGATTTTGATGTTTAGGATGGTGTTTTTATGTTATGAGCAAGTTTGAATGAGGTAATGTGATATACTTGTGGCTTTGATTGAGGTCCCGGGGGCCTCGGGGTGATTTCAGATGGCTAACGGGAATTTTTGAGTTGAAAAATGCAGCAGAAAAATTGCAGAGAAATTTTGTTCTATGCGATCGCAATGCTCTGGATGCGATCGCATAGTGTTAGCTACAGTGCCCGGAGAGTTTGTTCTATGCGATCGCAATGCACTGATGCGATCGCATAGCGTTAGCTACAGTACCCAGGATTTTGTTCTATGCAATCGCATAGGCTTAGCTACAGTGAACGGAAATTTTGTTCTATGCGATCGCAATACTTTAATGCGATCGCATAGTGTTAGCTACAGTACCTGACAGAATGTTAAAAATATTTCAGTCGCGAAAACAACCATTTTTCCACCATTTTTGGCCATTCTTGAGAGCTTTTGGACGGGAATTGAAGGGATTTCGACGGGGAATCGTTGGAGGTAAGTTTTGTGGCTTAATTACATCATTTTAACATGAAATCATGAGTTAAATTTCTGTAAATGGAAGATTAAAGGTGGGTTTGAGCCCTAGGCCTAAATTAAAGAAAAATACTGATTTGAGTGGGCAAATGGAGTCCGATTTTGGTAAATTTTATATGCCTAGACTCGTATCGAGATGAGGATTCTGAATATGTAACTTTTGTAATTTTTTGACAAGCGTACCGAAAGTCGGGTTTTGACAACTTTGGGAATTTTGATGTAAATCGAGTTGTATTGATTGGGTGTCGTCCCATTGGCCTAATTTGTTGTGTTTCTACTGTATTTGATCAGATTCTACGCGTTCGGAGCTTGATTCTCGTGGCAAGGGCATTGCGGAGTAGTCGTCGCGCCGTATTGAGGTGAGTAATAGATGTGGGTGATGACCAGCGGGTTCGAAACCCCGGTATACCACTTTGTGACGCTGTATAGCGGCGAGACACGCACACTCTCGAGAGTGCGGGGTCGATCATGAACTGGAGACTATATATTAGTCCGACCTGTTGATACTGTATTATTGGCTATTCTCGAGCCGTTGAACCCCCTTCTTGGGCGGTTGAGTATACTTGTGGGCCGTGAGCCACTTATTGGATCCCGCGAGGATCGTTATCATTGTCTTATCATATAGACATGCTAGTTTACTACTAGTCCGCAGCTATTTCTGTTATTATGCTAATTCCAATCTCTGGAACTTGATATTACTGTTTTCCAACCGAAAAATGATAAAAAGAGTTTTCAAAAACTACTTTTGAGCCTGCGAGGCTGTATCTGCATATTAGCTAACTAGTAGTGGATCGGGCTGCGCGCCGCAGCGAGATATATGTTGGATCGGACTGCACGCCGCAGGAATATCTCTATGAGATGTGCTTGGGCTGTAGGAGCCCCTCCGGAGTCCGAACCCCCACAGTGAGCACGGGTACCCAAAATTGGAGTCGGGCTACGCGCCGTAGCGGTCATATCATGCATTGCATTGCATTTAGCTACATCTGCTAGCTGTTATGCTATTTATTGGTATTTGTTGGTACAGGTACGGTGAATATTGATTCTATGACAGGGTAGCTGATTATAGTTTTACATAGTGCTTTATTGCGGATTTCTTATCTGCGCTGTCTTACCCTTGTTTATTACCACTGAGTCTGGCAGTACTCATTTTACTCCCTGCACCTTGTGTGCGGATCCAGGTACCTCTCAGCAGTGATCCAGTAGCTGTGCGAGGCGACATCTGTGGGATATACGAGGTAGCTGCAGAGTCCGCAGGACCCGATATTCCTTCCTACTGTCTTTTGATTTTGTATTGACATTTCTTTCCGCACTTGGTATCTTGTAAACCTTTATACACTCATGTTCGGTAGAGGCTCATGACTCTTGACCCTTCGGTCTATGGGAGTTAGTATATTTTGGGACTTGGTTTCCCGTTGTTAGTATAAGTATTACTATTGTTTCATATTTTGAAATGCTTAAATGGGTTAAAGAGAGCTTCTAGCTCCGTTGTTGATATTGATTGGTCAGGCTGGCTTAGCAATGTGCTGGGCGCCATCACGACCGAATTTGGGGTCGTGACAAACTCACCAAAACAATATGTGTTGGTAATACTCTACAATTTCTGCTTAGCAGGCAAAAGAGTTCAGGATCAAAATTTTAACAAAATACCAAAGTCTAGTTAAGGAAAATGCAAAGGTCTCCATATAATAAATACTAAAGAGATACATTTCATTCCATGAGAAAGCTAAATTCTAGCAAATGTACATTGATGATTAACTTAAATTCATGAAATTGCAACTTTAACAGTCTTAGGCTTAGGTGGTGGAGGAAGCTTCTCAACTACCACAGCCAACACCCAATTCTCACATTTAGCAGTAATTGCTGAAACATTGCTGTTTTCAGGCAGCTTGAACTTCCTCATCAATTTCTGAGGCGGCCTCCTCTCCAACCTCACATACTTGCACCCATCTTCATCGCTCTCCTCACGCTTCCTCTTCCCATTGCTTCGTATCACCAATATATTTTAATGAAGCATTTTGAACAACCAGGATCTAAGCAAGTTAGAGCCATAAAACAAACATGATGCATGGACATCTCCGATGAAATTTCTGGAGTAGCACCTATAAGATCAACATCCTTTAAAACATAGAGAAGACACTCCTACTAAAAGTTTCAAGTTCATAATTAAGAAACGTCCCTTGTCCGCATTATTAACATAGAAAGGTACGCTTAACTGGATAAGGTCGACTTTTATGGGGAACCCTATCATCTTCTCCAGTTATGTGTTTATATTACAATATTATATAAAAATTTATCGTGCAAAAAGCAATAATCCATTAAATTTCTTTCTCCAAAGAATAGTTTTCTCAGCATCACAAAATCTTCCTCAACTTGAACTACTAAGTTTCTCGTGAAAGATATGTCCGAAAGGGGAAAAAAAGAAGTCTGTGAAACTAACTGACACATCCTTTAGCTCCCTTTTAGCTGTGTTGGTTTCTAATTATAATCCTACGCTTTTTTTTTTGTCAAAACGCCTAATAAATCATCAGTTGGTTTATTGTATATTTTTAATAAAGCATTAAAAATCTGATTTTAACACAAACTCAAAGTCATTTATCCTATCCTTTTTTTTAAATCAAAGAACCTACTAAATTCCTAAAAAAAATTTGGGGTTACCTTTTCCGACCAGCTATATACTTCATTGAATTTTTTAGGAGCTTCACTAACTCGAGAAGCCTCAAAAATTAAACTAATAATTTGAACTATTATACATAATGATGAAGGATGACCCATAATATAGTTGGTATCTTGTTGGTATATAAATCTACAACAATAATAAGCTTCTTCTAACCAAGTCAAAGAGGATACCCTTGACAATCAACAAAGTCTGAATCAATCCTATGTCCATGGGTCATGCTCTTATCAATTGACCATGATTCTTATCATCTCATAGAGAGACTCATGTTCTCACCCTATAAAAGGAGCCTAAATCCACCGGGCAAGGAGATCAATCATCAGTTACGCACTGCAACTACTACATTACTCAAGCTCTCTTTGTCTTACTTGTTCTTGTTCTAGACTTGGACCACTTTATATCGACAAGTAATCTTTGCATCTTAGACTGGACAGCAGAATAATAATAAAATGACTCCCTCTCTTTCTCTCCATCTCTAAGTTTTCTATTTACTATTATTTCTATTATTTCAGTTATTTTGGTACTTGTGTCATTTAACTTGATCTTGGTAGATTTTAGTATCTAAAGTAATAAGACTTTGAGCATTATTGAGAATGTAACTGAGTATACAAGAAGTTTAGTTTAGGTGTAACCTGATTTTTAATAGCTTTTAGTACAATCATGTTTTCTGCTTAAATATAGAAAGGCATGGGCAGGTTACCTTTATAATTCAATAGCAACCAGAAAGTCATTTAATTCCCATTTTAGAGACTGCAGCTATCTTGCCACCATTTTTGGAGCTTAATTCGGTTGTTATTTATATTATGGGACAAAATACTTGAATGTTGTTACACTTGTGAGTGCAACTCATGCGGAGGTAGTTAATCGATCTGACTTCACCAAGGCAAAACACATTGTAAAGATTGACATTTTCTTTTGAGTAGTCATAAGTTCACAATTTAGAATTAGTAATGCAAGGAGGTCAGCGATTTTATGTTAAATAAGAGGTTTGAAATAGAAAGATGATGTAGACAATACGAATAGATGAGTGACAAGTACCTCATAAGCCTTTTGAACTTCCTGAAACATTTTTTCAGCATCTGGATTATCTTTGTTCATATCTGGATGCAGTCGCTTTGCAAGCTGAAGCATAACACAATGTGTCACCAATAACAGAGATAAAGGTAATACAAACTCCAAAACAATTTAATTGCAAATTGCTACTTGAGTTATTACAAACTCCTATTCGAGTAGTAAGTCAATGAATTTTTACAATTACAAACCTTAAAGCACAAGATCAACCAACGAAGAGGGGGGATAAAAAACATACCCCATAGTAAGCTTTCTTGATTTCAGATGCAGTTGCATTCCGATTGACGTCAAGCACCTCATAAAAATCTTTCATACTCGTGGCTAACCAGACATTAAACAGGGAAGAGGGTGGGGGTTATATGTTAGTGACTTAAGTCAAATTCATCTGCAATGTGATAGGAAAATAATACCAGAGAATAAAAAAATAATTCTAACAAACACATTCATTAATCATTACCCATTTTCCCATGATTACCACCAAAATTTCCAAGATGAACATCAAAGTGTAATAATTGAATACCACTTTTACCAATATGAAAAACATTTCACAGATAATAAGTTTTTATTTTTTGACAAGTATAGTAGATAATAATGTTTTACACTCCAAATATTATCAGCGTCTAGATACATAGATATTCCATTCACAGGGAATATTAGTAAGGTAGATGTCATTGACAGAATAAGATGTGACCCTTTAGCACATCCGGGGGGCTAAGTTACCAAGATAATGAAAGCATGTCTATATGAAAATCCTCAAAGCCAGGACTTTGTTACTTCACCAATTTACTTAATAATTTATTTAGAAAGAATAATTCACCTACTAAGTCATAATAATAGAGCTCATTAACACCTGCTGGGCATCCCTTTTTTTGGGCGAAAAAGGGATAACAATAGAAAAGGGAATTTTCAATTTAAAGGAAGGAATCAGTAAATCTGACTGAGCTTCACCTCACCTCCATTTTCTCGGAGAAACTCAGAATGCACCATAGGGCATGATAAAAGTTAATTCAAACTATCTCCCACCTCTCCTATCAGCTTATTAACTTCAATTGTAAACAAGCTTTTTTCTCTCTCTGTCTCTCTCAATAATACTTATCTATCTGTCTACCATCATTCTGTGTTGGAGGGGTATACAAGATTGTCCATATGCTAGATAAAGCTTCTATACCGCTTCTTTTTCCTCTTCTTGGAATAAGTAGCAGCTTGCAATCTACAAAAGACACCCAGCAACACGACGAAAGTATGGTAATTTCTATATTCTGATTTACCAGCCTCTATGCATAATGCGTACTCATCAGGCTTTAGAGACAAAAAGATTTGGATTAAAATGAAATAAGAGTTAACACAACAAGTTAACAACTGTTTCAACTAAATGAAACTAACTCTGAGAAATTACACTAAACACCTCCAGAAGAAATATAGCTGGATTGCCACAGTAATTACTATCAAATGGCACAATGGAACATGAAGGAACAGAAAGGTATTTTTATTATCTGGTATAATTAGCATAGGAAGAGCAGCATAAACACCAAAATGTACTTTTAGTCTTCAATTAGATTCAACCTTGTTGGGAGCAACAAGGCCACTTTTATGTGCAGAAGGAAGATACTTCTTAGAAACGACTATGTTCATATTAATTGTGAGATAGAAATTCTCCAACAGAGAAACACAGAAGTAGAATTACTTGTGATTCATTCACACTAATCGAAAAAGATATAAACTTGTGCTCATCTAGGAGAAGCAATATGAAAACCATTCACTTATATGATGAAAATAAAACTGTGACTTCGTTTATTTCAAAAGAAACTTAGGCAGAGCAAGTATGTACAATAAAAACTAAAATAATCCTTCTACATGGTCTTATATCTTATCTATTTTTAATAGAGTATTAATTGTGAAGGCAATTGAAACTTTTGGTTCCTATTAGTGTCTTCCAAACTCGGCGAACAAATAACACCAAGAACTTTCTTTTTCTTTAGCAATCCATTGAAAATCAAATGATAAATTTTCTTCCATCTATCAAACAGTAAACCAGCCGCAATGATTGAAAAACACATATACTGACATGAAAGAAACATTGTATACCATTTCTCAATTTTCAGCCACCGACAGCGCCACAACCTTCCAATTATCAAATTTGAACTCAGCCAGATGACATAAATAGGTACACACGAAGTTCAAAGAATACAAAGACAATAGAATGGAAACATGAGAAGAGAAAGCATCAGTATGATTACCCAGGGATCTCAAAATAGCCTCTCTGTCTTTGTAGAAATTAACCTACATGTAACTTTATAGAAGTTTGACCCAAATTCCATTGGCTTCAACAGCAACAGTAGAGGGCTCTGCAAATTGAATAATCAAACGCGCTTCGAGGTAGTTATCTGCAATTAAGGGAAGACGTTGGCGGAAGCAACAAGAGTGTAGGTAGTCTTAAACCACGTGTCTGCAAGAGAAGGAGATGACTATCAGAGCACGGCATATTTTTCAGGTCAAATTAAAAATATCTCTAAACAAAATTTCTAAAATACCCCCAAGAGGACGACGAAGAGCTACTTTAACTCCCGCTTCTAAATAAGTAGAATAATATCGATATTCAAGGTCATTTCGTATTTAAGTTCTCGTTCAGTTATTAAAATATCATAATTATTTGGAGGTGAGAGTTAGATTACTTGGTGAGTTCCCTGTTTTTCGTAGTTAGTTGAATGGTTCATTACATCAATAGCGTAACATTCCGTTCTCTTTTTCACGTTTAGAGCATATTTGAAAAGCCACATAAAAATTGGATTTGATATAATTGAGTATAATTATATTATTAGGTATATTTGTTTGGCCAAGTAATTACTTAATTAACATGGAATTAAATATAATTGAAGGGAAGTTATTACACTTTTCAATTTTTAAGGAGGAGGTGAGAATTGATGTTAATTACATCATGTAATTACAAGGTTGCTTTTAAGTTTATTTCCCATTTATTTTTATTTTTCTTTCTTTATAACTTTTTATTTCTATTTTTAGTTTTTTAAATTTTATTTTTACTTTTAATTTTTTTTTGAAACTTTAAATATATATTTTTTGTACATTATTTATTTTATTTCTCTACCTTTACTTCTAGTGATTCCATGAAATTGTAACATTCTATTATTTATTTATTTTTTTATTCTATTTTTTGAAACAACAACTCCTAATATTATAAATAATGAGTCATTGACAAACTTGATATATAATAAGTGATGCAATCAAAGTAGAATTTCGTTGTTGAATGTGGTTATAAACTTGTTATGTTTCCTAATCTTAAGTTGTAGTGGAACTTACTATGAACTTGACATATGTTAAAATATTTTTTTTAAATTTTAAAATTATGTTATATTCATGGTTCCAATTTACTTATTAGTACTGTCTCATATTGCATGTTGTTCATTTAATTACTAATTAATGTATATTTACAAAAAAAATATACATCTTAAATACCAAATATAATATTATTTATACTTGTAAAATTTACAGGCATATATAATATATTTATTATATTAACTTTTAAAATTTAATAATTACTTTATTTAAAATTTTATCTAACTGTGTAATTACAACAAAATAATAAACTAACAATTACTATGACAAATAAACATGTCGTAGTAATTACACAAATATGTAATTACTAGGCTGTGTAACTACTATCTTAATAATTACACCAATTTCAATTACCTGGCGGTTTTCCCCGCAGGCCCTTAATAAAAGAAATAATCATATTCTTCAACTGCATTTTACATCCAGACAATTTTTCATTCCCATACTAATTTCTTATGTGTTTTAAATGTTATAAAAAAAGAAAAGGTTGGGTTGACTATTCTTTTTCCCAATATAGTCCTAAAAAATTGAAGCATTACCTAATTCACAAAAAAAAATCAAAATCAACAGCATGAATTTTGTATATTTTAACAGGGACCACAACATCAACTTGTCTCCAACAACCTATCTCCTCTATTTTCTTATCATTTAACTATGAATTATCAAGTTTGTCATGCAAATAAAATAAAGACAGTTCAGATTGGACCTAATCCAGTAACCCTCTGGCGGTGCAAGCTACTTGTTACAGTATATCTATATTATATTTAGAATAACGAAAAATTTGTCTCCGTTAAACTTATAAATTATGAATTTGATCATAAAAATAATCAATAATATTTATGTTGGGATAAAATATTTACATCAAATCTCTTAGAGTGTGACCCTTTTACAAATCCAACATAAACCGTGAATGTCTTATCTCTTGTGCACCTGATTATCTTTTAATATTTTTAGCCAAAAAGAATCTCATTATCATCTTCAAAAAATATTCTTTTATTCTTAGTGATTTGTTTCATATTTTTGCGTTTGGCACCAACACCCCCACAAAGCTGCTAATTTACATACTAGTCCAAGTGAATTATGGTTGACAACAAGATTTATAAACTTCAATTAACAAAATAAATTATTTGGATGCAAATCGATTCAATACAATAAAATAAAGACATTCTGTCCATTAGTTACACTAAAATATATTATTATAAGGAATACATTAATTTCTTATAATTAAAAGTCATTTTCCTCCTTCGGATTTTACAACTTGCGAAAATTTCCTTTTTCTTTTTCTTTCTTCTTTTGCTATTTTTTGGTTTACTTGTCATTTTTCCTTCTTTTTTTTTTAATTTTTTTTAATTTTTTTTGTCCCTCTTTAGCTTAATAACATCAAAAAGATAAATATATCATTAGAGCACAGGGACATATTTATATATAGCGAAAATGTTGATTTTCTTACCTTTTAGATTTAGAATTCCTTCCAAAAATTTCTCATCTTTGCCCGCACATACATGAATACAAGGAAAATCAAGAAAGATTAAAATTCCTATGGAAGCTGATGTCTCTATTCTCTCAGCAATCTTGAGAGACGAGAGTGTATCTTTTTTTTTTTTTTGGGTGATTTTTCTTGAAAATTGACAAAAGGGGTTGTTGTGAATTTTAGTCTTCTTTTTTGTGAATTTCCTTGAAAATTATTTAAAGGGGTTGTAGGGTTTTGAGATTTGGGAAGTGGGATGGTGAGTTTTTGGGTTTTTTTGTTCTTTAGTTTTGTGTCTTTAATGGCTTCTGGAGCTCTTGGAAGTGTAATTTTGATCGGGAAAAACCTTACTTTGTCTTTTGATGACATTGAAGCTAGTTTTGGTGAGTTGATCTTACTTCCCCCAATACTTCTCTTATAAATTTTGCATAAGATTGGCTGCCTATATTACGCCCCTTAGGTGCCCCTTAGGGCTGCCCTTTAGTATAATTTGTGGCAGTTGTGTAGTGGCATGGTTGTGTAGTGCTTTTTGAACTAATCATGCTTTGCTTTTTACTCTCCATGTTTGTTTTTGGGTAGTGGGGAGGGGGGAGGGGGAGGGGGCTAGATCATGAATGTTATTAAAGGCTTTATAGGGGAATAAAAGTATTCATCTTGGAAATTTGATCTGTCATATTTTGTAAGTTTTTGTTTTTCAGTTGGAATCTTCAAAGGATCTGTACTTGCACCATGAGAATATGTATGAATGTTGTATAATAACTTGCATAGTGGGAGCTTAGTACGACCTTTTGTTGTATTAATAACTTGCATTTAGAGCCGAATATATTTTGTTGTTGATCATGTGTTTGGTTTCGTTGTATTTGACTTATGAAGTTTTTAATGTTGGCTGTATTTCTGTTTTAACTGAAAAGGCTCAATGTTTTGATATAGCAAAGGTTTTCTATACTTTTCTGTTGGCTGATATTTACCGGTCTTCTTTTCTGCTAATGTATGAACTCGGCCTGTTTTTAATTTCAGCTCCCTCACCAAAGGGTTCAGGCAAATGTGGAACATTGTATGTGGCAGAGCCTTTGGATGCATGCTCAACCTTGACTAACAAGATTGAACCGATTAATAACTTCACAAAAGATCCATTTGTGCTGATAATTAGGGGTGGATGTAGCTTTGAGGATAAAGTCCGAAAAGCACAAGCTGCAGGTTTTAAAGCAGCCATTATCTATGACAATGAATATGGTGTTATCATTCCAAGTAATGAAGTCGTACTCTTATGTTTTTTTTTAATTCATTCAGTCCGTTCTAAGTTCGTTAATTTTGATCCATTCTTGGGAAGGGAAATAGATTTACAGTTTAAATTGACATTGAACTCGTTACTCCTTGCAGAAGCTCGACGCCATACAATTTTTTATGCAAATTTTCTGCTTTGCTTTTAATCACTTAATGCTCTGTATATGCCATATAAAATGTTGACGAAACTTCGAAAGTCAAAGATCAACCAAAATACACTTCATTCCCAAACTAGTTATTCATAAGAACTCGTAGAATGAAAAATAAAAGTGCTATTTGGAGATTCAATTTGGTAAAGAGGGATTGATCCATCTGAAGTAAGTTACAGTGGATATTTTGCCATCTCCAATTTGTAACAGAAAATTATTAGCCAGCTCTTAAGATCACTTTTTGTTTTTTATTATTTGTTGCATTTGATTTCCAAGTTTTATAATTATTATATTTTTCCCATTGGCGTTAGGGTCACTGAGCTGGAATAAATACATGTTTACCACTTATAGATGATTATTAGGAAAACCAGTTGCAGCAAAACGATTTGACCAAGTAATTAAATAACTTAGAGCCCGTTTGAATTGGCTTAAAAAGTGGCTTTTCAGCAAAAATAGCTTTTAACCCAACAATAAGTTGGGGTTGCCCACCTTATTTCTTTTGGCTTGTTTTAAGCAGTTTTTAACTTATTTTAAGCAGTTTTTAGCTTTGCCAAATACTGAAAAAAACTAAAAAGAGTTTAAAAGCTGATTTGACCTACTTAAAAGTCGATCCAAATACGCTCTTAAAAAATAAAAAGCTCGAAATCCTTGCCAAGCTTTCTCATAATCGTGATGATGTGTTCATCTTTTGTGATTTGTCTTGAGCCAGCATGTCCCAAAGTGGTTCATCTGAAATGTTCATATCATAGAACTGACAAACTAGACGATTATTGTCCCACCCCCAGCCACAAGGAAATAAAATAGAGAACTCAGAAATCTTTTGTCAAAGACTTCAAAAACCAACTTCATCTCATGCTTTTGAATGCTTTAAGCTTCTATAACTGTTGATTTTAACAATCAAAGGTTTAACCAGACACTCAATACAGTGGCAGGAACCTCTACTGGTGTGAAGATACTCGCAGTGTTCGTTTCAAAAGCTTCTGGAGAAACACTCACAAAATTTGCCAGTGGCACTGATATGGAAGTATGGATAATCCCAAGCTTGGAAAACTCAGCTTGGTCAATCATGGCTACGTCTTTCATTTCATTGCTTGCTATGTCGGCCGTGCTTGGGATGTGTTTCTTTGTTCGCCGACATCATATACGAAGAGAGAGGCCCCGAGCTTCTCGTGTCCGTGAATTTCATGGGATTAGTAGACGTTTGGTGAAAGCTATGCCAAGTTTGATATTTACATCAGTCGTTGACGATAATTCAACGTCAGTGACATGTGCTATATGCCTCGAGGATTATGATGTGGGGGATAAACTTAGAGTTCTTCCATGCCGGCACAGTAAGTTATCCTCTCTTATAGAGGTTATTTGCTTTCGAATTTGTTCATATTTAGCTCCATTTGTTACTAATGTCGTTGAAGTTAAGGAATGCGCACCATTTCATTAAAGTTTGTTCCTCCATTGGAGGATACTCATCCTTTTTGAGTTTTGGTGCCATGACAAACTAATCACCAATCATGGTTGATAAGCACTAATATATCCTCTTAAACATGAATCTATGTTAGTGTCATCACTAAGGAAACTCGACTCCTCTCCCACCGAAATCTTGTGGTAGTATGACTTTACTGAAAATGCACATCACTTCGTGCCACCCACCTCCACGAGTCCTCGCAGCTGAGATTGTTACTCTGTAAAATTCCTTCAACCTTTGAAATCCATCCATCTCCCATTCATGTGAATTCCAGACAGTGAAATTCCTCCTCTTTTACCACCTGAATCTGCTGTACCATCATCTCTTTCTGGCACGAAACTCTAAAATAAGTTGGGGAATGTCGTTCTCATATGCTCTCTCTGCAGTCCGCACCACGGTTGATCCCAAAAACTGACTATACTTCCATTCCGTACGTTAGTAAGCTGTTGAAATTTTCATAACCCTTCATAATACTCCTCTATGTTTCTAGACCTCCATTCCCCTTCCACGAGTCCATATTTTCCTGCTATCACCTCCCTCCATAATGCCTGCACTTCAATCCTGAATCTCCATAACCACTTCCCAAGTAGTGCCTTGATCAAAAAGGATTTTCATTCCAAGCCCTCCCATATCATCTTAACTTTTACCCTTTCTATCTTGTTATACTGCAGTATTTGTCGATATGCTTTCATTGATATATATTCACATTCAAAATTTATTTCTTCTGTAGCACTTGGCGTTTTTCAGTTATTAACTCGTCCTGTGTAAACTTTTCAGAATTTCATATCAAGTGTGTTGATGCTTGGCTGACATCATGGAGAACCTTTTGCCCTGTTTGCAAACGGGATGCAAGGACTAGCACTGGCGAACTACCAGCATCAGAATCTACACCATTGCTTTCTTCCAGCCTGCTATCTGGATCTTCAATGTCATCTCTAAGGTCATCATTAGCATCATCAGCAGTAATACATATAGGCACAGGAGCATCTCGATCGCCTTCCGTTTCTCGTTCTCAATCAATCTCTAGCTCTTATAACCAGCACTCTCTTTGGTCCTACCACCAGTCACCTCATTTTACTATAAGCCGAAGTTCACTCGACCTTCAAAATGCATCTTCGCAAAGATCTCGTGCACCTTACTTAATTTCATCCAACTCATTGGGTTATCCTTCTCTATCACCTCTTAATTCAAGACACATGTCTGCATACATTCCTAGTCCTAGCAATCCCTCTTCTAGCTATATCGGATCAACCAGTCAGCATCATAACCCCCTGCACCCCAGTGAATCAATTACAAGCTTTTCTCCGTTCGCGTCAGCTAACTCTCTTCCCGGATGTGAGTCATGACTTACTTGATCGCTGGAAACACTAGTCGAATTTGTGAAACCTCTTACAGGGAACACAGTGATCGGATTATACTGACCACAAATTACAGCTGAAGACAGTGGAATGGTTGCTGTGGCATCTGGACACAGGATATACAACAGGTAACTCTTGATTTCTACATTATTGCTCAACACGTCTGTAATATTGATTCAGTAGTTGGATAGGTTTGGTATTTATATCTGGAGGTTTTTACTGAGTGTACATGCTCAAAGATGGCTGCTTTTTGCGGTATGCATTGCCCCCTATTTTGTTTAATTGTTTTTCCTTTTTCTTTTTCTCCCTTTTTCCCGTTTCTCCGATGGTAGTGATGTTTTTTAGCTATGTCTATTGATAGATGGTTGAGGCCTTTAGTTGCATGTAAATATCAATGTCAGTGAGATGACTTTTTCTGTTTTAAGTTTTTGAAAGGAATAAGAGTATCCAGAAAACCTTTTTTTTTTTGGGGGTTTCCATGTATTGTACAGATGAGGTTGAGAAAGAAGTTGTTTCATGTGCAAAACCATGTGATGTTGTTTTGTTGGTTGTGGCTATACACCAAATATAATTTTGAATGTCATTTCCAGTTTTAAAAGATGAATGATACGATTAGATAAGCAGAATAGACTTAGAATTTGGTCTAGTTGAATTTATAATTATTAAAATTGAATCTTGTTTAGTTCAAAGGTATTTCCTTGAAATTTGTGTCCTTCGGGACAGCCCAGTTGGTTTGGAGGGGTTATCCCTAGTGATGACCGGGATCGATCCACCCTCAATGCCTTTTGGGTCTTAGCATGTCGCATAGGGCTTGCCTAGTGCGGTTTACATCCCCTATGTGGTTTGCAAGTAAATTGCATGGGATGCCCTATTTGATCGCCCTCATTTAACGCCCAGAAGAAGGTGACTCGCGCAGACAGCTGCACCTATACCCATTTTAATTTTTTTTTTAAATTTGTACCCACTTTTTAAATAACTTCAGCCTCATTTCTACTTCTTCTCGTCATCAAAGTTATATCCGCCCTTGAACGGTGGCAATAGATGATCTAGAGCTAAAGACTATGCAGTAGCTTCGAAGTTATGCACATGGTAACTTTTGCCTAGAAACAAAAAAGAAAAAAGAAAAGAAATAGAGCGAACTCATAATATTAATACTCATAAGCTCATAGTTCCTTTAATCGTATTGAATCACAACCAGAGAAAGAATGGAAGGCGAATTGGCTTTTAAGATTGAAGTAATCACCATTAAAGGAATCCACTAAGCATTTGCACAAAACAAACTATCACAGGAGCTGAAGTTTACCAGTTACAAAAACTTTCAACTTTAGAATTGAACTTCAGGCCGATTACTACAATATTGAAGTTTTGCGTGATTACATTTGCTATTTCAGCCACGTGTGTTGAAATTATGCGAAAAAACGGGTACGCTTGCAATTTTTTTGGCAAAGCGGGCACAAGTTAAAACGTGACATAAAAAGTGGGTGTAGATACAAATGTCATGTGGTTTGCAGGCAATTATACAGTGGGAGTGGGGGTGGGAGGGGGGAGAGGGGTTTACCCAGTGCGCACAGAATGCTCCGAGATTGTGGCTGAAGTTGTACCAGCTGCGGGTTTTACTGGGGTTCCAATAATTAGCAAGTAGTTCTCTAAAAATCAGAAAATTCTGAAAAAGGTGTGACATAATTTGTGGTTGAACTAATTGCTTTTTAATTAAGGCTTTCAAAGTCGTTGTTAGCTCAAAGCTAAGTGTGAGAATTTGAAATGATGAATTTTGCGTTAGTAGTTGACTCATTTAAGTCATCGTATAATAAGAGTTAAAACTTTGTTTTTGCTTTAAATGCATTAAGAATTATCTATAAATATTTAGGCAAAATTTAGAAACTCTTGATTCTTGAAAATACAGTAAATTGCATAACTAATACATTATCCTAAGCGACAGAGGATTCAATCAGCGTGAGTATATATAAGTGAATCGACCCCAATCAGGAGTGCCAACTAAGAGCATATGGACTATATCGTGGCTCTCCAATTATAGTTGATTTTGTTAGTTTTTTTTTTTGCTGAATTTGAGCTTTTAATCAATTTATAGGGTCTTAATAAAGTAATCCCTCCGTTTTAATTTATGTGAACCTATTTCTTTTTTAGTCCGTGCAAAAAAGAATGCCTTCTTTTTTTATTTGAAAACAATTTACCTTTATGCAATGATTTATAGCCACACAAAATAAAGGTGCCTCATTTTACACCACAAGATCAAAAGTCTTATCTCTTTTCTTAAACTTCGTGCCCAGTCAAATAGATTCACATAAATTGAAACGGAGGAAGTAGTAAACAAAGTAAATAGTAGAAGTCATATTTTACATTAACAAATTCTAGGAGGCGTGTGTGGGGGGTAGGGACACGTTACTCCACCCCACATGCAAGACATACTCCAATGTCCAAACACACCTTACTCAGCACCCCAAGAAAACCTACTCCGCAATCTATCCAATTATCCAAAACCTATTTTGAATATTGGAATACCGTCACCCTTGAATAACCCTATTGTAGCTCCCTTGCTACTATGTCATGATGATATCTCCAACTCTACAACCCATTCAAAACTCTAAATCAGTCACTCCAACCACCCATATCTACCATTGATATAGTTAATTCTTCTATAGCTTTCCATTCAAATCCGGACCAAATCACTACACTCAAACTCCCATTTTCTATTAATTTAGAAGATGTTCTCGCCAAATCTCAATCACTTACGCAGACAACAAAACCCAACCAGGCAAAACACTCATCGTCTTCATCACAATCACACTCCATTCTCCCTTCCTCCTTCACATTTGATAGTGGAGCCCAATACAATTCTACACTGCTCAAATACCTCTTGCACCAGCACATCTAACATCTTGGCTCGAGACAGGCCTATAGAATCACGCTCTAACTTACACAATGGAGGTCAACCATCAAGAGCTGACAATTCTCATCAACCATCCGATGGACCTTGCACAAATAGTAGCGGAGGGCATGCAACTAGGGACAGACATCTTTGGAAGATACCACTGGTCAATGATGCAAGCACCTTATCTTGTACCATACTACCCTCTCCCTCTTCCAACATCGTATTGGGTTCCACTTTATCTTCACCCACATCTTCTTCAAATGCCTTTCTGCCCCACACCCACTCCTGCCACCGCTTGGATTCAACCTTACAAGGATCCACGACCAAACACACCACCACTAGAACCAGTAATAACTCCAACCCCAACTTCATTACTATCTAAATCACCACCCCACAATCCAAATCCACTCGAATAAGACATGATCTTTTAGGCAGAACTAGAAGTAGCAATCGTTTACAACAGAGAAACACGTCCATTTCATGCATGCCTCGATGGAATCAAGGTCTTTGTCCAGAAGGAGAAGTACGAAAAAAAATCTTCATAAGGTACCCTCCAAATCTACTAACAACATCATTTCAACAAACCCAGATATGGAGAAGTATGCAATGCTTCTACTTCCCACGTTTCGTATTCGACCAGGAGAGACCAGCAATCAGAGGAATCTCAAGAGCAGTCAACTGCTTGAACCACTCATTAGTCATATGAATTTTATTATTTGGAACTGCAGGGTTGCTCAATCAGATGATTTCAGAAGAAATTTTTGCTCATTACTTGATTACAATCGCCCATCTTTTGGTTGTACTACTGTTAGAAACTCACTGTCAAAGCTATCAAATATTGAAGGAAGACTTTAATTTCACTGCTATGATTGAGGTTTCTGCTCTAGGTCAGTCTGGAGGAATCGTTATATTATGGCGTTTCGATGTGCTTAATGTGGAACCAGTTGCCACCACTACATAGGAAATCCATTGCCATATTCAGGCGCTCCCTTTTCCTTTTTTAAGTATTTATTTACTGTCGTATATGCTAGTACTGATTTAGCAAATAGACAATCCTTATGGCAAAATCTAATGTGTGTATATGATAATTATAAGAGCTCATAATTCTTGGGTGGTGATTTTAATGTGATAATACATGCAGATGATAAATTTGGTGGTTTACCTATTAATAATTTACGGTCAAATAAATTATTAGATTGTATAAACTATTGTCATCTAACTGATTTGGGATATAAAAGAAGTCGTTATACTTGGACAAATGGTAGGCATAATAGTTTTAATATACTTGAACATATTGACCGTATTATGGCTAACTACGACTGGGTAAATCAATACCATAATGTACTTATTACACACCTTCCCCATACTCATTTAGACCATTTTCCCATTAAACTAGAACTACAACACTGTCAACTACCTCGTAAAAAAAATTTTGGACCACACACCCTTCATTCCTATCAGCAGTTGAACAATCATGGCTAGGTAATCTACAATTACTACCAGTTATTAATCAATTCACTGATATAGTACAAGAATGGTGTATGCTGCAAAATCAGAGGATCTAATTTCTTACTATCGAGTCACTTCAAAAGAACGCCTTGAGACCCCAAGTACGCAAGGCCATGACCGAGATCCCTCCCTCGGGGGTCATCGAGGCCCGACTTAAGAGGATATAGATGAGGCTAGAGTAAAATGGGAAATTCCCAAGGCACGCGGTCAAGTTTGACAAAGCCGACCTACCCGGAGCTTGTATCAAGGCATCGCGTCTAGCCGTCCCATCTTCATGCATTTGTAATTAATATATTGGGGCTGTTGTAGCTCCAACTATTTTACATAAGATAAATAACATCTCTCTCTCTCTTTTCTCTCTGCTTACTTGTTCAAAGCTACTGCTTCCATTTATTGCTTTCATACTTGTTCTTCATTTATCACTTATTATTAGCCATAAAGAGCCTCTATTAAGTACATACAAACTGTTATCCCTTTCACGTTTAGCCCCGATAGCTCGAGCTCGAGCCTAGGCATCGACCTCAAGGCCTCTCATCGGCCAGTTCGAGGCCTGGACAGCAAGCTCCCCTGGTTTAATCATAGTCATGTTTTAGTTTGTATTTCATCCTTTAACTTCATATATCTAGCATCAACTTCTCTAACAACTAGCATAAAAATAGATCATCTATTTTTAGAGTCTCATCAACAAATTTAATTATCGTTATCAATTTTACAATAAATAGTTTGGCGCACACCGTGGAGCTAAAAATAATAGTGATTATTTCCTTGATGGTTTCGTTACACAACACAAGTTTTCTTTCACACTTTTTCTTGTCCAAGATTTGCGATTTCAGGTCGAAATGCCTGGTTCAATGAACAGAGTTGAGAACGACAACCTCTAAAACCATAGGGAGAATGGATGGCCATTCCATTTGTTAGTGTGCCAATGCAGAACCCCGATAACGTGTCAGGACCGATTCTAGCAGACGCAGATTCGTAGGGCGCGCAACAGGTCGATGAAACCTCATGTACCGACAAGAGTGTACAACATGGCGACCAATAGGAATCCCAAAAAACTCCAGCTCGGGAAGAACATGAAGTTAGCCTTCATGTTATTTTTGAAATGTCGCAGGCACAACAGTTGGCTATTGCTCAACTGCATAGTAACCCGAAGACTCTTAGCACAGTAGGATCGGGAGTTACTCCTCTGGGTGAACAACCAAAATAAGAGGAATGACCCGAAGCGTAACCTACCTCACAACTGTCAGAGAATGGGTCAAGGACAATATCCTCGGGGGCTGATCAATGGAGACGCGAGGCCAACCGGAATACCTCACCTGTCAGAGTACAACTTCAATGTTTCTATATCAGACATCTTGTTCACAAACAACAAAATCAAGGACACCGAATGGCCCAGGCTTATTCCGTCGAATCTTTCCCGAAAGAATCACAGCTGGGTATGCGAACTTCATAATACGCGCGTCCATAGAACCAAAGATCGTCACCAGCTCCGAAAAGAAGCGGCCAAGCTACCTGATAAAAGTCACCGTCGAGAATTTTTTAGCATTCGAGCTCAAGCTCAATCCCAAGAAAGAAAGACGGCCAAGAAGAGCGAATCAAATGGGCCACGAAACATTACCATGATATCTGAAGGGCCTCAACGCTCTCCAGGAACTTGTAAAGAGGAGGACGAAAGTATCCAGCACCTAAGACAAATGGACTCGGGGATACATACCCGAATATTCCCTTGCGTTCGGCAAGGAAATATCTGTAGCCTCGCCCCAACCTTGCAACAATGCACTAGTAACCTTCTTTCTCATTCCTTAATTCATATAAAACACGTGCTTGTAAATTGAGGTGGCTCGACCAACATAATCGGATCAAGGGAGATAGAGCAGCTTGGACTGCCTAGCCAAATCATGTCTGCATATCAAATCCCTAAAGAATCCAACATGGCGGCCGAAGCAATGAAAGAAGAGACCATTCTCTCAGTCAACATGGCCGATGCTATCCAGAATGTCAAATGCGATGTCATCAAAGGAGACAAGAGGTATAAACACCTTATTCAGACGACTGCGGACACACCGTATGAAAGAAGAACCTTCCCCTCTTTTCCAAATGATGAAATCCCAACGAAGGACGTAATTAAAACTATTTGTAGGGAACAACACGCAACGAGGAAAATGTTCGCATATGGAATGCGATGTCGGCACCAATATCTCCACTCTCGAACGAGTCAAGGGTAATCGAACCACGCCTTCAGCTAAGCCCAACTAAAAACTATAGAGGACCATACCGAGTCCTCGCTCCAAAGCACAGAAACACAACAGACCACGAAACATCGCCTGCGCACCTCACGATAAGGTAAGACCATCTCCCTCTTTTATTATTTTTATACTAACCCATATGCAGACACTCGGTTGGGACGGTCGAAAGTACTAACCCAATCCAAAGACCTCAAAATCCTTAATGACACATATTGCACTCTTTTCCCTTCAGTCGGGCTTTTATCCCAAAGAAGGGTTCGCCGGCAAGATTATTAACGACCACGTGCCACCCAAGGAGGACCCAACAAGCTTACAAGGCCTCTTTTGCAATCAACCCTGAATACCGGAAGGCACCCCATTAAGAGGTTATCCACTCGGAGGAAACGAGGAATGATTGGCTAATTTTCAACTAAGAAAATGAGGTACCGGGCAAAATGATCGAGTGAACCGTGCGCATAAGTCAGGGCTCACGATAACAAAACAACATGTACTTATGATAGGCAATCAAAGAATATCTTTTGCCCAAAGCACCTCGTACTCCAAAAGAAAGTTGAGGATTTTCACAGCAAGGATTCCTCCATCAGGAATGCCCCGAAATACTCAGAGACTAGCGTCAATAGTTTGGCACCCACGTGGCCATAGGGTCAGAACTCTACACTCGTAAGCCCTCAATGAGGTGTTTCGAAGATTAAGAAGTTCATCCGAAAAAGAAAATTGTCTCGATCAACAGTCACATGTTCATCTTGATGGACCGGATCCATATCATCCACATCAATAGTCTCAATAGGCTCTACCATCTTTGCTTTCCCGTTGTCCACCCTTTTCTTCTTACTTTCTTCCATAGCTTTCTACAACTCCTCCACACTTTGCTTCAGCTTGCTCCTCGTGGCCCTTCCTTTTGGTAGAGGAGTTTCAGTAGTTTCAAAAGAAGCTGCCTTTCTTTTCTTGTTGGCTCTTGCTGTTCCGGGAGTCTTTGTTTTTGGAGTTCTCCCTTTCTTGGGGTTATAACTATCATCTACTTTTTTCAGAAGATCTGCTAGTGTCTCTTCAACAGATGAACCAGGTTAATCTGTATGCTTGCTAAGATAAACTAGTACTTTAGTAGCTTCTCCTGATCCACTTCCTGCTGTTTTCTTGCTACTTTCTACCACCTTTTCTTGCTCAGCTCCACAGATAGCCATTTTCATAGTTTCAAAGGTGGGTGAAGAATCGACCACTTCTTTCCCTTTTCCCCTATTATCACTACGCACGCCCTCACTCTCTTTTTCTTTTTCTTTTTCTTTTTCTCGTTTATTTTTACCTCATTTCCTTCTTGACTCAGTCGTTTCCACATCCACAACAGACCTAACCAAAACAAATTAATTTTCCAGATTTTCAGCCACATCAAAGATTACCTCAGTAGAGGGATTATGCACAAAAGTTACCAATTCAGAATCGGAAGACCCAGTTCCTTCCCCCTCACTCGTAGACTTGAAAGCATCATCAAAATTTTGGGAATCTTGAACTTGGCTAGCTTTTAATTGTGTGTTTAACTTTCTTGAAAGCGCACATGTAGCCACAGTTTTTCGAGCAAGCATCTTTACTCGCCTTCTCCTAGGTTGAGGGGTAGTGCTGGGTCGAAGAGTAGTGGAGGAATCGAATGGGGTGAGGTGGAGGAGGTGTGCCTGGGTTATCTTTGGGGTTAGTCATTCTCTCTAGAATCTAAAAAAAATTTGGGTGGTTTGAATTCTGGAAGAGAAGAGAAGAGAATACAGAAATTTTTTGATGATTTTTGAAAATTATGGGAGAGTGATAGTGGTGATGATGAGGGATGAGGGTATTTAATACGTAACGACAATTTTTAGTAGTCAAATAGAAGTCTAATCACCCTGATATTGCAAGTTGAATATTCATGATAATTCTATTCTTTTCACGTTTATTGTTTTCAAAATTTATGATTTAGATAATGTTGGCAATCTGATTATTTTATAGTAATAATACACTATGAAAAAATAAGGTGATTATTTATCTAGTATGTTAGAAAGCTTTTTCAAATAAGCTTATATAGTGCTGAAGTTTTTACAAATGAACTAAATAACTTCAGCATTTTCTGTTAAAGTTTTTGAAAAAGATTTTTAACAAAACTAATGAATCCAGGACAAAAAAAATTCAGCTTATTTAGTGCTGAAGTTTTTGCAAATGAACTAAATAACTTCAGCATCTTCTGCTGAAGTTTTTGAAAAAGCTTTATGACAAAACTAATGAATCCGGGACAAAAAAACTTCAGCTTATTCAGTGCTGAAGTTTTTGAAAATGAACTACTAAATAACTTTAGCATATTCTGCTGAAGTTTTTGAAAAAACTTAATGACAACTAATAAATCAATCTAGGACAAAAAAACTTCAACTTATTTAGTGCTGAAATTTTTACAAATGAGCTAAATAACTTCAGCATCACAAAACTTCAACTACTAGAATGCTTAAGTTCAGCAATTACAAATAAAAAGTTCAGCACACTTGATTCTGCAATTTTTTCCACTTCAAGCACGTCTACTAGAATGCTAAAGTTTGCGTGATTGTATGTTTCAATTTTTTTTTGCAAAGCGAATACAAGCTAAATCGTAATACAAAAGCAGGTATAAATGCAAATGCCCAATTTTACTGTCGTAACTCGCTAATATTTTCACGAGGTATTCTAGTCAACGCCGATCGGCCCACTTGACCATCCAATAATGCAGCCTACCTAATAAATTACCAGCTTACTAATCACCAAGAAGGCAATGGTCTTTTAGATTGTACAGAAAAGAAAATATGGCAGCAGCATCGTTTCTAGTTTTAAACTCATTTATACAGTGGGAAACTAAGTTTGCATCCATATGTGTACTATCAATGTTACAATAAATAGCATAACTTGTAGAAATAAGTCCTTTTCCCCACCCCTGGATACATAAACTCTACAAGTATAGCTGTTCAGGTTACTCCTTTAAGATAAAAAGAGATGTGGCTCATGGTGAGAATGAAACATGACATCTCTCTGAGATCTACCAATAATTTGGTCGTCGTGTCAATGATTTCTCAAGCTCACTATTTTCGTCAGATTGAGGTTGAAGTTCTGCAATACAAAACTTAATCTTCCTTGTCTTGTTTGTCTCCAGAATGAAGTGGTTGCCTGGCTTCCGGCTGAGAGGTGGAGCTGCTCGGATAATCTCCTTCATTTCTTGTACCAACCCTTAAGGGTTCCTCTTTTAAAGATCGGATGATCATCACCACTGCGACCACAAACACTATGATTGCTACTGTTCCAACCCCAATCATTGAGTTCACAAAACCCATGAAAGAAGCAGAGCTAATACGTTTCTGTATAACATTTCCATCTTTGTATCCTTGAATAAAATGTGTAATTTGGGACCCCTGATCTTCATCTTCAATACTGTCCGAGCCAACAACCTGTTGCATGAATACAATTTTTAATTTTAGTGATTTAGTCAAAAAGGACTTGTCCTAGATTATGTGTAAATACTTGTCTCACTCTCGATCAGTCACTGAAAATCAAAAGTATGTAGCCTGCATAGATATTATTCACAAAAAGCATCTCACAGACTCGGATTAAAAATGTGATAAAATTTCGTCCAGTGAAATGATGCCATTAAAAATGTATGCTCAAGTACTGTTTATCCCTGTTGCTTATTTCAGTCAGCACATTAAGCAAAAATGATGGTTCATGGTTCACTTTAGTCCATAAGTTGAAGGCATTATATTTTAGCCGTGTTGCATAAGCAGGAAGTCCAGACTCCAAACATAAAGCACGTTAACCTAAATTATATTTCCTACACTTGATAAGGGTCCACAAACATGCACTGCCTAGAGTGGAGATGGATAAAACTCAAGTTCTTACTGCCACTTCCTCTTTGGCTTTAGCATAATGCATCTCTCTATTTGTAGGATTCTTTTTGAAGAATAATATATTTCCCAAAGCCGTGTTACCTTTTTCAAACAAAATATATTTCCCAAAGCCAATGCCAATAGATTTTTAAACTCGCTAACTAATTAGGAAGCAAGGTAAGTCTAG